>WEIV01008746.1:62102-87465 GCA_013390005.1 Calyptomena viridis | reverse complement strand
AGGCGCGGTCCCTGCGCAGCACCCGCAGCACGGCGGTCCCCGCTGCGGGCCCGGGTCCGGCCCCAAGCGCTGCGAGCAAGGGAAGCGACTCCTTTAGCCGGCGGCAGGCTGCCTGTACACCCGTAGGCTGCCTAGATGAGCTCTGCAGCCGGCCACCGCTCCAGCCCCGGTGGGACAGAAGCCACACAGAGCAGAATCAGGTCCATTCTAGTCCTGCCTTCGAAAAGAGCTGAGGCTCAAGTGGGCTTGCCCCTCCTCTGTCCACTGTGGCAAAGCTTCCCAAGCTTGGAAGCTACCTGTGACCTTATAGACAGTGTGTGACCAATTCCCTGCCTCACCCTTTTGGAGCAGGGAGTCTCAGAGGGCAGGACTTAATTCGATTTGTCTCTGCTGTCCCGGATAGCCATATTTCAGGCATAGCCAGACCACGTAGCCAGAGCACAGCACGCACGTTTCCAGGCCCGACACTCACCTACAGCCCTGTGCTGGGCAGCTGCCAGGTCAGCGTCCTCAGGGTGCAAGAGGCTGTACCACGACTGACCGACTAGCTCCTCCCTGCGGTAGCCAAGGTGGTAGGTGACACTGGGAAAGACAAGGGGAGTGGGGACTGAGTGCCATACAGGGTCCACACCATGTCAGCAAGGAGCAGCTTACATGATGGAGAAGAGAGCAAAACAACAGAAATAACTTGTTAACGAGGGAAGAGGTTTGGGAAGTGTCTGTGAGTCTTGGTGCTCACGCGGTGTCTATTCTGCATCCCATACACAGGCTTGGTGAAGGGAAATGATTCTTGCTGCCCAAGATGTACAGCTGGGGCTGTGGTGCAAGCAGGCACATCTCACCTCTCCGTGACATCAATAAATGTCATGTCTAGAATGTGCGTGCTCTGGAATATGTCATCCTGGGAACCAGCTTCGCCATCAGTAGGCAACTGTGTGACTGGTGTGCAGAGTGCCAGGAAGGCTGTGGTGGAGGGGGAGGGTGGCCAGTGCAAGGCCACAAATCGCCCACACACTGTCACAACCCGATTTCCCCCATGCTGCAGTCGGAAGGCCTTGGACGTGCACATCTCGCTGACAAAAGTGACTTCTGCAGGGAAACAAACCATTTGGAATGGGTCAGGGGCTCGCTCACTCTGCTCCCAGCAGGGCTGTCCCAGGCTCTGAGGCCACTGAGGGCCAGAGCTGGGCAGCAATGTCTTCAAGATGCCAGCTGAGGCTTCCCTTACCCCTGCCAGGCTCCTCCTGGGCGAGGAGGAGCTTCTTGTACACATCCTCACACGCTTGCCCATTCAGGATGTCAAAGACCGTGTCCCCCTGGGCGAGCAGCTCCACCTGACAAAGAGGGGGCTGCCCTCAAGGACTGCGCCTGCCTCGGTGGGGCTTGGCTGGCACCATGGGCACACAGACCACTGGAGCCACAGCCCAGTGTCTGCTGGGGCAGCATGCTGTGCACGCAATAAAGGCATCAGGACAGAGACTGCAAATGCCCAGTAAGCAGGCCTTACCACGGAGAGGCCCAGGACCTGAGCCACATTCTCTGAGATGTAGACCAGCTTGCCATTGGCTGAGAGCACAAGCAGAAACCCTGGGAGCAGGGAGAGTAGCTCTGTGCCGAGGGTTGGTCCCGTAGAAGGAGCTGAGCCTGCAGGGGGATCAGGGTGAAGTGTGGTCTTGATGGGGCAGGAGCAGTGCCCCACACAGAGCCAAGAGTGGGGTACAACAGTGCCATGGGTACCTGGAGGGAACAGCTGAGCCCCCCGCAGCTGAAGGCACACCAGGGCCATGGTGTGGAGGTAGGAGAGCCGCTCCTTCTCCTGCACAGAGATGGGCAGCAGGGAACGCAACGCCTGCAGCTCTGCATTGATCTGGTCCCGTCGAGCCTTGGAGGCACTCTTGGTTGACCTGCAAAGCCAGCCGTCTGGGGACATGTGTCCAGGGAGGGAAAGGGATAGCATTCCCCACTTGTTGCTGTGGGGAGAATTGGAAGCTGGGGGAGACGGAGTGGAGATGTTCAGCACCCATGCCAGTTGCTGCCTCTAGGAGACCAAACCTTGGGTAGCTGTTTTGGTGTAGTAGGTGCAGACAAAGATGCTCAAGGCTACCCAGGGGGACACGCTGCTGATGTGGCTGGTGCCTCTCCTGCTGGGGACCAGGTTGGACACAACCTCCCCACCAAACGCCACAAGGATGAAAATTGTCTCCAATTGTCTCCAACTGTGCTCCCCAGCCCAGCACATATACCTTTCCTCTTCAATCATCTAAAATCCCTCTGCCCCTACAGCACCTGCACCTCCTCCCCATGCCCTGGCTGGCTGCCCCAATGTCCCAGGCTGGTGTAAGCCCCCTGCAAGGGCCATCAGGCCCTACACCAGCTGTCCCAAGGCTCTCGGAGGCCATCAGAGCCCTGAAGGTAGGAGGCAGGAGGGAGCTCACCTGAATGGCCTTGAGGCCCTGGGTGCCTGCTTGCCCTTCCTGGGCAGGCAGCTCATCTCTGCCTGCAGGGGCTGGTGGCAGTGGCTGCAGAAGATGGTCATACTGCCGGCACTGGGATGCCTGAAGCTGGCAGGGAACCGCTGCCTCCTTTGCCTCTGGCTGCAGCTGAACCTGCTGACCCCTCTGCTCCTGGCCTCCTTTTGTATCCTCCTGGGGTGCAGAGGCCAAGCCACTCGTGGAGAGAGTTACCTCTTGTGACGCAACTCCAAACAGCTCAGGGCTATTTTTAGAAGGCAGGCTGCTAAAAATAGCCTTGCAGCCGGCTGCAATCTGAGAGGGGAAGTAATAAAAGGAAGCCGGGGTCTTTAAAGCAAACCTGCCACTCAGGAGGGAGCAGTGACGAAGGCAGCAGGGATCCCCCGCAGGGCACACATCTGCCCAGCTCCTGTCCCACAGCTGCCGCCAACCCAGCAGAAGGTCTTCTCTAGTCTGGCTGCCTGACAGCTGCTCTCCAGCATCACTGACAACTGAGCTAGATGCTGGGAGAAGGAGCTGATAAGCCAAAAAAAATGCACTGGATCCATCTGGACCAAGGTGGTGAGCAGTGTCCCATGCCTAGACCTGCAGCAGGGTCCTGGCAGAGGGTGGTCAGAGCCACAGCACTCCTGAACCCAAGAGAACTCTTGAAGGAGAGTGGTGTGATGGTGACCCCTCTCCCTGTTGAGCCCCTTCTTTTCTTCCCAAAGAGGCCTTTTCCCCACAAAAGGTTTGCTCTCCTAGAGGCAACTGGCATGGGGTGCTGAGACTTTCTAGGGCCTATTGTCTCCACTCAATGCCCCAGAGATTGTGGTTCTTTCCAGAGAAGCCCCAGTGACAGCCATTCATGGACAGAATTGAGAGTACCTTGGAGAGCCTCTGTGCTCAGCACCACATTACCCAGCCCAGGGAGCCTGTGTGGTCTGTGGGTGTTTCCTGGTGCCTGGCACTCTGCAAGGAGAATAAGCTTGGCGCTTTGGTGCTGGGGAAGGGAAGGCCCTGGCAAAAAAACTCCATTTCATTTCACAGTTTGAGAGAGTCGGTGGCTGAGGCAGGTGATTGAGGAGGGGAGTTAGAGCTGCTGGACCACAGAGGGCAGATATCCACGCCGCTCTCACTGGTAACCTGTGGGTGCCAAGGACCACAAAGGAGGAGCCAAGGCTGGGGCTGTTCTTTCTGATGTGCTGTCAGCACATCCTGTGTCCCTCCAGGCCCCAGCCACTGATGCTAGCCACCGACCACAGTGAGGTGCCACCAATGTGTGAAGAACAATCTCTTGTCACAGTTCTGGTGCCTTCTGGTCTCTTGCCATGGGTTTTCACTGCTCTCACAGCACTCCAGACTGGTCCAGTGTGCCCACATTGGCCATCCCCTGCAAGCCAAGGAGCCCAGGCATCTATGCAACCCTGTGCTGCTGGATGAGCAGCACTTTACACTGGCTATGTGCCTGCTCTCAGGGCAGGGGAGACAGCCTGGGCCCTATGCCATTCATTCCTGGCATGCAGCCACCACCATCTCAGCTGCCCTGTGACTTTATATCCCAGGAAACACCCTTAGTGCTTCCCTAGTGTTCTTTGCATTAGCCCCCTACAGTTGCCACTGGAGCTCCTCTTCACATCAGGCACCTCACATCCGTGGGAAAGGGCTTGAACACAGTGCTCTGTGCCACCCAGGAAGGCTGTCCCAGGCATCTCTCCACCTATCTGAAGCAGGAAGCTATGGGGCATCCACCTTCCCGAGGCAGAGCAGCCCAGAAGACATACATCATTTTCCCCCCCGTTCTCTTTGCAAGACAGCACAGCCTGGAGCAGAAGGCAGGTGTGCCAGGGCAGTGCTGCTTTGGGGGGCCCAGCTTCCCTCCTCCCACCCCAGCCAGGGCTGCGGCTTACAGCAGCCACAGCCTGCTGCTGCCACAAGCCAGTAGTGGCCTGCAGCTTTGCGGGAAAGCACTGGTTCAGTTTCTCCTCTCTCACACCTTCTCTCCCCCAGTTCACCTGCTAGGACACACAGAGCAGCAGAAACCACATCTGCCTCAGAATTTATAAAACTCTCCCTGGTTGCTGTTTTACAATGGGAGCTGGGCAGAGAGTCCAGCTGGGCGCAGGTCCCCATATTGGGCTCAGCTTGGAGCTGGGGCCTGCCATCCAGTGCCAGGAAGCTGCCCAGTGCTGGCAGGAGGAGGTGTAGAGGTTCCTGCTCTCTTGAGGCAATGAAAAATAGTTCATAGCCTGAGGTCAACCCCAGGGCCATGGCTGGTGGTAAGAGTTGACTCAGGCCCTTGGAAAGTGGCTGAGGACCAGACAGCACAACTGCAGTTCCACAGGCAAAGGGAAGGAAGGTGCTGGAGCCATCAGCAAGGAGAGGGGTCACAGCTGTGCTGCTGGGGCCAGCCAGTTTTTTTCCCCAGTGGCCAGCTCTGCCTGTACACTCATGCTGCCCAAAGTGTGACAAGAGCAGAGGGAGGCCTGGCTAGGGCAAGACAAACTGAGCTCACACGTTCCTTGCTTGAAAGGGCTAAGAATTCATGCAGACAGTGGAGCGAAAGGTCAATGTGTGTAGGAAAGAGGGCAGGATGGTAGAGGGATGAGTCGGCGTCAGCCCTGGTTGGAGACGATGGGGCGGCTGATTGTGCTGTTTGTTGTCATGGCCGAGAGCTCCCATCTGTAACACACCAATGGGATACACTAAGAGAAAGCACAGACACAGTGCCCAGGGCTGGAGCAGCTTTGCTTCATGTCAGTCTCAGCTGTAGTCTCCAGCCCAGCCTGCCCCAAAGCTTCACAGTGCTGAGGAGGCCCCCAGGCAGCCCTCAGCAAGGGCTGGAGCACTCTAAGGACAGGGAGCACCCACTGGGTGACCTCCCAGCAAGGCACACTATACCTGATGTCATGGGGAAGGCAGGACTGGTCCAGGCTGTACTGAATCACTGCTAACTTACACAGCGTCTTTAGACTGGGGCCTGTGGAAAGAGGGCAGTTAGCCACAGCAGGCCTCATCTGGACACCATGGGGGGTCCAGCATCATGCAATCAGTGCCACAGGAAACAGAGGATCCTGGCCATCCCTCTCAGGGACAAGGCAGAGTGCACACAAGGATACCAGGCTGGAGCAGTTTTCTATGCTCCCACAAAAAATCTGTGCAGGAATGCATGAAGTACAGCTGCACCTCTGGCCGGTCTGCCTTAAGCCATGTACACTGGTCAGAGACAGCTGTTTGGCTCTGAGGTACAGGCACCTGGAGCCATGCAGGGCACTGTATGGTGCTTCACAGCAGGGTCTGCTCACAGGGCACCTTGTGGCAAGAGGTACAGGCTGGGGAGGGAGTGCTCACTTACTGAAGTCGAGAATGTAGAGATCCGAGTGATCCATCAGGTCAAATTCATCACCCATTCCCTCCTCTGGAGATGGGCTGCAGAAACCAAGCACAGTGCGTCAATCAGTGCCAAAATTCTTATATTCCAGTTACAGTCCCTTGGGCTTCCCAAGTCTTATCCCTCTTGCCCCTCTAACGCCCCCAGCAGCACCCAAAGTCAACATTCTCCCAGCTCCTCAGAGAGTAGGCAGAGCTGCACAGAGCCAGGGAGCAGAAACACCATCTCCTCTGCAAGCAGGGGATGGGGGACCTGCCTTCTTCTCATGGATGACTACAACGATTCTAGCTGCAAACCTCCCTCTCACCTTGCCTGCCTCTGTTATTTTGCTGCACCTCCAAAAACAGGTCCCACCCTGCAGGGAACAATTTTCCCTTCTTGTACATTGACCAGTCTCTAACTGGTTTCACTCTCCTCCTGCTCCAGGTACCTCCCAAACTGCTCTCCAACAACTGAGCAACCCTGGGGCCTTCCCCAGAAATGTGGCACCCACCCTCAGGGCATGAGGGAGGTGGTGCAAAGAGCTGCCTCCATAGCAGAGGTTCATTGCAGGGCTCTGTTAGCTCAGCAATTTCAGTGTATCTGACCCTCTAAAGAGCTCCACTCAGAGAGGCAAAGAGGACCCCCAGGACGAGGCTGAGGATGACTCTGAGCAGGCTGGAGAAGGGATGTCACAGCAGCTCCTGAAGGCAGGCAGGCATGCACGCTTGCACAAGCATCTGTCCTGCTCCTTGTGAGATAAACAGGCTCCATGGGCTGCTCCACAGCAGGCAGGGCCAGACAGGCTGGCATCACCTGGAGAATCAGTGCAGTGCTGGGGACTAACCAGCTTTGCAGCTGAGCTGTATCATGGAAGGCTGTCCTAGTAACATGTTAGGAGACACATACAGATCAAACTTCCTGAGCAGGCAGGGTCAGCCCACCCTACCTGGCCCCAAACACCACGTGGGGGAGCATGACACAGCCCACACTGTGTCTTTTTACAGACCTCAGGCCAGCTTTGCCTCACAGTCAAGGGAAGGCATGGGAAGCAATGGGAAGTACAAGGATTTGGGAAAACATTACATGAGACAGGCATTTGATCTATAAGGAATCTGACACCACACAATATGTCACAAAGACCAAAAAGCTCTGCTGGTGTCCCCAGTGATGTAGGAGAGATAAGCTGGAGATCCAAGAGGACGTTTTGCCAAGCTCTCTAGTTGTGCAGCTGAGCCATAGATCACATGAACCATGACCTATCTCTCCAGAGATGGTGGCAGCCAGGAAAACACACTGTCTTATTAGCTGGTGTTCCTAGGCCAGCAGCTGGACTGGTTTTGGGTTCTGCTGCATGAGCTGAAGTTTTGTTGCCAAGCACAACAGCACAAGGTTTAAAACAGATTTTGCCCAGGCACATATTGTCCATCACTCCTGCTCTTACGTAGTTAAGATCTACTGCAATTACTTCAGCTTGGCCATTGAGATGCTGTAAGAGGAAACATCTGCATGGCAGGGCAAGCACGGACATTTCTCAGTCTGACTCAGGAATCACTTTGGGCTCCAGCTCCCTGGTTGTGCAAATGGAGATGGCATTTCAGAAGACTGTAACTGAGCACAGAGCAGTGCAGCAGTCATTTAAAACCAATTCCAATTTGCTGATACTCCCATCTGATGCTGCTCCTGGGATGCTAACGAGGAACTGACTTCAGGCATTTCTAGGGAACAGACAGTTGCACTTACTGCAGTCTTGACGGAATGGCCAAAGCACCTGAGAGACTGAACACTACATTCCCTAGCACAGAGAGACTGGCCTGTGCTGGAACAGTAGTGCCTGGACCAGGAGAAAGCACTCCCACGGCTGATGGTTGTTTGGAGAATTTGAAGGAAAGGTGTTTTAGTCCTGCTTTGGTTTGTGATGAACCAATTTAGCATGCCTTCGCTGCTTAGCTAGGAACAACCTTATGCAGTGACTTCTCACCCTAGTGTCACTTGTTTCCCCACCTATGACCCACTAAGCTTCATATTTCATGGGATATGAGGCAGTACCTGCCTGCCCAGGTTCCCATAACCCCAGGCCAAACTGCAGGGCACAGTTCCCTGCTGGCAGAGACCTGTTGCTGATGGGACCCATCTGCCCGGATACAGGCAAAAGCCCCTTTAATTTCACCCCTGTGTGCTTACTACACCACAATCTAATCTCACATCCACGTCACAGGAAGCCCTAGACCATCCATTATCTATCAAAGGAAAGCCAGCAGGCACCATGTCTGTGGTTTTAATCACCAAAAGGCAAGTAGCAGGGTAAGCCTGGAGTTCAAGACCAGGAGAGCTGCAACTCCCAGTTGGGACATACTTTTATCAGCCAGTGCCCAGCAAAACTGTTCCAGCTGCAAAATAATGCGTTGTGCACTAAGCACTCAGTGAGAGCCCCTATTCCCTCACCAGAGCACCAAGGCATTTCTAAGCCTTGTTAGGGAAAACACAGCCTGAAGCCAAATCTGGATCAGAATCTCTCATCAATTCAGTTGTTTCATTCGTTCAGCTAAACTCTGCTTCATAGCATTCCTTCTCTCACTCCTGCTCCCTCGTGGACAGTCTCTGCACACCAAAGTATTGGTGGGTTTGGGAGGAAACCAGACTAGGGCCACAACTGTAACACAGCTAATGGGAACACTGAGCTTCCTGGTCACTTAAATGGGACACAAGTGATGGATTGCTCCTGGCCACAGTGAGAGACCACAGCTGGGGCAAAAAGACCAGGCTCTGGGCAGGATTACAAAAGAAACGAAGTATTTGGATGCCATAGGAGCAGGCAGCCAACAGTCTACAGGATATGTGAATCCTGTAAGGCAGGTAGGATACAAAGGGGTTTTGCCTGCTGGCCCCCCAGTGTAGCCACCTAGAAAGCTGAGCCTGCTGGCTCATCCTCCAAGGAATCCCTGCTGGATCTCCCGCACTGTGGGCCCCCCTCCCCCTTCCTCCCAGGGAGCACAGGTCAGGAGGCAGACCACTGGGAGTTCTCCATTACAATGACTTCCTGGAAAATTTCTTATCTTGCCAGGCAGCTTCAGAATACACCTGATAACTGTTACAGGAAGCAAGCATGGGCCCCACCCCCACTTCCCCAGCTTGCAAGACCCTTTCTCCAGTTCAAGCAGGCTGCATTCCTGGCTGCCTGCAGCTCTTCCTACCCCACATTAGTGCTGATGAACATGCCTGTACTGGGATTGAGCCTGAATTAAGAAACAAGTTGAATTATGAAGTGGTTCAGTGGAGAAGGCACTGCTGCATTGCCTGGCAAGGGTGGACCAAACTCCAAAAAGCTGGTGTCAGATTTTTTTGTGGTTTGCTAGCATTTCCTAGGAATGCCAAGGCTTAACATCAGAGTTCAGCTACTGCTGTATCACAAATTTACATACGCTGCAGCATCTAGGACCATCCAAAACTATCACAAAGCCCTACCAAGCCTTCTGCTGTACCAAGCAGCACTCAGTATCACTTCAAAAGACTCTGCATACTTCACCTGCACTAAGCACTCCCTCATAGCCACATGGACATTCTACAACTAAGGACACACCCCTGGAACCCCCGGAACCTGAAGACCCTTCACCTTATCACATACTGGTATGGTCAGGCCATCAGCAGAACCTGCTGTGCCTGGTCCTCTGCCCCAACCTGTCTTCAGAAGGATCTCCAAAGAGCCACTGCCAGGGTCCAAGAGAAACCTAAAGGTTTCCAAACCATGTGGAGGGCTGAAAACATTTAAAATGCCTCTGCAAGGTGGAGACTGAGAAACAGGCCTGTGCTCCAGAGCTGCAATTTGTCTTTCCAGAGAACATAGAGTGTGTCCTGGTGAGAGGCCACTTCCTTTCTTTTAACAGCTGCTAAGGCTCTTGGCCACATCCAGCTGCCCTTCACCCTGACAGTATCACTTCCAGTGTTTGACAGCTAAATTCGTAACACTAGGTCCCTCTTGTGAATGGAAATGTTGTTAAGGAACACTGGCACAGGAAGGAATGTTGTCCTGTTATGTGTATAGGCTCCTCAAACAGCTCCCAGCTGAGCCAACATCCCGCTGCAGCTCAGCAGAAATCACACTTGCCAATGGAAGAAACTCTGGTGAGAGAAGCAGGGCACCACATAAGCAAGGATAAGTCAGTGTGAGGTCTCTATGCCACTAAGACGTGTGTCCTTCTGATGGCAGGATCTCCTCCCTCTACCTTTTTCACAGAAAGGCTGACCACTGCACAACCCCTCCTAACAGCATGCCTCTATGTGTACAAGACAGCTTGTGACCAGGTGCTTTACAAGCTTACATGACACCTTCAGTCTCCTCCATGGCTGTTTTCCACAGGAGCCCTGATGTACATGATTACTTACACTTGTCAGATAGATGGACAGTTGCCATGCACCTCTGAAGTCCATCTGACTACAGTATGGGCAGAGTGTGCAGGGACACCGTGTTGAAGGGAATGGCAAAGGTCTCACAGATCCACACCACACAACTCACCTGGTGCCTCCAAACAGAATGATTTTGTCCCCCACTCTGCAGCAACACTGCCGGCGCCGAGGACATGGGCCTTTCCCCTTGGGTTCAATCTTTCTCCAAGAAAGAGAAACTAACAAGAAGAAAAGAGTGCACCAGCTTGTCACAAGAGCCTGACCGAGACCAGGCACAGATTACAGATTTAAACAAATCACAGGAAAAACAGAGGCCCATTGCCCCACACACCAACTAGCCAATATCCACCCTTCCCCTCGACCTCCTTAGTGGCAAAATAATGCACTTTTATGAGGTCGTTACTGAAGTGTCACTTAACTGCCAGACACAGTCCTAGAGCTCTTCCTGCTGAGACAGCAGTTACAGGTCATGTCATAGAATGGCTGGGGTTGAAAGGGACCTTAGAGATCCTCTGACTCCAACCCCTCTGCCACTGGGCAGGGCAGGGACACCTCACATTAGACCAGGTTGCTCAAAGCCCCATCGAGGCCTTTCAATTGCAAAGCCTGAGCACCAGGACCCACAGGCAGGGGTCGGACTTCACCGGGAGCTGCACAGGGCTGAGCTGCAGGAGCAGACGGGCAGCTTCCCTTCCCCAGCACCCTGCTGAGGCCCAGATCTGGAGGAGGCAGACCCAGGAGCGAGCTCCATCTGCTGGCAGCCTGTGATCGCAGAGCACCCTGGCAGAGAGGACAGCTCGGCTGCGGGAGGAGGGAGTGGGGAACTGAACCAGGTGCGGACAGCAGCCTCCTTGCTGCTCTCTGTGGCAAGGATGCTGGGAAGCGACTAAAGCAGCATTGGAACCTTCAGGAGCTTTAACACTAGCT
The DNA here is from genome assembly GCA_013390005.1 of Calyptomena viridis. Taxonomy (NCBI): domain Eukaryota; kingdom Metazoa; phylum Chordata; class Aves; order Passeriformes; family Eurylaimidae; genus Calyptomena; species Calyptomena viridis. The sequence goes on along the minus strand of WEIV01008746.1, from coordinate 76,314 downwards.
CACTGATCAGCTTGGGAGGCAGGTTGGCTGCCCTCAGTAAACTTTATTATGCAAAGCAATTAGCAAACAGTCTAATTAGACTGCGAAAAGTGCCTGAGGACTGAGGACCCCAGAACAACTGATATTCAGGGTACCAGCTGAAGAACACCCCTCTGTGGCACAGATTGACCCAGTACCAAGAGAGTGTAGTATGGTGATTCTTCAGCTAAAGTTGATTGGTTTCCCCAGCTCTCTTCCTCCCCTAACCCCATTGCTTCTTCATATTTTCTCTTCTGCCAGTACTTCTGTATATTTAAGAACACGACAAAGTTTTTCCAATGAACTACGTCTTTCAGCAATACCTCCTTTTCCACTCCATAACTGAGATTTGGAAACATCCTGAGGAGGAACAGGAGTCCCAAGCACAGTAGCAAGTTCCTGTCAGTGCTGTCAGAAGAGCCATTTCCTCCTCATGTAATACTCCTTGGAGAGTAAGCTCCTCTGAGCACTCACATAACTGAGGGCTTGGAGCGCTATCACTGAGACGAGTTAAAAGCATAAATACCTGGATTGAATTTCCAGAGGTCATGGAAGTGTCTGTTCAGACGTGCATTGTAGCCACCAAATACATATAATTCCCCGTTGTAGCTGACTGTAGGGAGAATGCATATGCAAAGCAATTAGACCCAGCAGGTGTCTGACCCCATACCAAACCCAAAGCAAAGTGGTGCTGACTGTTCACCCTTGCTTATGTGACCTTCATGTCCTAGGTTATGTGCAAAGCTTTTCAGAGGGCAGCAGCTTCCCATAGAAACCAGGCCTTGTGCACCCCTTGCTAAACCACATCTCCACCCAGCAGACCAGACACCCCTAATAAGGCAGGCAGAAATTTCCTTTCACCATCCTCCACCCTTAGCAGACCCACACTCACATGCTGAATGGCTCCGCCGGCCTTCAGGGAGCACTGGAGCTGGAGGGGAGTCCAGCCAGGAGTTTGTTTCTGTATCAAATACTTCAATGCGGTTACAGTAGATCTCATTGTTGGAGTGAAATGGCCCAAAACGATCAGCTCTGCCACCAAACACGTACATCTTTGTTCCAATGATGGTAGCTGAATGGAAGTCTCTCCAGCGAGCTGGATTACCCTGAAGGGAGAGTAAAACAGAACAAGAGAAAGAATGCAGATTACCCAGGGAGATGACACATCTTGATGGGGAAGTTGGGTGGCTGCCTTCTCCTGGAGAACTTCCCATCCTGCAGATCCTGGCCACACCAGACAGAAGATGTGAGACGAGTGTGGGCAGCTACCCCAGAGAATATCAGATGCAAGAGTTCCTCCACAAACCAGAGTGAAAAGCAGACACTGACCTTGGCAGAGATTAAAGTCCACGTCATATTTGTGGTGTCCAATTTATGGATATCGTTTGAAAAGCAGTCAGCCTGAAAGACAGCAGAGCAGTCTGGTCACAAAGGGACTGAGAAGCCTGGTCACATCTGGCTCCAGGAAGGATGCTGTCCTGCAGACCTGGAACATCCCTTTGGAGTCAGTACCACTTAAGATACAAGGTGCTTGCTCCAAAATGTCAGGCAGCATATTTATCACTTAATAAGAGGAAGGCAAAGCCCATTTCTTCTTAAAGGTGTCCTGTCTCTTCCTGCAGCTTTCCCATTTATTTGGTGCTCAGTTCCTCCCTGAACTGCACACATGTCCTGCACACATGTCATGTCAATATATTAACAGCAGGAACCTGCCTCCTCTCCATGTAAGCAACAGAAGAAAGAGGCACTAACAGGATAGTCAAACTGGCTCTGCTAAGGCCACCCAATGAGATGCAGAAGCTAAGATTACTTCTGGGAAGCTAAATATCCAGGAGCAAATATACTCTGGGTTCTCAGATCCCACAAAACCCATCTGCAGCTAACTGCCTAACTGTCACACAAACAATGTGGACTCCTGCTCTTCCAAGCAGGGGAGAGAGCAGCAAAACAGAGGCTTATTTGGTCTTGGTTAAAAACAAGCACATTTGAACTGCTGCTGTAATCAAGATCATGGATTTGGCATGCTATTGTTCTCAGAAACAGGGGAATAACCCATAGAAAGCAGTAACAGATGCCCAGCTTTCTTCCAAATAAACAGATGTGATTTTGCACAGCTTTTCTGGAGCCCGGTAATAGGCTGAAATGATATTTACCCACTTCTTAAGATCAGAGGATAAGGATTTGCTCAAAAGATCATTAGGCACACTGACAGCTACTGCAGGATCACAAACTCAGGGTATTCTTAACAGAAGGGCAACCAAGTATTTGCAGGAGGGGATCAGCAAGATGTCAGAGCAGGTCCGGATTACAGGGAACATGCACCAGACTAGGACAAAACCTCACAGCAACAGTGCAGAAGACATTGCCAAGTGATTTTTCTGGCTTATTTCTCAGGCAAATTGAAATAAATGTAGATCAATATATATTTATTAACAATGTTGCATATTTATCTATCAAAATTTGGCTGAGAAATGAGTCAGAAAAAATTACATATACAAATATTTATATTTTTACTTTTTTATGGAAAATATGTTTTGTGAAAGAAAAAAAAAATCCACCTTTCTTTAGGCTTGCTTTTCTAACCATCTTCTCCACAAAACAATGAGCATAACCTGGGTATTAATGCCGTGACTTTGCTAAGTTACAAAATGAAAGCAACTATGAATACAAATATGCCCCTGTGTCCTGCCTCTACCAGTGTCCTGGGTATCAACACCCTCTTTCCCAAGGGCTCACCAATTAATAGTTACAGAGACTACTCACCAGCTGTTCATAGCCTCCGAAGATAAACATGCTCTTTGCCAGGACACAAGCAGAGTGCCCATCTCTTGCCCCTGGGACCATTCCAGACACCTTTGGCGTAAACCACTTGTGCGTGTCTGAAACAAAACAAGAGGCAGTGCTGAGAAAACACAGTAGGTGTTGGGATGGGATAGCTCTTTACTACTGCTCTTAATTTCTAAGGCGGAAATTCTCTCTTTCTTACAGAGCACCTGCTCCCCAGAGAGGCTGCAAGCTTCTTCAGGCAAGGCTACCCGAGTCTCCCACAGAGGGACAGTGACAGAGGTCTCAGCCATGGACTGCCTGACCTGACAAAGAGCTCACAGTTTGAGTAGTACAACACTGCTTGAGCAATGTTATTTTTACTGAATCTCTTGCAAGGCATACTTGTGAGTCACTTACCAGCTCTGCATTTACAGTTGCAATTACAATGAAGCAATACAGTGGCTCAACTGACCTCATGGAATGGAAATACTGACTGAGGAAAAACAGCTCTCAAACCCAGGCAGAAGTCACTTAACCACAACTGTCCAAGTCAACTGCCGTGCACATCCCCACCTCTGCAGTGCAGCTCTCCCTACCTTATCTGCTCCACTTGTTACATTCTCATCGCCTCTTCAAGGGGAGTCTTCCTCACTTTCTACCCTTCACAGGGCTCCCTGTGAACCAGATTCAGCCCTTTAGCCTGCACACTCCAGGGGTTGGCTCGATTTAGGGGATTTAGTCAGAGCTGTTCTCCATGCCAGGGCAATATGGGGACAGTCCAGCAACCCCCTGCCAAGCGCAAGCAGGCATCTGTCTCAAGAGCCCAGAGAGGTACAGATAAGCCATAAGGTAGCAGGAGACATTCCCTCCACCATCCCTAACTGCTATAGGCTGCCAAAAGCAGTGCTTATTTCAGGAAGTCATAACACTGGAGTCAAAGCAACATTCTTCATGATGATAATGTCTCTGAACTTGGCCTGCAGACACAGCTATGCTTCATTTGGAACCACACAAGGGGTCTTGCAAGGTCAACAGAATCCCTGGGCAGCCTCTACTGAGAAAGCTCCAGCAGCTATCGAGTTCCTTTCCCTCACGGAGCTGCTTCCAAGCCCAGTTCCATGGTAACGGCAACAGCTCATCCAAGTGCAACATGTCAAATTAGAGATAGAAAAGGCTTTGTGATTTGCTCAGCACCCCAGGGACAAAACTGCACTCAGACAGGACTTCATCCATCCTGATGTGACTTCCACAGTGGAACTTACACTACAGACACGGGACTGTGACTGCCAGTCTTGCTTTCCAGGAATGGCAGGGCTCAGTGTGTACAGACAGCTGCAGAGGGTTTGGACCAGGGCTGAAGTCTGGCCTTTCTGTTAATTTTCACATAATGATAAAGTGCAGGAGTTGGCAGGGAGACCAGGCAGCTCCCACTACAATGCCTCTGTGTAGGCAGAGGTTCGCTGATGACTTCTTAGCTGCATGTGTCAGGGGAAGGGGGAAACCCTGTGCTCCAAACTGTAAGATGTTTCCTGGTAAAGAAAAGAGCCTGTGACCAAGCACCAGAGCAAGCAGTCTCCTTCTAAGTCCAGAAAGAGAGTTACTGGTCACTATTTAGATGGACTTGCCTCCAGAATCCAGATGTACTCCCTTCTTTTCCTGATACTTGTGTCCACCCAGTTCCTGATGGTGCCTTTTCTTCAAAGGTGCACCAGCAGTGCTATGGAGAAGCCAACCAAAAGGCTCAAGGAGTTTATTTTTCAGGTTTCTCTAATTTTTCTCACGCCTTTTCTTATTTTGCCATCCTGTCCCTGACTGCTTCTGTGCTTTATTCCTCACTCTCCTTCATGCTTTCAGACAGAAGGACCACACTGGAGAAGAACTGCCATCCCCAAGAGCTCTAGCCCCTTCTTGTTGCAACCTTCAGCCACAGTTAAGGAGTAACACATCACATAGAGCTGTAGTTTCCCTCAGGGAGAGCACACAAAGCTGAAAGAAACAGCCAGTGACACCATTTCCTCCAGACGGTCACTGAGGGACAGGAAGACAAGTTGGGGAGCAGTGTGTGGCAGAGAGGTCTGATCAAGAACAGTTACGACAAGAAGGAGTGAGAAGTTGGAACTTACTGACATCGAAAGCATAGAGCACATTGCAGGCTCCCTCTGTGTCGTTGCGACCACCCCATATGTAGACGGTGTCATCGATGAGCACTGCTGAGTGCCCATATCTCATGTAGGGCACCTCTCTCACGTGGTCTCGGCTGTTTGTCCACACTGGAGGCAACTTGATCCACCGCAGAGACACTGAAAATACAAGTTTGAGCCCTTGTCAAATGCTAAGCCTGCTACATTGCTCACAGGTCATAACCCGTTCCACGTGCTGCTTTTTCCCCCGTGACAAGGTGCAGAAGCAGTCAAGTAAACATGAGAAAGCTGTGTCTGACATCAAGTAGTAGTTAATTAAAAATATAGAAGGAGGTCTCCTGGAGGACCAGAGGAGTCTGGACAGAAACAGGCTCTGTTCTGCAACAATTCACTGAAATGGTTTCCACTCTGGCTTATCCTAAACTGTGAGTGAAGATACAGCACACACAGAAGAAATAGGAAAGGCAAAAAAAGAAGTGCAGAGGTAATGATGAATGCAGACACTACTCCAAACTAGTGACACTGCTGAGGAGACTCAAAACTGGAAGAACGGACAGCGCAGGAATAAATCACTGCAGCAAAGTGCAAGGGAACATACTGAAGGCATCACTCAGACTTGCAGAAGCACAGTTTAAGTAAAGCAACACAGCAGCTTTGTAGGAACAGGGTTTGTTTGCTTTTGGTTTGTTTCTCAAGCTAATGAGATGGCTGCCTGTCTCCTTTATGCCCACCTGTACCCGAGTTCTCCCTGCTAACCTTGTCTTACTAATAGGAGTTCCTTGTAATTACAAGTCCTCCTTCCTGACAGCCTGTGTGCCACATTCAGCAGTAGCAAGAGCAGTCAACAGGTATTGCAGGGTTTAATGACAGAGCAAGAGTCAAAGCAAATGTTACATGGCCATTTCATAACAGCACTAAACACCCTCTCTCCACCTCACATACAGCCTCCAGGTTTGTTTTCTACATGGAGCTAACAAAAAATAAAGCAGAAAACAGTCTGCAGTTCCTCTGATATAGTAACATATGGAAAGGGAAAAGGTCAGCCATCATAAAAGGTAAGCATCCACCCCAGAAGCAGAAAAGGCACTGAGAAAGCACATCCAATGCTAAAGTCAAGCTAGATGGGATGCTTCCTAACTAAAACACAGTCATCTTTGGAAGACTGGAAGAGATCATTCAAGATTTTTAATTTTTCAAGATTTTTTTATTTTGGCTTTAGCACTGGAACCTGACAATGCTAACTGAGCAAAGGCTTAGGAAGCCACTGCCACCTTCCCACGTGGTGGCTGCAGCATCATGACACTTTAATATTTGGGAGTGGTTTCTTTTTTGGGAAGGCAATGCAAGAGCATTCCTTTGGGCACAGTAATTTTGCTTCCCCATAAGAATGGTGCTCTACTGGCATGTTCTACAAGCTACAACATTCAACTGTGTTGAGTGTGACAGCCCAGTCTCTCTGGACAGAGGTGAATGTCTTTGTACACAGGATCCTGAGCTACAATCCCCTCTACACTGTGAACAGGTTATCCTGTGTAACCAATGCCTTTATCCCTGCTGCACATGTCAGTCTTAAAGGAGTGAATTCACTGCATCTTACAGACAAATCAGCTTTATCTACATGCCACATGGCTGTTAGCAGAGCATTCAGCATGCTGTCCAGTCTGCAAAACTGGTCATTGGTTTTCCATTCCTAGCTCTCTTTAGCTGGACACATCCAAACATTTCTGCAGTTTTTCAACCACCTGCCTAATTACAGGGAAATACTTCATGGATCAACTCAGTAACCTCTTAAGTTCAAAGAGCCCTGAATCAAGAAATACATGTATAGTACAGCCATGGCTACAACTCAGCCTCATGACAGGTACTGGCTACCCTACACAAATGCCTCCAGTTCCAGATGCTTTTCTAAGTTGTTTTGTGAATATGCATGATAGCTGCTGCCAGAATGGGGAGGCCTCTATCCTAGCCACATGCCCTTACGGCAGCAGTTATCAGGTGCCCCCACAGGGAAACAGGAAACCCAGAGTCTTAACTGAGTGCACTGGCTCCCACCCTACTCCTTCCACACTACGGGCAGCTGAGCATGGACATGTAGCAAACTAGAGGGGGGGGACCTGAGCCAGCTAGATATCACTTCTTTGCACCTGGCTGAGTTAGCACTCATCGAGAACAAGGACAAAACAAGCCATTGGCTCTGTGGCTACATCTAGTCCTTATCCTAGCAGTCTGCTGAACTACACTGCCTCTGTGCCCTGCCTCTGAAGCTGAACATACAAGGCTGCACAAGGAAAGAGGCTTCCATCTACTCTGATGACCTTTTTGGAAATCAGTCAGACAGCATGTTACACAGTGCAACACGTGAGGCAGCAGCAGGCAAGAAAACTAATAACTGAGCCCAGCAAGCCAACTCCTTTGTGTGCCACAAGGACACATTTACCTGCATTAAAAACGTGGACGTCAATCTGCCGCAGAGTCTCATAGTCTTCTCCAGAACAATATCCACCAAAGGAATAGACCTTGTGCCCGACAGCCACGGCTGCGTGGTTCACCCTCCGTGGCCCACCTTCCAAGTGCACTGCCCACCGTAGCATTCCTCCCTGCAAGCCAGACGGTCTTCAGGGCCCCCAGTGCCACAGCCACATGCTGTCTGGGCCACCACGATGTCACCCGGCTCTGCAACAGAAACAGAATGCTAAAATAACATGATCCATTTTGCAGGTCTTCCTATCTTCCTTGAATCCAACTACAAATGGTACAGCAAGGTAACATTCATTCATTCATCTGCCTCCCAACTGGAGACAGTTTTATTCTCCCCTTGGGAAGCAGACACAGGGCAGGTATCATAACCTAAGCAAGGCTCAGAAGAGCCAGCAGAGATGCCCTCACATACAAAAACCCTCAGGGTGGCTGTACAGGCAGCCCAAGCCAAACACCTTTGGCAAAGGCAGCTGAGTACGGTGTGCCTGGCCGTGTCCTGCTTCTGCACACATCATGTACACGTCAGAACCATTTGTCTGCATGAATGAAAACACACAGCGAGAGCCAACTGTGAAGGTGAAAAGAACAGAGCCAGAGGGAAGAGAGCATGCTCTTTGGATCAGTTGTGAGGAACAGCAGAGGAAAATATTAAAACAAAACACCCAACAAAAAACCTCCAAAGAATCACCTCCATATAAAGCAACCAACTTCCCATTAAGAGGGTGCTTAATGGGAAGCAACACTAACATTTGGACTCCCTGACTAGGGTTAAATCTAATTAGACATAAGAAAGCAGAAACCCCCTAATATAGGTAGAAAGCTCTTTGCTAATACTCAGAAAAGGCCTTTTTCTCCCACAGCAAATCCAGGCATAACTATGAGAATTCTGTAACATCATATCTCTGTTAAGCAACTGATATGCTTCATTCTTCAAACAGATGGCTTAGATCATATCTTAGAGAAGTCACCACAGTTGATTCTTGCAGAGATTCTCCTTTGGATATAAAAATCTAGAGCACAGTCCTGCCCAGGTGCTTCTGAAAAAGCAGGTCAATTTGATTTTTAACAGTTTTCTCCCAACTGAAATACAGCCACTGGAAGAGATGCGTGTCAGACAACATCAATAAAATGGTCTTTTTTTATTTCTTGTCTCCAAGTTATTGAAAGAAACAGTCAGCACACTCCAAACCCCACACCCAGTTTTAGCATTTGCAGAATCCAAAGAAATTTGGGGATGCCTCTGAACAAGGACTAAAATTCCTATACATACATAAAATTCCTACACTCCGTCCCTTTTCTTCTTGGAAAGTAGTGAGTTTTCACAAGGAGGACTTTCCTCCTCTTTTAAGTTTTTGAAGTAGCTGGAGGGCAGCAAGAAGGAGCAGTGCAGTGCTGCTCTGCTCCAGCTGCCCTCTCCCAGCCCTTCAGTCAGCCACTACCACTGCCCACAGCCAGGCCTGGCCTGGCAACAGCCTGGCCACCACAGCACCTGGCCCACCCACATGCATTTTATCCCCACCTGAATAAAGAGCCAGAGATGCCATCAACAGGGAGCTCCTGGCATTGGAGCAGAGCTCAGTCTTCCTACTTCATCCACTCATTCTACAGACAGTTCAAAACCATCCAGTACCCAGTCACCTCATTCCAGAACTCCCAAATCTCATCAAAATGTGAGTTGCTTGTTTTAAAAGTTATTTCTTTTTCAAGTTGTTTTCAAAATTAATAACCCAGAAAGTCACATCAAGCCTTTCTCCAGCAGAGGTGCTCCAGAAGGGCACAGGAACAGTCCCTGTCTGCTACAGGCCACGCTTCAATTTCAGATCTAGCAGGTTTGGGTTTTGTTTCTTAAGTTACTATTTTTTTTAAGCCCCATTTATACAGCATTCTTTTATAAGCCCTCTGCAAAGCTACAGAATAGAGTTTCCATGGAGCCCACCGAAGTCACCTTTCAAGCTATTTTGAAGGCTTCAAATACCTAAATCTGTTTCTTGCTTCAGTCGCATTCCTGAAAAATCTTACCAATATTTTCTTCAAAATCTCTTCTTGATTCTGTAAAAGACTCCTCAAGAAGCTTAACTGGACTTTTTCTCAAGATGAGCCCTTCCCAGGTGACAGACAGGTCCGGGGTGGTGGCAAGGGTGATGGGGTTGAAGTTGGCTGTGCTTTGCCTTGGCTCGGGCTGGAGATCCCCCCTCAGAGCAAACACAGAGCTCTGCCAGCACAGCCTCCTGCTGCACCTCCTCAGGGCCAGGGCACACAAACACTCGTTGGAACACTTGAGACAAGGGAATGACCACAGGTGTGAAGTGATCTTTACACGGTCATATATTAAAAGGCTTGGGAAAACACAGGACTTAACAAGCTGCCACAGTTTTTCCAAACCCAAGCACTCTCCTCTACACTGTGATAAAAGCATAAATCCAGACTCCCATCTTCTTTTTCTGCCACTGGCCACAAGCCTACTCTGAAACTGTTGTTTGCCCCTTGCCAGCCACACACAGGTCTGGTCCCCTCTCCTCCCTGCACAGCCCTGGCTCTGGAGGATGTCCCTCTCCACTTCTCCCAATGCTTTCTGTGCCCAGCTCCAGACTGTCTCCTCCTGCCTTTTTTGGAATAATTTCAATAGACCAGTTTTCTGTCCCAAGGCCAGTTTTCCTCCTGCTAGTTCCCACTGTGCACTATCTACAAATATAAGTTAAACATGTATTTTGAGAAAAAGCTATTTTCTGTCCTACAACAACACACATTGTTAAATTCCACTTTAAGTTTTGATTTCCAATGATAACTTCTATGATATAAATAAAGACATAAATACACTGCTTTTCAACCTCATTTCTATGAGGACTTCTTAATAGGAGGCATTAGTACCTTAACATTAAGTTGTGCCTTAGATTTCTTTAAAGATCACATAGGACACAACCAGGGAAAGAGGGAAACAGCAAAATTGATAGAAAACAATTTACTAAAAATTCCCCTCCATTGTACAGTATTAGATTATGTAAAATACATTCTGTGATTTCTCATCTAGGACACCAGCAACAGGGATGTAGACTATAAACCACAGAAATATTGATAAGACAGGGGCAAATTATATCAGAGAACTGGGAGGGCACTGGCTGTAAGAGACAGCACGCGGAACCACAGAATGGTTTGGATTGGAAGGGACCCTAAAGATCATCCAGTTCTGACCTCACTGTCATGGGCAGGGATATCTTCCACTAGATCAGGTTGCTCAAATCCCCATCCCACCTGGCCTTGAACACTTCCAGGGATGGGGCATCCACAACTTCTCTGGGCAATTTGTTCCAGTGCCTCACCAACCTCACAGTAAAGAATTTCTTCCTCAAATCTAATCTAAAGCCCTCTTTCAGTTTAAAGCCATTCCTCCTTTTTCACTACATGCCCTTGAGAAAAGTCCCTCTCTAGCTTTCCTACGGGCCCCTTTTAGTTACTGAAAGGCCACCATACTGTCACCCTGGAGCATTCTCTTCTCCAGGCTGAACAACCCCAGCTCTGCCAGCCTTTCCTCACAGGAGAGGTGCTCCAGCCCTCTGCTCATTTTCACAGCCCACCTCTGGACCTGCTCCAACAGGTCTGTGCCTTGTGCTGAGGGCTCCAGAACTGGGTGCAGCAGTGCAGGTGAGGTCTCATAAGAGCTGGGCAGAGGGGCAGGATCCTCTCCCTCCACGTGCTGCCACACTGCTTTGGATGCAGCCCAGGGTGTGTTTTGCTTTCTGGGCTGTGAGAGCACATTGCTGGGTCACATCCAGCTTTTCATCCATCAGTTCTGCTAAGTCTGTGACAGAGCTGCTTTCAATCCCTTCACTCCCTGGCCTGTATTGGTACCAGGGGTTGCACCAACCCAGGTGTAGCATCTTGCACTTGGCCTCGTTGAATCTCATGATGTTGCCCTGGGCCCACTTCTCGAGCTTGTTCAGGTCCAGCTCAGGCAAACTAAGTGCTTTTTCACTCTGCACAACAAACCAAAGGCACAGCTAGTGATGCTAACATTCATCATGGATCAGAGGAAGGGCTTTTGTCCCATGGAAAAATTAAGCTTGAATCATTTAAATCATAGAAGTCAGCAGAGAAAGAGGAGAGTTGCCTTCTACATGGATTTGTGCAGACACTGAGCAAAGCATGTGTCCCTTTTCTGGATCTTGCTGAGCCACTTCTTTCCAGAGCTGTGCCTCCTTTAGNTTGAACTACCTGATGCTGATGATGCTGGAAATTAAGTGAGCCCAGCAATAAGTTGTTGCTCTGCCACAAAGCACAAGGAGACTAAAATTAAAAAGTGCTCAAAATAACCTGCTGTGGTCCCACAGAAATACCTGAAGCCCTCCACTGACTTTGCATAGCACCACAAGCCCAGGTACACACTTCCAGAGTAAGTGGTGCAATAACAGCCATGGGGTGACCTCAGTCTGGCTCTCTTGCTGCAGTCAGGCTGAGACCTGAGCATAAGGGGAAGCTCACAAGTCCTTAGCAGAGAAATGGCTATGGATATCCCTCAGCACCTTCCTCGTTCCTTGTCAGCACTGACTTCAAGCATAGGGAGCACAGCAATTCACCTGGAGCATTTCATTGCTAAGCAGGGAAAAATAAGATTTTAGTCAGCTCTGTGTCCTTCAAATGTAGCACCTATAGATAACACTCCTAAATCTCTGTCTGTGCTGTTGTTAATGCCTGAAACAACCTTCATCTCAACTACTCCAGTTTACACCTAAAAAGAGCCCACCAGCACAGCATACAGACATCTGAGATCACCAGAAAAATTTCTCACTCAATAATTTCTCACTAGCCTATCCTCCAAAACTGTTGTGGTGACTTGAACACAGCAACATAGATTGGGAAAAAAAAACATCAAAAAACAAACCAACAAAAATCCAATCCAGTAATCATAGTTTTTAGTCAGATTTTTCACCTGTTTGTTCTATTAGGCTTTCTATTTTCAATCCCTACAATCAGTTATGAAACTTGAAAACACCTCATTCAAGACAGAAAGCTACTGAGCATCTCCACATACAGTAGCCAGGTGATAATCTCAGAATAAAGCCATATATCCATCGATCCACTTCTTTGCACAAAGAGTCCACATTCCCCTATGCACACAGAAAGAAACCTAGAACCATTTCTAAAAGCTGCTCACGTTAGCTTTGCTGCAGTCAATCCCCACAGCAAGGGGGAGAAACCCAGCAGAAAGTGGCCTGGATTTTCAAGGACTCGTTCTGTCACCCCCAGAATTACACCAGCACCTCAACCAGACCAGCCTACTGACCCTGCAAAGCCACTTCAGAGAGCAAATCCTACCGTGTGGCTGCTTCAGTCCCGTCTCCCAAAAGACATCAGCCACAAGGTTTAGCAACACTTAAAATAGCCCAGCCAGCTCACAGCAGTCCATATAGACAGTTCTATTTCAAGCACACCCAACATACTGTTAGAGATAGCATGAGAACAACCTGCTTTCTTCACTCGTGCTTGACATTTATCTGATGCTCTGACTATTTATGCTAAGGCAGTGTGAAGCTGCAAGCTTGCACATTCAGCAGCTTGGACAGTCACAATGCAATTCCAGCACCAGTAAACTAGACGGTGCTAGAACAGCCCTGGAGCTTGTTAACTGAGACCCATCTGGAAGCTCATGTTAGCCATGGGAATCACAGACCATGCTGCTCAGGCAGTAAGTTATTCCCTGCAGACAGCCTCACCACCTCCTTATGTTTGACCAAATATCTCACCCATTGCTGACTTACTTTTGCCTCAAGCCCAGGTGAGATTTTGTACCTACTGAGCTGACTTCTCCTCTTTGCCTTGACTTCCAAACCCCACTGCTGTTTCTCTATGGAGCATGTCTACACCTCGGAGATATTGCTTGACTCCCTCTCCCCACCAGGAATCTGTCTCAGCCTGTCAAGCTGTTTCTGCCATGCCAAGGGCAGCCCTTGGGAGAGAGCAGGCTCAGGAAAGCTGAGCTGACAGGTAGTGTGGTGTTTCTTGCTTTACACAGGGCTGCACCGGTTTCCTCCTCTGCACCTGCTGTTGCACAGATACCCAGGCAGTGTTCCACTGGGCTTGGGCACACACAGGGCAGGCTCACAGGTGCCAGCCTTCCCTCTGCCTGGTGCATGGGACTGGGGAGGACCAGGCACGCAGCCCCACACCTGCCAACATGGCCAAGACTGGGTGAAAGCATAAATGGGCTGAAACCACACAAGCCCATAAGGATGGAGAGAGAAGGCATGGTGGAGGTCACGACAGGGTGAGGGACATGAGGGCACAGACATGGACCCGCCAGGGGAGGAGAGGGATGGGTGGGGTCACTGAATCCTTTAAGGTTGCAGAAGACCAAGACAACCGAGTCCAGCCATTAACCCAAAACCACCAGACCCACCGTCTCCTGAACGTGCCACATCTACACATTAGTTTAACACTTCCAGAGACAGTGATTCCACCTGGGCAGCCTGTTCCAATGCCTGACCACCCTTTCGTGAAGAATTTTTTCTTAATACCGAATCTAAGCCTTCCCTGGCACAACTTGAAGCCATTTCCTCTTGACCTGTCACTTGTCACCTGGGAGAAGAGACCGCTTCCCCCCCTGAAGTGACCGAGGTCTCCCCTGAGCCTCCTTTTCTCCGGGCTGAACATCCCCGGCCCCCTCAGCCGTTCCTCATAGGACTTACTCTCTAGACCCTCCAGCAGCTCCGTTCCCCTTCTCTGGACACGCTCCAGCACCGCTGGCCGTCCCTACCCGCCCGACCCCCTTGGGGCCGCCTCATGTCCCACCTCGCCGGCCGAGGGCCCGGCGGAGG
>WEIV01008746.1:34183-61995 GCA_013390005.1 Calyptomena viridis | reverse complement strand
TGGTGGCGACCATGGGCCCCGAGCGCGTGTGTCCCCGGGAGCCCGGGCCGCCGGAGGGCCCTGACGGCGCGGCGGGATGGAGCGGCGACGAAGAGGAAGAGGAGGAAGAGGAGGAGGAGGAAGCCGGCGGCAGCGGGTACTTGTACCAGCCGCTGAGCCAGGAACCGGAGCAGGGCCCCGGAGAGGCGGGCCCCGGCCTGCAGGAGCGGCTGCAGGTACCGCCTAGCGCCTTCCCAAGGGAGGGGTCGGGGGGCACCTGCCGTCCCGACCCCCGCTGCCCACATTTCTCCGCAGATGCTGAGGCTGCACCTGCCCGACCCGCCGACGGACAGCGAGGAGGAGGAGGAAGTGGCTGAAGGCGCCACGGCTCAGAGCAGCCGCAGCTCCATCCCCATGGATGCAGGTAACAGCGTCTTTGGCAGGGCCCTCTAGGGGCTCCGCCGCGGTCTCACGCCCTCTCTGTTCCCAGAGCATGTGGAGCTGGTGAAGAGGACCATGGCCAGCGTGAAGCTGCCTACCCTGGGCATCCCCGCCTGGGCCAGCCAGATCTCGGAGGAGCAGTGGAAGGACGTGGTGCAGCGCACACTGCAGGCCCGGCAGAGCCTTGGCGGTCCCCGATCCGACTGGAAGTGAGAGCTGAGCAGGGGCTGCGAACTCCAGCCCTCCCCTCCCTCCAGTCCTGCAGGCACCCACTGCCTCTGAGCCAGGTGCCAACAGGATTTGCCAGTATCGACCTTCCAGTTTTCTCCCACTGATATTGTCTGATTTCCCTTCCCACTCCTCTTTCCTGGTTCTGACTGGTGCATAAGTCAATGTGATGTCCTTGTGTTGGCTTCCTCTGCCTCTGAGAAGCCCGACTGGTTTCCCTATCTGTGTGCATGTGGGACAAGGGGACTTGGCTGCCTTTGCCCAGATTCCCTCAGGACAAACACTGGACTTGTCCCATGCTGACAGTATCTAAGAAGTCCCTCTCCAGGCTATGGCCCTTTCTCCCAGGCCAGGGGTTGTGTGTTGGAATATCAGAGGCAGAGCCAGATGTGTCATTCCAAGAGATTGGTTTTATTTAGTTCTGTACATACAGGGACATCTGTACAAAATCCAACACTTTCATACTATGTAATGCTCTACTGAAAATAAAGTACACCATATGTACATATGAACTGTAAGCAGCTTAATACTTGTGTCCAGGGGGTGAATGCAGTAGTTTTGCTTGTTCCCTTGGGAGGAGGGAGCCAGGTGAAGTGGAAGAGGCAGCTCCAGTTCTGTCCATTTGGCTGACGTGGGGAAAGGCATAGGCAGAAATGAGCAGCACTAATGCTAGAAACCAAGTATTGGGCAAGGGGCAGCTGTAGCATGGTAGACGCAGGTCTGCCTATGAGCAGTACATGTGGTGAGAGGATTAGCACACTCCTCTCTTTCTCACATGGTCCCCTTCTGAGGTGTCCAGGACACTGGAATGATTAGGCAGCAAACAAGGGGTGAAGGTACTAAGCCTAAGTTCCCTGACCCAGAACAAGACATACAAAGCTATGAGAACATCCAAGGCGTACAGCACGTAGTCATGATGCATTACAGTCCTGCCCCTGCACGTGGCACAACCCCAGCAGCATTCCTCTGGCCAGGCTTGGGGGCTAGTCCAGCAGAGAAGGACTGTCTATCTGCAGTACAGCACCAGCCTCTGCACACCACAAGTCTCTGTTCCCTCTGCAGGCAGAGCAGCCTGCAGCAGGGAGAGGCAACCACTGCCCAGCAGCAACCAGGCTCAAGTGAGGGCTCACCATGCTGTAGCAATCCAAAAATGAGATGTTGGCTTACAGCACAGTGCTAAGCAGCCAGCTGGAAAGCCTGTACTGACAGGAAGCAGCATCCTGCCCAGCCTGAGCCCAGCAGTCCCCATCTCTGCGGTGCCGCTCCGGTGCGCCATCCGGCGTCAGCCAGTGCATGTCTACATGCTGTGCCAGGCATGAGGTAATTGATTGGCAGCTGATCATGAGCTCGGACTAATGTTCAAAATAACAATAACCTCCCTGAGGTGTTTCTAAGGTCTCCTGACAAACTGGCCCGTTGCGGAGGGGAGGTGGGGTCCTGTGTGACTGGGGGGGATCTCGCACACGTGCTCACCAGCTGCTCCTAAGAGATGGTGGCATGCCTTGTGAGGGCTGAGCCGAGAGAGAGCTACACAGGGCAGGATACACAGATAAAAAGAGCCTAGTTGGGGTTGGAGGAAAAATGTACTGCACACCAGCAGTACAATTAGAGAGGATGAACCTCTGATCTGGGAATGGTTTACTGGTGAGGACAAGCAGATACACCAGAACCTTCTAAAACACTCCATGATGCTGCAAAGCAGTGTTAGGCTAGCATGGACCACGTAAGCTCCCTGCACTACTGCAAACCCACTTACACTTATGACACTTATGTCAAGAAAGCAGGTACAGCAGGTAAGAAGCAAGGAGAACTCCCTTCTCTATCACAAGCCAGCCTCTGAGGTGGCACCTTGGCCGGGCACTGAATCTGCACCACAAAAAATACGGGTGAAAGCTGGATCACAGTAGCACCCAAGTGCTGCACAAGCCCTTGGGCTATCAGCAAGTGTGCCCTAAATGCTAATTTAGCAGAGTCCCTGATGCACCATGTGATAACTAACAAGGGCCTCCGGCCACAGCGGATGCCAAAGTAACAGGGGGAGGTGAACTTTGCTCAGAGCACCCATGGAAGCAATTCAGCAGTAGCACTTGGCCATTGATCATGAGAAGACAACTGAACACTCAAACTCAGCCGTGCCCTGTAAGGCGTATCCGTTGCTTCTGCTAGCTTGACAAAATTACTTTAGCAGCACAAGCTTCCTAGAACTCTGGCCACTGCAGAGCTAAGGATGGGATACAGAGACAAAGGGAGAACTGTAGGAATATTTAAATTGAGCAGGTAGAAGAAGAAAGCAGAAGTCAGTGGCTGACACCTGCTACAAAGCAGGAAGCTAATTCTGGGCCCACAGTTTACCCGAGACATCGGGATGGAGATGAGTCAGCACAGACCAACACAAACAGCTGAAGGAATTCACTTTGCCACAAAACAGCTTCTAAGGATGCTCAAAAGGGAGGGCTGCAATAGTATGTAGTGCTTGCACCCAGCTTTACTGGGGGTGGTGAAGCACTGAACCCCCACTCCACTGACAGAGGAACAGAACAAGAGGCTTGGAGAAAAAGAAAGGTGGAAGCAAACATCTCCTTCGCTGCATGTAAGACCCTTCAGCTGTGGAGCTGCACCCCAAGGCAGGGTGTAGAGGCAGCAAAGCCTCCACAATCCTGCTCCTGCTCCAAGCTGAGCCTGACCTCTGAGTGCTACAGGGCTCGGCTGCACAGGCAGCATGGAGGCAGGTGTGGCATAGATGGGCACTTGGGGCTTGGAGCAGCACGCTCAGCCACCCGTGGTAGTCTCTGGGCAACACAGAGCCTGTGCAAAGCTCTGGGTTCCAGGCAGAGTAAGAACCATGTGGCAGCTCACAATGAAGTGAGTTCTGCCTGAACTGATACAATCAGAGGTCAGGCAGGCTCCCTTCACGCACACACAGCCAAGATGGAAAAGCAGGAGGACATGACAGTGGTGAGATACAAGTCATAATGTAAAACCAGATCTACCCTGGAGGTATGCAGATGGAGTGGAGGACAGGCACAGCTCACCATGTTCATTCCTTACTTATACATGAGAACCGAGTGCATTTCCATGACCCCTGGAGGAAAGGGATGGGGCAGCGCTTCCCGGGCCAGCCTCTGAGCCCGTCAGAGAGCCTCCTGGCTTGAGGTGAGAAACTCTTCTGCTCTCTTGTGGGCCTCCAGGGCTTTTATAGTGTAGACATCCTGTGGAAGCTCAGATTTTCGGCGCAGCAAAACTTTGTCCTTCTTAATGTCTTTCAGCATCTACAGACAAACCAAAGGTGTCAGGGATCAGCAGCAAACCCCTTCAGCCTCTAACTCCAACCACTCTAGGATATGCTGAGTGACACTACAGCATGCTGCAGAACAGGCTGAGAGCCAAACAGACTAAAAGGACAGAGAAAAGTCCCAGTCGCACTTTTTCCAGAGTGGGAAGGGTAGATAAACTCTGCTTTTCAGACTATGGGCTGATCTCTTAATGATCAGGGATGAGAATAAGGGCATTTGCCCTCAGAACACTTGGAAAGAGCCAGTTCTGGCTGCTGGGCCCTGGACTAAGAGCAACTGTGGAAGGACTCTAGTCATCTACGCACCTGCACAGCCTCTGTCTCCACTGTTTTCTTCAGTAGCTGTATATCCTCTGCAGTCGGGGTTTCTGTTTCCATACAGCACACAGAAGGCAAGGGTAGAGGTGCGTAATACATGGGGTACTGCAGACAACACACACAACTGGAGAGTCAGCACTCTATCCAACACCAAGCCTTCTCCCACAGCACCCTAACACATCATGGCACACTTCTTCCAGCTACCCTTCACCATCTTCTTTGCCATCCTTTGGATGCTCTCCAACAGCTTAATATCTTTCTTATATTGTGGTGATCAAAACTGCCACAATATCCAAGGTGAGGCTGCACCAGAGCAGAGCGGGACAATCACCCCCCTCAACCAGCTGGCGATGCTTTGCCTGATGCCTCCCCGGGCATGGTTGGCCCTCCTGGCTGCCAGGGCACTGCTGACTAATATTCAACTTGCCATCAATCAAGACCCCCGGGTCCCTTGCCCGGCACTGCTTTCCAGCATCTCCTTCCCTAGTCTGCATGTACATCTGGGGTTGCCCCATTCCAGGTGCAGAATCCAGCACTTTCCCTTGGTGAACTTCATATGGTTGGTCACCAATTGTCACCCACCTGAGGGTTCAGCCGTGCCAGCTCCTCTATTTTCTGCCACATTTCTTCTCGTTCCTTCATCCTGAACCTTCCCCTGTAGAAAGAGAGCAGGTGTGAACTCCTGGGGAAAGTGCAGCTTTCACTCACAGGATGACAAAAGCAAGAGACAGCAGAAAAGCACAGGCAAAGGGAAGAGCTGTCTTGTCCTTCAGAGATCCCTAATTCTACCTACAGGTGAGATAAGACAAGAGGGGACACACAGCAACTAGTAGAAGGTAGGCAGCCACACTCCTCGCTCACCTCAGAGCATAGGGTGGCAACACTGGGCTGCCCAGATACTTCTTTCCTGGTTTTGTGCTGCAGGAGTGGACCAGGGTCTGGTTTCTGGGGTAAAGCAATGACACCAGTATGGATTTCAAAGACACATTCTTGTCCCACAGATGCAGAGGGACAAAATGACATTTCCAACAGAGCTGTGGTTCCACTGCCCACTGTTCCCTCTCTCTCTAGCCATAACATACCAGGGAGCTGTCCAAACTCCCCAGGCACAGCTCTTGAACTTGGCACAGATTTTGGCACACATTTTAAGTGACTGTTCAGCAGGGCCATTTATAAATCCCCGGGCAATGAATGTTCACACCCAACAGGTGATCATCCACAACCCCTTATTCTCTTCTACATTTTAAACAGCTGCACTAAAATCTCAGCTTTATTTCTGATTTTAACTATCTGGTTTTCATCCCAACTACTGGTCTCTAGTGCCCTATCTATCCATGCTAAAGAAGTTGTTATATAATCACATCATACTCTTGAAATTCATGTAGGGTAAAAATGAGAATGAAGCTGTCAAGGTTTCAAGCAGCAGATTACTCCACCAGAGAACATAGGGTCAAAAAAACCCCAAAAACAAACCAACCCAAACCACTCCAAATTAACAGCCCATTCAGGACAAGACACTATCTACCTGCCCCAATCTCCCCACTGGAGGAAGATCCTTTAGGATTATGGTAATTCAAACAGCTTCAAGATGTCTGGGGAGATCAGTAAGGTGCAGTTAGTCCATCTGCACTGAACAGCAAAGAGAGCTTCCCCACATGTCTGTCCCTCTATGGCCAGCCCTGGCTGCAGCTGCACAGCCGGGGTGCAGTGCTGGCCTGAGCTGGCATGTCACTTGTAAGCATGTTAACTAATTAAAAACAAGGCTAAGACATAACCAAGCCTCTCAACATCTGGTTGCCTAAAAGTGAACGTACAAGCTCCCTCCTTTTCCCCATTTTCCATTTGCTGGGTTTGTTCACACATACAATCCTTCCCACACATGCTGTTTTCTAGTTCACAGTACAAGGTCTCTAATGGCTCATTGGGAAAAGACTTCATAGCTCTCTCTTCCTTTTTCTCTCTGTGCTAAAGAAGCCTCAGTGTTTCAAACTTGTCAGTCTCACTGGTCTAGTAAACCCAGGTTTCTAATCCATTCATTTTCCCAAGTGCCTGCTCTTTTCCCACACCGTTGTCCTATGTCCAATCCCAGGGCCTTGCCCAACAACCCTGATCTCCTCACTTCTCTCCCTCTAACTTGTTCCCTTTACTTAACCCATTTTTACTAGCCATTGACATTAACAATAACACTACCACTACTACTGGCCAACCTGGCTCTTCATTGTACCTCTGCCTAAAGTCTCTATCTCCTTGCCCAAACGAGCTGTTCTTCCTCTCCAGCATGCTATTGTATCCCATTCCCTTCTGCCACAGATTTCCCATTCTAGTTGTTTCCCAGCCTGTCCCTAACAGGTTCTCTCCCAGCTCTAGCATCCCTTTGGGCTGGGACCTTTTCACAATTCTCAAGCCAGGAACACCTGCTAATGCTGTGTCAGTGAGAGCAGAGTTGAGCTTTCTTGTTCTCACTCAAAAAGGCCTTGTTAGCTGGGTTCCTGAGGCAGGGAAATCTCACTTAGCTGATTAATTGTATCACGCTCATCATAGTAAAATCTCAGATTCTGCTGCTAAAAGACATTTGCACATCCTCCACACCAAGCTTTCAACTGACATTTTACCAAATTTGGTTATCCAGGACAGCAAAAGGTATATCCTTGATAAAAACCCAACACAAGGTTTTCTGAAGTCTAGTGCCTTAGACACAGAGGCACTAGACAAAAAAAAATCATCTTAACATGAGCAGAAAACAGTGCAGCTCTACCCCTCCGTTTATTGGACAGCTCTGAGCTGTTTTGTTGAGTCTTTCCAGAACAATCCTCCATCAGCCACACACTAGTGCTGGGGACAGTCACTCTCAGCAGGTCAAGATGGGTAGAAGCTAAACAGGGAGAAAAATCTCCTGATAGAAACACCAGGTAGGTGTTTCATATGAGATGTGCTGTCACTGACTAAAATGTATGTGCAGACATTTGTGGGCTTCACAAATACCCCAAAATGGGAAAAAGAATCTTGCTTGCTCCCAAGTTTTTCTACAGCAGTAGGATTTCACTGGTATCACTACAACATTTATGAAGTGGTAAATATTTCCAAGGCAGAGCATAAGCATCTCTGTAACTCTGAGTATCCTCTACATTGCAACCTCTTTCCTCATGACTGCATCACTCTTTTCTAAGCTACCTGCTTCAGCAGGACTGAAAGGATTTTTATCAGGGCACACATTTTATCTCTTCTCATTCCTACTCACACGTATTGCTGATGAATGCTACTTTTTGACAAAATTACTTGTACCACCTTTCCACTTCCCCTCTGCCAACTGGCATCTATCATCTGTTACTGTACCCCAAGGACACTTCAGGATAAGCTCAAGTAACTTGGCAAAAACCTCTTACTCACTTCTGCTTCTCTGCCTTGTATTGCTGCGTGCAATCATCAAAAAGCTTTTGGTTCATCTCCATGAAGAGCTTCAGTGCATTGTAGATCAGCCCATGGATTGTCCTGCAAAAAATAAGGAAAAGAGAAGAAGTCACGGTGGGCAGGTTCTGAGCCTTGAGTTAGCATCAGCACCACAGACAAGAGGTAACAGCAGCAGCAACTCATTCTACAGCTGTGTGACACAAGACTTTTACACAGTCCCAGCTCTTACCACAGGAAAACCTTAAACACAGCAAAAACCACCACAGGGAGAAAGAGATGGAGAAGAGAGGACCACTGGGATAGGTCTGGTCTATTGTGGTTAGACTAGTGAGTGCAAAAATACACATTTCTTGTAGTTAGAAGTGGGAAAGGAAGGATGCTAGGGGCTTCTTCAGAGCTGTTCTCAAGGGGGTTTTAGTGACTCATATACTTCACCTCACATATACACAATGACTTTTTCAGGCTTCCCAGTATTTGGTTGTGAGCTTTGTCACTGAGCTGCACAAAACACAGACAGGCAGCAGCCCTGTAAAGATGTGAACTAGTGCAAAAGGTACCACAGAAGTCAACTTTGTGCCAGCGATTTATGGATAGGTTGCACTGTGTGTGAGCTCTTTGTAAGACAAAGACTCTCCTGGGGAATAAAAACATGTTTTTAAGCTGTCTCTGAAATACCTGACCCAGAGGCAAAAGATGAGACTCAGCAGATTGAGCTCTGTTCCTCCACCAGCTCTACTAATGGAATAAGGAAGGGAGGATACAGCCATGCTGGACTTAAGCAGGCTGTCTGACCAACTAGATGAACATAGGAAGGAAGAGGAGCATCCAAGGTACTCAACCTACCCTGAGATGTGACTAATACTAAAACAAAGACAAGGAGAACTAAAATGACAACACTTTAAGGACTTATGGCATATCACTGGGAAGCAGACAAAACAGTAACAGGAGAATCATAAATCTTGACTACTGCAAGGACACAGAACTGTTGAAGGGTTTCAGACAAGGACATGAAGTCCTTTTCTGAACTTTGATAAGGAGGGGGCAGTAACACTGGGTGAGAGCATGTCTGTGCACATCTGTCTTCTTGTCGTTTTTGCTGGAAGACTTTAGGATCTCAGCTGTGGATTTAGTTAATTCATTAGAATTAAATTACCTAAACTTGAATTAACCAGGTAAGGAATCAAATGAAGGAGAAGTCAGAAGAAAGGAAGTTGATAAGAGAACCATAAAACATAGTATCTAGGAATCAGACACAGAGGGCGATATTTGACATGGACATCTGCCAGTTAGTTCTGCTTTCTCTGTTCTTTCTGTACTCAAGGAGCCAGGCACTGCATTAGCCAAGGTCTCTGGTCATGGAGAACATATGGGTGAGATACTAGCTAAAAAGCAGCCAGAAATCAGCCGGAAAACCTACTGCACGTCTCCAAGAGACCAGCAACACTAGTGACAGGCAGGTATCAAATGCTGTGTAGACTCAATGGCCCCCCAGGCTGGTAACTGCAGGTGCCTCAACCCTTGCAGAAGCAGGCCACTGTGGTCTGCCGTGGCACTTTTCCATGCTGATATTGTTAACATCCCCTCCGGCTCAGCACCTGGTGCCGCTGAGCATCACCCATTGTTGCACTGTAGCAGATGCCCCAAGACCAGTGGGTCAAGCAATCCAGCATGCACAGCAAGTGCCAGCGCATGTGGGAGGACCTACTTGTTCCAGTGACTCTTGGAGTTCTTGTAGAGAGCTGGAAACATGATGGGGAGAATTTTGGCTGCATTATCGCTGATCAGGCTCATGATATATTCATTGTTCCAGTAGTACAACGCTCGCTCTGCCACCTGCAAGTGGGAGAGAAAGCCATCCTTGGAGAGGCTCCTTCCAGTAACACACAGAAGCCACCACCCAGCTGAGGAGCCCACATGCTTCCCCAGAGCACAGGCAGCAGGGCTGACCTTCATAAGCTTGTATAAGGCCATTCATCCCTGTTTCCCAGCCTTCTTCACCTTAGCCTCTGTCAGACTCTTCTCACTTTCCTGAGAAAAACCTCATGTTCTTGAATAGATAAGCCTACTGTTGATCTACTGATGACTCCAACATCCTTTACACAATACTTGAGGACAGTAATGTCATATGCTCCAAGTCCCAGTTCAGACTAGCTCCAAGCATCCTTCATTTCCTCAGACTGTCCTCTGCAAAGTTCCATTCTTTCCTGGCTTTCCCCACAACAGAGTCTCTTCAGGCTTTGAAGCATGCTTCCTTCAGTCATCAGCCCCACAATTCAACCTCCTGGTTTAGTAAGGGTGAAACTATGGAAAATCTTGGGGCAGCCATCCTGCTCTAACAAGACAAACAAGTCTAACAAGTTTCCACACAATGACAGACTCAATGACAATTCTTCATATTCACCACAAATCTGAACAATGCAGGCTAATTTCTGCATTTAGTGCTAGTTTGAGAATGGCTTAAAACCTAGGAGGAGAGTAATCCAGAATCAAGTTTTATATTTCAGATGGAGAACTCACTATATCCCCTTAACATACTGTTCCGCAGGAGTAAATGAAACTCACCTCGTGTTCACTTGTATAGCTTTTGGTTTTCCAGATCTCATTAAGCTTTTGTCTGCTAGATCAACAGACAATCCACTCAGAGAAAACTCATTCCCACCAAGGTGTTCAGACTTACTAAAAAGTCAATTCCTAATTTTGCTTTCAGACAAGCTGCAGACACAGAGACTGTTCAGCCTGACTGTATAGGACACATTTGGGGTTAATTTTCTTAGGCTGTAAAGTGTTTGCACCTTCTCCAGGTTTTTCAGTCTTCTTTTTCAGAGTTTGGCAGCAGATGAGGGTTGCTATCAAGTACAGAATGTCTCTCCTTCAGCCTTTACACCACTTCATTCAAGCTCCTTAGTTCCTCTGGTAGTCTCTCCACACCCAAAGGTCACATTAGTCCTTTGGTTCCCATCACCACGCTATGTCCAGCTGGTTTCCATCATGCTCCCCTACCCTAGTCCTTCAGAGGAAACTATCTTTTACATACACGTGACCTAGACTGACTTTATTTTTGGCTTGTAAACACATCACTTTGTACCTCTCTGTACCAAAAGGCAGACTGAAGCCAGTCTGCCTCACTCTGCAGTCACACTCACTTGGGAGATGGCTCTGTTACTATTTCTTTAACACTCCACCTATACCTGGGTCATCCAAGTGTTTCACCAGCAAGCAATCTTTTCTTCCTGGGCACTCTTCATGGCAATCTAAAACAGTGAGCCAAGAACACCTGCTAGGAGCTACTAGCAGGTCCTACCACCCTGCGCATTTTAAACCTTAAGACTACAATCCACAGAGATTGTTTCAGCCAGATACTACAACCAGCTTCCCTTCAGTGAGAACAAGGAAGAAGCAGACTCCAGCACTTTTTCAGAATACCTCACTTTTTACCACCTATACCAGAATAAAACAAAGTACCTTCTCTGCACAGTCTCTTCGGTTGGCCTCCCTCCAATATTGCAGACTGCTTGGTTTTACTGCAACAGGGGGACACTGGATGGATCTCCTCTGTCTTTGCCAGCCAAAACAGGAGGTGGCAGAGCACCTGTGCTACAGCTCCAGCCTGCCGTGATACCTAGTGCTGAACAGCACAGAGCAGCAGGAGGGGCTCCACTGTCATGCTTTGTTTTCTCTTTGGATGAACTTGCTCTGTGGTTGTGGTGAGGATTCTCACTGCTTCCCAACACATCACCTCAATACTCACCCTGGTCACACCTCCCTGTGCTGCTGATCCACAAAGACAAGCCCAAAAGCTGTGGTGTCACCCTCACATGCCAAGTGGGTTATAAGTCAGTGCTTTATCCCCTCCCTGAGGTGCAACCCACCTGGAAGTGTGGGCTGGAGACACACTTGGCCAGCTGCCTGAACAAGGGTTCCATAACTTTCACAAACTCAGATGGCTCAATCACATCCAGGATCTCCTCGAGTTCATTTAAAAACATCACCTCCTTGGGACTGTGAGTTTTTGGCCAGAACTTCAGCAAGCCCACAATCACCTGAGTGGGAAGGATACAGAGACAGTGTTAGAGGCTGAAAGTTAACACCAGCTGCAAAGTAAATTTTTAAGAGTCTGATCACAACAGCAGAGGGGAGGAAGAAAGAGTAGACTTTCACAGAAAGGCTAGGTTATTGGGGAAGAAAGAAGATAAAAGCCCAAACTTGGTCAAGTTACACTCATGACAGCAGCTCTGTGTAGGCTGCTACAATTCTGTACTACAAGCACAAAGCTTAGAAGCACTTTTTTTTCCCCCAAGCACATCTTAAGACAGAAGCTTGAAACTGGAGTGGGCAGCAGCTGTGCAGACAGTGCAGAGTAACCATGGAAGATCAACTAACAAAAAGTGGAAATGCTGTGGAGAAGGTCTCTGAAGAGTCATTATTCAAAACACTGCAGGCTTGAACATTGGGGAGCAACAACAAAAAACAAAGCAATGGATGGGTTTGGGACAAAGAAAAAAGTATTACTTCATACAAAGGTAACANTTATTCAAAACACTGCAGGCTTGAGCATTGGGGAGCAACAACAAAAAAAATGCAACGGATTACAGAGCTCATTCCTTGAAAACCTTTGTGGAGACTCAAAATCCAAACAGACTCCAGAATGGAGCAGACAAGTTTATGGAGTTTACTTATAATTAAATACAAAAATGCAACATGACAATACTTCTGGCTAAGTAAATTATTGCTTATAAGATATGGGAAGAATATACTAGAGATGGGCTATATCTCGCTAGATACTATTTATTTTTAATATCTCTTCCTATCCTACCCACTGCTTCTAGACACTGTCAAGGGCAGAATCCAAGATCCTGCAGACCTTCACTCTGTTGAAAGAAGAAATGCTAACTCTGTGGACACTAGAGTCACACACAGCTGGCAGTAGGAGTTGCTCTTTCAGACCTGTGTACTTCAGCTACCTGATCCCAAAGTCAGCACTTGAAAAGTTCACAGTAGCAGAGGGACAGTAGTGGGCCATGCAACAGCAAGATTAGAGACATTTGGGCATTATGTTTCTGCCAACTCAAGGTTGAGAAGCCAGCAGTTTGATATCCTCAGTGTTTGTCATTACTCATGTCTGCCATTCAGGCAAGAGTTAGCTTTGGTGACTCAGAAGTAATTTCTCCTACAGCTAAGGTGGTGTGAGGGGTGTGTCAAGTCTCTTTGCTGCTACTGAGCACATCTGAGGCCTTGCTCACCTGTCAGTCTTTCAGACTGCTGTTAACACAAGAGCTACCATGTCATACTTTGCTGAGCAAGCTTCTGGGAAGCCCACTGTGGGCAAGTGGGGACACAGTAAGTAATTTGGCCTCCTTCCAGCACTGCTGGTAACATCTCCTAGTGCATTCAGACCCTTGCTGATGCACATGCCCTGTAATTCTTCCAGGCTTCACGAACCCCAGTCACCTCGGGGGTCTATTCAAAACCTTCACAAGCAGGATGCTTGAACAAGACACAACCTGTGACAACACGGCCTTGGTATGTCTGGTTGAGACTCAACACAACACCCACTGATGGTAATTGGGTCATTCCACTGCTTTTCACAAGCACCAAACCACACTCATGTCTGTAATGCAAGGGCCACTAGCCCATTACTCAGGAAGCAGTTATGAGCTATGGAGCTTTACTATTTGAATAAGCCACCAAATAAATCCTGGAAATATTGACAGATTTCTGTTTCTCTCTTCTCCTTCACCCTAAGAAACGCGTTGGCAGGAGGCTGTTGGACTGGATGTTAGACACAGAAAGTACTCATCATGATCAGGAAGCTACTTTACACAGTTTGTTTCAGAGCAGGTTTTTGAGAACACAGGAAATGGAGGACTCACATTTAATGATAAAGCTAGGAGGTCTGCTCCAGCACTACTGGTGTCAGAATGACGGAGCCAGAAAGCTGACAACAGCTGACCAACTTCTACCAAGCAGAGTCAGACTTACCATGAACACACATATTTAAGCCAGAGAACGGAACGACCTCAGCCAGCATTACTCATTAAAACGCTCACACTTGCTGGTGCTCCCTGCTACTGTGACACAAGTACATGTTCTTTGCCATCTGCTGTTTTGAGTCTGTGAAGCTCAGCTCTGTAGAAGACATTTCCTGGCCTGCAGTGGGTGGAGAAACACTTGCATCCTTCTTGCACCCTCTGCCAAGCTGGCATATAGCCTGGTTAATATTGCAGGTCTGTGCAGCCAGTAACTAGAGTATGCGAGGTCTCCATCTTCACTCCTCACACATTTTAGAACATGCTGTTTTCCCTGCACTACACTGAACTGAAGGCAGATGTGTCTACAATGTGATTTAACACTACAAAGGTAGCAAACTGATGCTAAAGCTGGAAGGAGAATGCCTCCATGAAGGAAAAATGGCTCGCCTAAGCAGATCTGTGTCTCAGGTTCATAACCTCATCCCCACAGTTTTGCAGCCAACTCCAGCAGTCTGGAGGGGACTCTTACTATTTCAGGGCCTCCACAAGCTCAGACTGGTCCCATCAGATGATCATGTGTTTTGTCTCTGCAGCATCTGTCACTAGCAGAAAGCTCTACCCTGAAAGAACAGCTTGGCATAGTGTTCCTTCTGCTACATCAAGATCCAAAGCACTATAAGCACCAAAGACTATAGCCCATCTTCCTGAAGCTTTCAGGAGGGAATGCTAAAGGCTTGCACATGAGCAGAAAACCCCTTCTGCCCACAAAGAACCAGGCAAATCCAGTAAACAATACCACTGACTCCCCAGCCTCTTTACAGGAAGGGTTAAAAAAAGGCTACTCTAAGGAAGCTGTGAAGCTTTTTGAGGTTTGACTGTCACACAGAAGTTAAGCAAGGTTACTCACTGGCTCTGTCAAACTGCTGTCTTTCTCCAAGAACTGTACAACACAGTACGCCAACTGTAGGAAAAAAACATGGCAAGATTAGAGCTTCCTCAAGTGCATCTGAGATTAAAGTGCCACCACCACCTCTACACTGGAAGTAACACCGTGTCCATTATGTTCTAAACATATTCACTTTTCTGACAGCAAGCAAAGGCTTTAAGATCACGCAGGCAGGGCCTGAAATCCAGTCATGCAACAAAAAGGATAAAATCTGAGTCACCTAGAGCAGTCCACAGCGAATACATTCAGATGCAAGCACAGCTGGACACATGTGGAGGAACAAACCTGACTGTCACAACGCCCTGCCCCATAAAATCAGGGCTGGGGGAACAGACATCAGTACTTAGTACCCATCCTCCTTGACTTTCTAGCCTAAGTTCTAATCTTCCCTATTCTTCTATTATGTACTCAAAGTTGGAAGATTTATTTGCTATACCAGTCTAGCAGACCAGCACACCAATTTCTTCACATATCTCAGCAGTGACTAACAGATGACACATCACATGCACAGGTGTGAATTTTACCTTTCTGGTTTCAGCAGGGCCCAAATATTTCACAAGTTTCCAGCACAGAAAGACAAAGCAGGCCACAGCATGAAAGCAGCAGGAAATGTCAGTATACCCTCCTATCAGCCAATGGCACGGGCCCAGGCACCACAAGGATGGGACAATGACTGCAGTAAGAGACTACTGCAGAGCCCAGAACATCTCTCAGGAAGAACTTTGTACAATGCAGTAGTGTCGCCTGGTGAATAGCTATGAACAATTATCTTATAAAGTAATATATCTCTGTAGCTTATAATAGCTATAAGCTTTTGCAATAATCCCAATCTGACCTGGGAACCTGAAGCACTTCTCACCTGCGGATGGTAGACACTGAGAGACTTCACTTTGTGCAGTGGTAACAACACTCTGATGAGGAACATCTTGTGCTCTTCCTTCAGAGGCAAAGCAAACCCATTGATTATGCTGGCAAGAAACAAAAGTCTTGTTAACTTCTTTACCCAGCAGAAACACAGTAACTTTCAAAAAATACAGCAGCTTGCCCTAGTTCTCATCAGTCCCTTGAGAAAGTCACCAAAAAGTGTGGTCACCATGGCCCAGCCTGCACACCATGCTCAGTGAGTGTGTCCTTAGGAGGCACCATACAGAAATGCCTCTGATGTGGCTTGGGTTCTGCTCTGTCCTGGACCAGGCTGAGACTACATGAACTTAGGCAGAACCTGTGGGGAAGGTCAGCACAGAGGCAGTTCAAGTGCTTGAGCCTTGTACTTTACAGGAACAGGAGGGTGGCAGCACGAGACAGCTGCAAACAGAAGCTATGGCAAAGGCTGCCCACTGCTAAGGCTTCTCAGAGGAACTGTTCTCTTTTACTGCCTGCTGAGGCAAGGTAGCAAGTGTGACCAGGCTCAGACTCAAAAGAACAGGAGAAAAATCTGGGGAGGAGAAGGCTATCACTGCAGGCTACCAGCAGGCTGGAGTACTTTCACTGTGTGCTCCAGCAGAGTGAGAGTCTCTGGAAGAGGAGCCTCCTGCAAGGACTGCTGAAGGACAGCACTGTGAGCTCACACAGCACACTGTGTGGGCTGTGTCTCAATGAGTCTCACTCACTATGGGCCCTCTGGATTTCCAAAAGTGGCCTTACCTGCCCAGGATCTCCAGTAGCTCTGCAATCCCATTGTGGTGCTCTGTTTCATAGATGAACCTAAAGAGAAGGATGAGACATCATTGCCAAACACTAGATACAGTTTGATATGCAAAAGGAAGGAAAAAATGCTGGAGACAGGGAGTCTAAGTGGTACTAAGAAATACCTCACCTGTAAAATATATTATTGATCTGCCTCCTCACGTATGCTCGCAGACCCAGGAACTTCCCATAGATCCTGTGCAAAATAGTCTTTAGGAAGTCTCGTTCTCTGGGGTCTTCACTGTCAAAGAGATCCAGAAGCTGTGGGGAGAGAAATTCAGTCAGTGTCTGCATACTGCCTGTCTGGGCAAAGCTACCCACAATACTGGGCACTGCCCATGCTCGGCAAAAGCGGCTCTTTCAGTCGGGTGATGCCTTGAGCACCCTGAGCACAGTGGTCATTTCCCTGAGACATGCAGCCTCCTAGTCACAAACTGGAGCCATCGTCACTTCTTTCATCTTCAGGAACATAGTGATGGCCTGCACATTCTACAAAGCTGCACGTCCCCAGATTTCCCCTGCAAGGTCCCCGTGCCCCTCTCCACCTGCACAACAAGTTATGAGTTCCAGTGACTACAGATCACACCCAGCCTTGCCCTGCACAGAAAATTTTTCTGCTCATACAAGACAAAGGAATGCAGAAAAGTGACATCATCAAGCACCTGCTGACAAAGCTGGACTGCTTATGTAAAACCTTGACCAAAATCTGCTGCATGTCCTCCATAAAACTGGTGCACACTGGCAGAAGCAACAACTACTTACAGACAGTACAAACTTCTGGTCAATGTATTTCTTGGCTATATTTGGTTGAAAGTCAGGTGATTCCAGGAACCGGAGGAAGAACTCATACACCAGCTATGGGGAGAGAAGGAGACATCACTTAGAAATGCCTTTGATTTCTCACTAGTGTCTACTTCAGATTTTAAATGTTTTCCTTCTCCTTAAGGATTCAGGGAAAGGCTGGGAAGCCTGAACAGGAGCACAAAAACCCCACTCAGTGGGATCAACTCAGCTGCCCTTGCTCTAATGGGCAGGGGTCTGGTGGCACAAAACTCTCCAAGTCTTCATGAGATCTCATTACCTCAGGTCCCCCCAAAGAAAACATCCACCTACTCAGACTAAGACATTAGGCCTGGGAAACTCTTCTCACATCTTTAGCACACATCTCTACTGAGAACAGAAACCTCCAGAGACGGCAAAGGCTCAGGCTTCACTGGAAGCCCTTGAGACATGCCAAGGAAGAACAGAAAGGCAGAGAAATGAAACAGACCCCAGGAAAATATGCTGTGTCCTCTGCCTCCCGGGGACTGACTTGAGGTGGGCTTGGTCCCACTAAGCCATGCAAGCTGCATGCTGCACCCCACTTGGACAACAAAGAGCAGCTTGCTTAAAGAAGGCTGTCAGTGTTGAAACACCAACTTCTGGTCCTGCTGTCCTCTTAAAAGGACAAGTCCATTCCAGGGCTGACCGTGACTAGTGCTTTTGAGGGGCCACTAGGCCAAACAAGAGCAATGCATTCAGAAAGTCGACAACTGGAGCTGAAGGAATTAAGGAATTATAGGGCCATGCATCCACAGGTAGGGCCCAGCTGCCAAGGACAGCAGCACAGTAAAAGCTGATGACCAAAAAGCTCAGCACTCAGTTGCCACAAATCCATGCTGGCTGCGCTGGCTTAATTCTGAGAAAAAATGCTTCCCAGCATCCACAGCACTGTGGTGATGAGGACATGCTATTTCTATCAATGCTCACATCCCTATGTCAACTGCAGCAGTGAGAAGTGATTAACCACTGCTGCAGAACCACACCTTATTTCTTCTCTGTATTTTCTGCTTCATTCTGTAGTACCTGGCTTGTTCTGCCTATGTCTGCTTGACAACATGTTCCTGTCAAGTGCCTGGGCTTACCTCCTAACTTCCAGCACTGAACTCTGCTAAACCATGCTCACTGTCACTTTCATAACCCTTTTTACCTAGCTTGTCTTAAAGTCTATTTCCCAGAGAACACAGCCTAATGAAAAGGTCCTTGGCTCTCTTCCCCTCTTCCTCATATAGGGCCTCCTTATCTTTTCTGTCAAACAATGTCAAACATTTGTTCACAGTTAATGCAACTGAATGACATCCAGCCTATGGGAGGCACATTAGCAGGTACCAGTACACGCTTTGCTTTGGCATCAAGCAGCTCTCCTCTTCCATGTACCTCCCAGGGAGCTGGACAAGGAGAGGAGCACTGAAGCAGACAGGGGTGCTGTTTCCAATGCTGCTGAAGCCCAGAGGATGAGGGCTCTCAAGTCTTAATAAGGGACATCAGCATTGCTGGGAACTGCTTCTTACATAGGCAACACAGCCCAATTCCTTCACTCCCAGTAAAGTGTTCACTCCCAGACTACCTCAGGGCCACGTGGGACTACAGCCATCTGCAGGTGGATGTTGCACACAGCCATCAGCCAGCTCCCAGGACACCCTTGCTGCCTGTTCTGACCCCTGGGTGGCAGGCCTGGTCCTTTCCCAGGAACCCTCACAGGCTGGTGAAGCAGCCAGCGGGGCTGGCAGGCTCCAGCTCCACATGGGTTCTCAACTTCCGGGAGATAAATTCACCAGATCCACATCTCTGCCTCCTCCTCACCTGAAGGTGTGGCCAGGCAGCCTCTAATGTAGGTTCATCTTCCTCAGGGTCAAACTCTGCTCCTGTAGGATTGGATGATGGCGGGAGTGTCCGGAAGAGATTCACTGAAAACTGAGGTGAGTGAAAAGGTGCATGAATGACATCCCCACACCTCATGATGGTCCTCCACAGAGCAAATCCTTCACTGCAGAGCAACATATCATGATTTGCCACAGCTGTGCCCACAAACCGATACCTTTCTGCAGGCTGTAGGGTGACAGTCTGCATAGGAACTCCACAAACACAGTCTGCGCCTGAGACAAGAGCATCCACCTTCCCCCACAGCAGGCACTGTCACCACCACAGCCCCTCCACCCTGACTTCTGTTTCTGAAGGTGGGCAGATAATAAGGAATGGATAGGACTGGGGTCATATTCCTCTCCGACAAATCTCTATCCCCTCCTCCTCCCCACGCTTCTGAACAGTCTCTATTTCTTTGGCACACACTGGCCCCATACCCTACCATGATAACAGCTTCAGGATAGATGGCCTCAGTGACAACATCACGGTTGTGTGTGATGTATTCCACCATCTCGTTGAGACCTGCTCGCTTCACCTCCTTGAACTTCAGGTCACTGAGGGGGTCAGAGATGAAGTCAAAAAGCACGCAGCACTGCCGCAGCTTCTGGATGAAAAGCTCTTCTCGTTCATGCGGAGGAGCATCTGTCAGAGAAAGCAGCGACATCCGTCCTTGGAGATAGGCAGAACATCTTCCTGGTTTCCCCAGGTATCACTGTAGTTTGCTCCCTGTGATTTTCCCCTCCCCTATCACATTCCCTTCGAACTGGTAGGGGGAGAAGAGGGAGAGGCAGTGTTATGCCTGCTATGGACATGGGATAATGGAGGCAGAGGGACTGCAAGGCCTCTGAAGCAACTATCCCATGAGGGGATTTCAAACATGGCCTGCAGCCCACAGACACAAAAAGAGCTTGGCAGCATACGCTGTAGCTTAGCCTTCCTCCCAGAGAGTAATGCAGAAGAGAAGAACCAAGGTCACAGCAGCTCTATATTAACAGATTCTCTTTTTAATTCGATATGACTGGAAACTATGCACTGCCTTGGCCAATGACACAAACACCTCTTGCTTGCAGAATGCTACTGAGCTGCAAGGCAGCCACTTTTTCTAAAAGGGCTGCCTGTGTCCGTGAACAACACCGGCAATGCATCTGGCTGAGTGACTGCTTAAAAGACTTTCTTCTTGTCTACACTTAAATCATGTTTCATTGCAACATTATGTAGACTAAATGTTAATACCAAGTAATTGCACTACAGTGGACAGGCCCAATAGTGCTACTGTAATTTGCAATGGAAACACAATGAGGAAGAGGCCTAGTCCTCTCCCAGAAATGGGTGACTGTAGGAATCGAGAGCAGTCTGCATCAAGGTCTCTGCACT
Source organism: Calyptomena viridis (assembly GCA_013390005.1). Classification (NCBI taxonomy): domain Eukaryota; kingdom Metazoa; phylum Chordata; class Aves; order Passeriformes; family Eurylaimidae; genus Calyptomena; species Calyptomena viridis. The sequence goes on along the minus strand of WEIV01008746.1, from coordinate 41,672 downwards.
TTATCCCTTCCTGCACAACCTGCTGAAGAATCTGAGGCAATCCTCAGCACCTACAATCACAAGGTTTTAAATAGTTCAAATGGGAAGGTAAATAATGAAGTTTGCATTGAGACTTCCCTAATTTTTTTAGGCCATTCATCAATTCTCTACCTGCTGACAAGCCAAGCACTTTTCCCAGAACCATCTCTGATGCAGTGCCCACAAGACTAGATGGACACTGACAGGACTGCTTTGGGCAGAGCCCTTACACCACCAGGCACTCTGCTTGTCATGCAGGTGACTCCCACCCCACAGCTTCTTTACCTTTAAGGGCTGGGAGTTTTTGCAGTTCCCGGTTTTTGCTCAGATTGAAGCGAGAAGAGCTGTGCCGGCGCTCCTTCTTCACAATCTGGGGTCCCCCTGAGTACTTGATTTTATTCAGCTGGGTTGGTGGGGGAGCGCTGTTACTGGGCCGCTTATTTGAAGTTGGCTGCTGCTGTGGCTGCTGTGGCTGCTGCTGAGCCTGATGAGGGAGAAGAGAGCAAAACAACTCAGAAGCTTTTACCTACAAACCTCAAAAGCAAACAGACACCACCAGCATTTTCTTGGACTGAAGAAACTAGGCAGGTTTTTTCACTGTTGCACTTGCAGTTGAGTGCATCTCACCCATTCCTGCCAGCTCTAGACCCTCTGGTTGCATCCACAGCCTACCTGCAAAGGAAACATCGGTACTACTCATATCTGCGAGGTACCACAAAGACACCAGAGCCTCTTGGCACAGCAAGTGCTATGGATATGGAAAGCAAAGTCATATCTAGCAACAAGTTACACAAATTTGTTGACAGAAAAGAAAGCAGAAATAAGAACTTTCCATGGTTTGAAAAGAAATCTTTGTGTGCTGCTGTCTCCAATTACATCACTCTGTATAGCATACAGCAAGAAAGTTTAGAAAACAAGCAATTTGCTTCTCTGTCCTTTTGCAGGGAAAAAGCAAAAAAAAGGTGGAGAAAAGCAAAGCAGTGTGTAGTACAGAGCAGACATAACAGCCCTGTAAAGGCAATAATGAAGACCCCTAAAATCATTGCTGCATCCATAGACCAAGAGCACCCAGTCTACATGGACTGTACATATGCAACCTTAGGTCCCAGACTGTGGGCTCTCCCAACCCATCCTGGCTGCTCCATCCTCTCAAGCTGTCTCCACCTCACTGCTGTCTGAACTTCTGTAGATGTGCTTTTCCCGCATCACCCCTTTTAGCCACACACATTCTTTGCCTGCACTTTCCTCTCCCACTTCATGCTTGTTAAACTGCACTTACAGAGGCACTTTCATTTTTACCACGTGATCAGAAACTCAAGCCAGTGTTTGCTCAGTTCATCTCTGTTCTGACCTTGCTGAAGCTCTGCTGGTTCAAGTTCCACTTGGGCCATAATGACTCAATAACTGACCCTTTAATTTCACATTGACCCAACCTGTGGAAAACTTAACACAGAAGAGGGCAACACCCTGCCAGCAAGCCTACAGCAGAGAGTTCAGCTGGAGACAGCACCCAGCCTACTGCACTGCTAGTACATGAAGTCAATAATCTGCAGGATGAACCTGTTTAGGATACAACAGCAACAGCACAATGGATGGGGAGCAGAGGTGGGTGAAATCCTTGGACATGACACCCCTTCTTCCCCCATAAACTCCCAGCAGCCACATAGAGCACAGAGGTACAAATGCACACCTCCCCAGAACTGAATAGCAGTGCTTCGAGGGAATGCATCAGCAGTGCAGGCGCTCACCAGATGAGGTATGGCCAGTGTCTTCCTGTGAGGAACAGCTGAGCTGTAGCTTAGTCTGCACAGTCCTTTCCCTGAACTGGTTTCCAAAGAGGTGCAGCACAGCACTGCAGTGCAAGAGCACGAGTTACTGTACCTGCAGCATGTGGGAAGGCAGGAAGGTAGGAACAGGGAAAGCTGTCTACAAGGAGATGCTGCTCTACAGATTTGGATCTGTAGAGCAAGTGCAAAGACTCCCTGTGGAAAACACAACTCCCTGCCCAACACAAAATAAAACACCAATTGTTTTGCAAAGCCATTACTTTGAAGGAAAAATCAGAAGTATTTTGGTTCTGGTCTGGTTCTGAAGGAAAATTTAAGTGGTTCTGTTCCAAGCTCAGCTCCAAGCCAAGGTGGGGGGAGACAAGAAGATTTGAACTCTCTTCCATTTACATTTGATCTGATTCCTTTCATGAAGCAGCACTGTCCCATGATGAGAGGAGGGAGCAAGATGAGCTTGTGATGAAAACAGCAGTGTCCGCCAAACAAAGCAGGCTCAGACTACAAACTGGAGGCAATTTATCCTAAACAGTGGTCTCTCCTCAGTTAAGTCAGGATGAATCCTTGCTGGCAACCTTCCAAGACTGAGTTCATTCCTCACCCCGAATATCTGGGTATCAGGGCAGAGTGAGCCACTTGGATGTTGTCCAGAAGCCTTTGGGAAGGCTAGACCTCTACTCTATATCACTCTCCTTCCACAGGGAAGAAGGGCAAAACCCAAATGCTAAGCCATCACAGACAAAAGGTGGTACAGAGACAAACAGAAGATGCATTGCTGCCCTCACAGGTAACACTGAGGGAAGCAGGACACATGGGCCCTCCTCGCCGACAAGACATGCCTGAGCATGGAGTGTGTACTGCATGTGGACAGGCTGCAACAGGGGGCTAGAAAGTCCTTGCCACCAGTCTTCAATAGTCTACAGTCTATAACAGCTTGCATGAAGAGAGACAAAGCACAGCTTCAGATTTAGCTGCTAATTATTTAAGAAACAGTCATACACATGCAAAAGCCACATAACAGATTGCTAGAGAAAACCTGCTGCAGTGCTCAGAGGGTTTAGGATGGATTGCTCCTACAGGAACTTTTCGCTATCAAGTTGAACACCTGCTTTCAGTACATCACTTCTGTGGCAGGCCTGCTGTCCTGCTGCCTTCAACACCTCCTGCCTTGGCCACATGAATCAGAGGGAGCTTATTTTAAGTTTCCATCCCTGAAAACACAGCAGACTGCTGAACCTGAAAGCTTTTCTCTTCATGCACAGGTATCAACTCCACAGACTGTTTCCCTGACACCAATACCAGCTGACCACTACATGGCTGCAGGCACACATCTACCTGTTCAGGCTCAGCCCCTCCTGACAAGCAGGGCTCACACCTCCACAGCAAAGCCAACAGCCTGGGAAACACTGTTTGGCAGCATCTGTTATGCTGCACATGCTGAAGTGACCAGAGAAGAGCACAAAGTTGTTTGCCCAAGCGCAATGTGGCAAGCCCCACCTTTTCCACTGTAGTGGAGAAGCTACTTGTGCCAACAGGACAGGCCAGCCCCAGCTCCCCCAAGCACAGGCCACCTGGCTACGTAGCACTTCCTCCCCACTGATTCCTACCACCTCTCCTCCTTGCTAGAAACTTGTCTGCACAAGTCAATGAGCCCCAGGCCCTCAGCTTGCTCTCCACGCAGGCTCCCAGGGACAGAGACATCCTCTTCCCGCAGCCACCCTGAGCTGTACAGCTTCTCCTCTGCTCCTCAGCCCATGCATGACCTCGCCTCTGCAGGCACTCCTACTGCAGCTGGGTGCATCACCACTCGGAAAGCCCTTCTGCCTCACTGGTCCCTTGAGCATCCCCTGCTTGCTAAGCTCCTCAGCCCAGATCTGCTCTCAGCTCCTCCTCCTCAGATGACTCTTCCCTTCCCATCCCTCAAGTCAGTACCTGCTCTCTTTGTCTGCTGTTACACAGCTTCCCTATTAAAATCAGGCTCTCTGCCTCAGAAGTAACATCACCACACTGTAACGCCTGTCTCTGAATAATGAACTCCAGCTACTGCAGTAACAAACCACATAGACATATTTGCAAAACATGAAAATACAGCAGCTCAGTGAAAAGAAGCACCCTCTCCCAGAGCTGCAAATCTCATCACCGAGGCTCCAAGCTGCCCTCGAGGCTGCAGAGCAACTCTCTTCTCTTTATTGCTGCTGCTAATCCCTGCTCCCACTTCCAGGTGATTAACTCTCTTCCCCACCCAGCTGCCTCTCCTCGTCTTTCTGGCCGGGAGAAGTAACTCTTTCTCATCCTCTCGTTCAATGCTGCCTTGGTCTCTGACATTATTTCTTTTTTCTCCTTAAATAGCTATGCAGAAATTCTCTGCATTCATATGTTCATCATGTTCCAGAGGGAATGAACTAAATAAACTTTTCATTTCCCACTCCTTGCTCTCATGTTTTACTCCACTGCTCCTTGTCTCTCCCTAAGCAAACTGCCCCTGCCAAAGCCAGGGGCTGGCCAAGCTCTGCTGGCTCTTCCTATCAGATAGCTTCACCCCAAGATGAGCATCTAACCCTGTACTTAAGAGGGAACTCAAAACACTTGCTTTCCCTTGTGGGGATGCACCCACTTTTGAACATATCTGCCCTTCCAGATCAGCTCCACTAAAAGCTCCTTCACTGCAGAGAACAAAGCACTGTGCTTAGGGATTTATGGATTGACTCCTACCCTCTTTGTCTCCCTCCACAGAGATCCCCATAGGAGATCCTCGTCCACTGCATTTGTTCAGATCTGTCAAAACAGAACTGCTCTTCAACAAGCTTTACTCATTCCACCAGCCAGACAATTTGCCTGCAAAACAAGTCACAACTTTCTGGTATCAGGATAAATTAAGGTTGAATCCACCCCAGCTCCATGGAGCATAGGGTGAAAAAGGAAAGCACATACTGAAAGAGGGCTGCCCAAATGCTGCTCCCCGCTGCAAACCCATTCAGCATCTACTGAGATATGAAGCAAAAGGAAAAATCTCTCTGGTGCACAAAATTTTCACCTAGAAAAGGCAACCAATCAACCATAACTCCACGGAGGAATTCACAGGGCATGAAACTCTCCCAGTGCAGCAGAGGTGTCCAGGCTGAGCTCAGCCCATCAACCCCAGTAGACAATACCACTCCCAGCATTTCACAAGTCAAACCATCTCCTGCTTCTGACACAAGAAGGAGTCTTGCTCCCAGCATGTTTCCTAATTCCTCACAGTCCCCCAATGTGAAAGTCAAAATACCTTTCTGTGCTTCCTGAAGAGCAAGAAAATCGCATTCAAACTGGCATACATTTCTTCTTATCAAGCAAAGAGCTCTCCTCCATTCTGCAGCAGAGCAGTCCAAGACAGGAAAGCACTAAGAGAGAACAAACTTCACTGCAGACTCAAGAGGGAAAGGGAGAAGAGACCTGTGGCCCTGCATACTGCAGAGGTGTCTCCTTTCTGCTCTGCTCTCTGTTCCTATGATCAAAGCAGACCTAGCTTTCCATCTTAAAGAAGGGCTGGATTTTGTCTGGAGTATGAGGAAGTGGCTGGGTATGTTTTGTGGGAGGGAAGCTTAGATGCATCACTTCTAATTTTCTTCTGCACCCAGGCAGACATTGCGTGCCATTTCAGGTCACAGAAGGAAGCCTGTAGTCTGTGACATTCTTCTCTTCCTACTGCACCACTTGTGACCAGGAGAGCAGTGCCACAGTCCACCGCTGATTTGGATAGACACATCGGAGTACCCTGCTTTCATGCCTATCCATTACCCTTGCATTGCAAGACCCAGGCTTTCCTTCCTCTTTCCAGAGCTGTGAACACAGCAAGGACTGCCAAATAAATAAAAGTTAAGTTTGACCCCATGATGCCAACACAGGAGTTCTCTCATTTCCTTGATGTCTGCAGGCAGCTCTCCTAGCAAGCTGTTTTCAGCTGTATACACAGAATAAAATGACTAGAGGCAAAGGCCAGGATGGAGGATCTATAAAACTGCTACCTGCTCAAAGGCAAACTCAGATTCTGATTCCTTGGTGGCCACATGGCAGGTTAGGCATGAGCACAGCTTAGACCCCGAAACCGTGTGGCTAATAGGGATATTTTCTGAGGCTCTGCAACACAGATCTGTGCTTTGAAGGAGACTCTAAAATCACATTATTTTGACTGCAACCATGCCACTGAATTACACATTTCCTCCTAGTCTCCATTAGCCTTATATGTCTCCTCTGCCAAATTCTCCAAATTCACCAGTGCAACGTGTTCCAGACAAGACTTGAGCACACAGGCTTCTACAGGTATGGAAGTGGCACAGCTTGTTTGCCAAATCACAGTACTAAAAAAAATAATATAGACATGCATACAATACCATGCATACAATAGTTGTCTGAGGAAATTCTCAAATTCCACAACTACACTGCCCGAGTGCTAGACAAACCCAAGACTACCACAAAAGTTCCAGTGTACACAAATTTTTACTAATTCCAAGCACAGCTTATCGCAACACATTCTGCTGAAGCCATTCCAACACATCTAGCTTGTCAACATGAAAACTGAGAGTGAAAGAGACTCTGCACACCTAGGAATACAGACTGTGCCTTCTTGTGAGGAATGCTGTGTTCACCAACAAGGCTGTTATAACAAAGGAGAACCATTTAACGTCTAGCAGCTTATTCTTTCAAGTGTTCCTATCCATTACTTTCTAGCCTCACTCCTTCAGAAAATGCCTCAGAACACATGCCTTTTCTATTGCTTCTCACTACTCTCCCACTCTGACACAAAATGATAACAGTGTTTATTGTGCTTTGCTTTAACAGGAGAATGGCAGCTGCTCCTATTTGTCAGGCTTCCTCCTCCTCTATAACTGTGGCTTGTCCCTTTCTGCAGTGAACTTTGCCATGCCCTGCCCACCTCTGTGAGGAGTGCTCGCCCTCAGCTTCATGCCAAATATCTTTTTCCAGGTCTGTAGGGTATGACACTCATCCTACCTCTTCCATAGTCATTGTTCCCTTTGGGCCAACTTTCAAGAGGAACTAACTACCGCCTTGTCGGATTTCTTAAGATCCCAGTGACACGCATCATCTGGAAGAAAAGCTTGAAGTAGCTGGAATGAAAGATTTTACTCCTCCCCAAAGATGAGTCATACACACAAACTGCTGTACCCAAGGTGAAAGTCTTACCTCTTCTGAATTCTCTGACCCACCATCCTTCCCGCTACTGCTGCTGCCAGTCTTTGTGGTGCTTTTGGTAGACTTGGGAGACTCCTGAAACGACGAGAAGACATTCAGAGAAAATTTCACCTCGTTCAGAGTTTTAGCATCTCTCCGCAGAGGTTAGGTGTGCACTGCCACAGACCACCCCGCTTCCATCCCTGCAGTACGCCCCGGAATTCACTCCCAGCCCTTTTCCTCTGGGAAGGGCACCCTGAACGGCTCTCCCGGCAGCGGCCGCCCAGGGCGGAGGCCACAGACCCAGGCACAGGAGCAGCGCTGGCACATCCCGTCCCGGTCACCGCGGGCTGACCCTGGCCGGGCACCTGCGGGTGACAGCCCCCGAGCCCACCCAGCCCGGGCCAGTCCTTCACCGGGGCGCGGCCCCTTCGGAGATACAAGATGCCAGGGCACCGGGGCGGCGGGAGAGGCAGACCCGGGCCCTCACTCCGCCGGCGGGCGGAGCAGCGGGGCCG
>WEIV01008746.1:0-27314 GCA_013390005.1 Calyptomena viridis | reverse complement strand
GCTGCAGCCTGAGGCACAGCCTGCGCCTGCCTGCCGCCGCCGCCGCCACCGCAGAGGGCATGAAGCGACCGCTGGGCAGGTGAGCGCCGCCGTCCCCGCGCCGGGCTTTGTTATCCCCGCGTCACCGTCGTCCCGCTCCCGGGACCGCAGCGGGGCTGTGTTTTGCGCGGAGAGGCGGGGGGGGCACGACCCTGCCCCCTCGGCCGAGGTGCCCCGCCGGAGCGGACAGGTAAGTGGGCAGGATGTTCCCCCTTCCCTGGCTTTCGTGTGCCGGATGAGCAGGTGTCGGCCCCAGGGATGCCTTCCAGTTCTCCGTGCAAAGAACCGATTCGAGAGTGGGGCGACAGCGGGACCTGGAGACCCAGCCCTAGCCAGCAAGGGATGGAAGGCTTTAGTGTTCGTACCTGAGCGCTGCTTCGTCCAGCCCCCTTCAGCTGGCAGGCGTTTTCCTGAAAAAATGGCTAGCATGGAATTCTCTCCATCAGAGAGCGTATGAGGAGAAGCAGGGGCCTGCAGGTAGGATGTCCCTGTTTTTGGAAGAAGCTGGTGGCTGTCAAAGTGATCTCTTTTGTATAAATGAACCAAATTTAGGGGTCAGTAGTAGAAGCACATGCGAGTGATTACATTGAAAAGAGTTTAGCGTGGCTTTTTGGTAGCTATGTTAATGTTCTAAACGTTTTATACATATGCTGAGAAGATGTTTGTGTACTTCTCTAAAAAATCTGTAACAGTAGAAGGTGCTTATCACCTGAAGCCCTCATCGTGCAAGACTTTGGGGGGATGCAATACACAATGAAGACAGACTCACAGTTGCAGAGGACTAGGGAGGAAAAGATGCAACCTTTTTGTTTCACCTACACCAATATGGTCCTGTTCTGTATTTTGAAAGTGCGAAGAATATGTAACGAGCAAAATAACAGTGTGACTTGGGTAGTGGAAGCCAAATTGCTTCAGCAATAGAGCACATGATTTAAAAAAAAAAAAGCGGTTATTTTTCTGGTAAAATTTCTGAGAATTTTTCTGTTATCCTAGGCCAAATTAACACTTGAAAAGAACTTTTTCCTGGTTGTGAAATGGGTATTTGTCATGTTCAAAGATAGAGGATTTAAAAAGTGATTTCTTTTATTGGGCTTTCCCGTGTTCTGCCCTGGAGGTAAACCTTTGGGATGCTGTCAGTGCTCTGTTCATATTATGACAAGCTTTGGGTTACTGAAAATGGTTCTGGGTTGATCTCGGTTTACATGACTGTGCAGTGCATCAGACTGTGTCAGTGCTTTGCTTTTATAACATTGAAAAATTTGACATATCTGTTCCTTTTGTCTAAGTGGATGGCATTTAGGCCAGTGGTAATCAAATGATGGCTTACGAAGTTCTTCAGCATTATGAATGTCATTCCAGTGCTTTCTCCTCAAGTGGAAATGCCCTGTCAGTGGTGAGCATTGAGCAAGCCCTAAGAGTACATAGCACAGGCTGTTGACTTGGTCTAACAGGCAGGTGCTATGTGGATACCAGACACAGCACAGCTGTATTGTGAAGGCCAAGCTAAAAGCAGGGCAAGCACATCCTGTCTGTGAAATTTATTTTGTATTTATTTCTCCATTTACGCATTTGAAAGTGGTCAACAGGCAAGTTTTCCTCATTTTTCACCATGTTCAGCCTTTGTTTCAGAAATTCCTGAAGTCCTACATGAGTTTTCGTGGGCTTTGACCTTTTTTTCTTTTTTTTTTTTTCTTTTTGAGTCAGGTGCTGTATTCCACACAGAAGTGTTTCTCAAACTTGAGACATTTTAGGAAAACCTGTTTTGTTTGAAACTTGCTTTTCGTTTTCCACATTTTGAGATATTTTTGCTTCTGTGTTTTTTTCTTTCATTCTGTCTTGTGTTGTCTGCCTTTCTTACTGACTTTCAGTGGACCTTCTTTGACTCCCTCACCTTGTGAGCCTTCAGACAGTGGTTTGCAGGCAAGGAGTCTGTGTCTGCCAATACCTTCAGTTCATGTTTTCTACAACAAATGCACAACTGAACTGTGAATCTGAGTGTGTAGGAATGGGAGGTCCAGGCAAAAGAACGTATGGTGCTCAGAGATAAGGTTCTTGTCCAGAACAACCACCCTGAGCTGGGTCAGACAGCTTTCTAGCTCTGTATCCCACCTTTGGCAGTGGACAGCAGTGAGTGTTTAAGGAAGGACATGAGGAGGGTATGTATACAGTAGACCTCCCTTGGGGGGCTACCCTGACTGTGATCACTTACGTGGCCAACAAGTTGCTGTATGACCATCTAGATCCTTGTATTTTAATATGCAAAATCATGCTGTTATTGCAGCATTCCTTATGCTGCTGAATATAAAAGCAATGTTTAACTGTTGTTGGTTTCAGTGTGTTAATTACACCAGTTTTACTCCCCAGCTTGCGAAAGTTGTAAGGAGGTGAAAACTCTGCTGTAAGGTTGCTGGGATGGTGGAGGTGGCATAATAGCTGAAATTGGGGATTTGTACAACAGCAGACTATTCTTAGCATCGTGCTTCTTGATGAAATAGTTAAAGTCAACACTTCTGATGGCTCTGAATTCTGTTAAAGGGGAATCGAGGCTGTCTGCATTTCATGCTGCTGTTCTTTAGTCTCTGCAGACTTGAGGAAACAGCATGTGTGTTTCCATCTTTTATTTGTAAGTTATACAAACCACTGGATAGAAAAGCAAACCAACCCCACAGTAGCACGGAGTGACTGCGTAGTTCTGCAGCCAAGGGCCGATCATGTGGTAGATCCCACGGGTTGGGAGCATGGGGGCCTGCAGAGGCAGCTGTGTCTGTGACTGCAGCAGTGACCAGGACTGTGGAGCAGCAGAGCTGATGTGTGCACTTTCCCAGCACGGCTCTTCCTTTTCACATCCAAGCAAAGGCTAAATAGCACTGTAACTGTAAATGTAAGCAATGTTGATAGAATACAGTATTGGCTTAGCAGCAGCAGGTTATTCTTGCAACAGTATTTTTAAATTTTACCAGCGCTGTGTTTGCCCCTCAGTTTCAATTCAGTCATACCATCACAATGTGCTCATTCATCCAGGAGCTGAAACTCATTCTGAAGAGGTGGCTGGCAACTACTCTGTCACTGAAAGTGTGCGCGCGTGCGCTTCTAAGTGTAACAGAGATGGATATCTGATAAATAAGACTTATGTGGCTTTGGTGAGTGCATACTGGAGTCAGTGTGGCTTTTCTTAAGTGGTTTACAAACAGAAAGGAACAAGTAGAGTAATTGCCATTTTTCTTCCACAGATAGCAGTAAAATCTAATATGATGGTTACCTAGGCACTTTACCAGTAGCTCCTTTAAAAGTCTGGGGATGATTTTTGTTTTTTAAATGAGCTGTTTTATCTGAAATTATTAAATGCAATAATGGAGTACTAAAGCAGCAGGCAGTGCCTGCTTTTCCTGGTATGTGTGTTTTGTGTGGATGGCATTCCTCTAATATTTCTGTTGAGACATTTTCCAGGTGACAGTGTTTAAGTGCTGTATGGTTATTAAGGTATCATTGTGTTTTGGGTACTTGTTGTAACTCATTTTTGTGGTCGGTGGCTATGACGATCCGAGGAAATGTGTTTGAGCAGCTGTAGATACAGAAAACCTTTATACGGGAGCACAGAGAAACCAAGTGAGCTTAATATTGGCACTGATACAAAAGCAAATTTTCGTATCTCATTTCTGCTGAATTCTGATCCTGGTGATAAATGGCCACATATGTGTTACCCTTCACTTCTCTGGCATGGTCCTTATCTGGTCCTTATTAATCCTGGCCAATAGTCAGACTTTAGACCGGAAGTATGAATTTTGCCATTCCCCATTCTCGTACAAGCGCTTATTTGCTACAGATGTTAAAACTTGTTTCTGTCTCTCTGGTGGGGAGCAGTGAGGCATTGGAAATCCCTTGTCTGTAACCTGTGTTCCTGATACTTTTGCCTCCTGCCTTGCTGGAGAAGCCTGCTGTCCCTCAGGTTCTCTCCAGTTATCCCTGCTACCTTTGCTCCTAAAGGCCCTGTGTTTCTGGCACAGGCCTCTGCAGGGTGCGTTTTTGGGACCCTTCCACTGAGTGTCCAGCCTTGTATCCCACAAGCTAGATATTTTTTGACTGATACTACAATTTGATGTAGTTTCAGTTACACTGTAGTCACCCTTGTGTTTCTTGTGTGCAATTTTCTCAGTGCTTTCTCTTGAAAGGCAAGAGATTGCTTTTACAGTACCATTTCCTGGGTATTTTATGAAAAGACAGGGAGGTGCTGAAGACAATGCTTGTCTTTCCCTCTGATGCAGCTGAATTTTACTGGGACAGTGAGTGTGCCTGGGCAGGTAGAATGCCATGTGGGGTGACCCTTGGTGCCATCCTGCCCCAGCAGCCAAAGTGCTCCATGCTTTCCTGTGTCTCTTCAGTTTTAACCAGCAGTTTCTTTCTTCTGACAGAGAACTTGGCCATCTCTGTGCATCCCTGCACCCCCTTGCTGTGTATCTCTAGGCCTAACTTCCTTTTTCCTGATGTTACTTTGTTTAGAAGCATTCGCACAGTCTTTTATGGTAGTTTGAGTCTGGTCATTGCAGCAGAGATGACAAATATTTGAATTGATCTCCTGCAAGTTTTCATCAATATATAAAGATTTTTTTTCTCAGTTTTGTGCTATTGTCTCTCTTAATTGCTGTGTTCTAGTTGAACCAGTTACTTGTTACTGCTCTCCAAGGAGGAAAGGTGCTACTTGTATAGAGACGTTTCATCAGTCGTGCAGCTTTTTCACCAATTCCACCTTCCTACTGGCTAATTGCAGCTATTTCAGTCCTTTTGGGTAGTTGTTCTTGAGCAGAGTTCACAAAGGAGCTGTGAAATGGTTTGTAATTGCTTGCCTGTGCTTTCTTTCATAGTAACTAGTTGAATCACGTTTCCTATGTATAAAAGCAGCTTGCTCTGTGTGTGCATTTTTTTTCCTAGTGTGTGGTGGGGGTTTTTTGTTGTTTTTTTTTGTTACAGCTCTCTTGAAGAGGTTGCACAATAATATTTTGCTCAGATATGTCAAAAATTTGTGTAATTACTTGCTGTGTAATTACTTCCACTTCCTTTTTTTTTTTCTTATTTATTTGAATGATATCTCAGTAGCTGTGCATGCTGGTTTGTCTTGTGTATTGTCAGCCATTTTGGCAGCTTATGGCCAAGCAAGTGCCTCTGAATTGCTCCCAAGTTACCAGTTTAGGGCATTAGACATTCATTCTCTGCATCATCTTCCTAACTTGTTCAGCCTTTTGCAGCCATTATAATTCTCTGTTTCTCTTTCTTTGCTTATCCTTTCCCCACTCTTTCTCAAAGACATATAATTCATTCAGCAAAAATAGCAATACTCCCTACAATGTGGAGAGTTATTAGTTTTATTATTGTGGGTTTTCTTCATCTTGGATTATTTTTTTTTAGGACTTACAGATTTATGAAGTCATCATGTTGGCATGTAGCAGTTCTGTGCCTCAGTGTGTTACTGTTAAAACCTGTCTTTTTTCCACCATTTTCATCACTGACTTTGGGGGCACGGGTTTGTGTTAAACAGGCATGGTTTACTCTCTTAAGCATCTCTTGAGACTCCTAGCATCCTCCTGCAGACCTGTCTGTATGATCTAAAATTTCTTTCCTTGAATCCAGTGTTCCCATGAGCTTCTCTGGATTTTCTGTATTAGAGCACAACGTTTTTTCTTCTGCATCTGCTCTGTTATGTGCTCTAGTCTCTGAGCAATTTTCCCAAGTCCTCATATTTCTCACAGAGAACTCTGCTCCAGCAGGCTTGTTCAGGATGAAGAGAGTTTGCCCTCTAGTTTTGTGTGGATCTCCTTGAACTTATAATTTCATTGCGGTGCCATATTTCTGACGTCATGATTGCCCCTGGGTTCAGTTGCTCTGCTTTGGTGGCTTGTGCCTGAATTAATAATTACTGTGCTGTTGCTAATTGCTACTACTTTGTAATTCTAGAAAGTCCTTTTCTACTTTGGAGTTGTATGAATTGCAGACCTCTGCTTGTTTCAGTATACCTGAACTTCTCAACGTATGGGTTTATTGGATAACTCCTGAGACCAACAGGAATCTAGTCACATCTGGAGTGAAGGTGTCTGTGAAGACCAGAGTCTTCTCGGTGTTGTCACATTCTTTTCTGTTGCTTCTGCTCAAATGGCCACCCAATTTTATGCTATAAAAAGCATGCGGTTGCTGAGCCAGGAATTTAGTTCTCTGCAAATGCAGTCACAGGTCGTCACAGTGAGTCTGTAGAGTTTCTCCAGAATGCAATGTATATGTGTTTCTTTTTGGTAGAAACAACGTTGCGGTGTTTTCATTAAAACTAATGATTGTGGCATCCGTTTCTTCTCCAGAATTCACTTTTGCAGTATGTGCAGGAGGCCTGGTACACCCAAGCAGGGCTTCCCCTGTAGATGAAGAGTACTGCCTGCTGAGTCTGGGATCCTTTGAAAGGAACCATGATGCCCACATAGAAGGCTACAGCTAAGTTACTTAATCTTCCTGAGCCTCAAGGACAGGTCAGATTATTTTGATAATCATGCCAGGATGTGAAATAAGCAAATGGGCTTCTATAGCAATGTCCCTGCAAAACCTTGGGTTTTGGAAACTCACTGGGTAGCTGCACTGTGTCATGTTGTTGGTGTTACAGTAGTGGCCAGCTTGTGACCTCGGGAGTGAATTGGGTGCAAGCAAGGAAGATTCACTGAGGCTGTAATATGAGAGCCCTATGCTAATGTAGCTGTGACTGCATCAGTACCAGAAGATGACCAGAAGAAAATACTTCTGCTGTATTAAAAGGGTAACAGGAGACCTAGTGGACTTAAAAGCCATTAGCCTGAGGTGGAGTCTGTGCAATTTAAATTGTAAGAGTTAATTTGAAATTCAGTGGAAGAAGATTTAGGAGCTAAATTTATATACTAATGAAAATATTTCTGTCCTGTGGAAGGACAGTGTAAAATCTGACGGGTTTGTCAAGATTACAGCCTAGTTGATGAAAGTATCAGTGGTAAAATTGTTTCTTTAAAGCACTTGATTTTGTACTGTCATTTATTTTATTGAAAGGGCTCGTGTTGCTAATGGAGAGCATGTTATCTCTTGAAAATTGGCTCAATGGAGAGAGAAAACTGGGGAGTTATTGTGGGGTTGGTGCTTGGATTCAAGGGTGTATAATTTTGTATATCAGCCATCCCAAGGATGAGACAGTTACTGTTGGTAAAACTGGGAGGAGGAGAGGGTTGACAACGGCTGGTGAATAGGGCAGTCATCAGTCTGAGGCAGTGGTCAAATACTGAAAAGGTCACCAGGACATGGATTAAATGTAGCTGGACATAATGCAGAGAGGGTAGGGGTTGTACCTGTGGGACAGGAGTGGTGTCAAAGACTGAAGCTGTTTAAGTAAGTCACCTCTGCAAGCCGTCATGTGTCGTGAGTATCCCCTATCCAGGCAGCAAGGATGCCATCCAGGCTGTGTGGTTTTGCCTTGCTGGTATGCATTTCTCTCTCAAAGCAGTTAAGTGTTGGTGAAACAGTGCAACACAGCTTCAGAAATCTGAGTCCTTTTTATTGAAGGCAATTTAAACTTGCAAGCAGAATCTCCTTGTTTTAGACTCTATTAAAGTGCCTTGATCATTTGCTGAGCTAACAGGAATCATGACTGTTTACTTTCCAAATTAAAGTGTTTATTTAACCCAGATTTATTTCAACATTGTAACTCTTGGTGAGTAGTGGAGCAATAGAAAAGATTGTTACCCTAGAAAATTACCTTCTAAAGCACAAACACTTGAAAATATTTGAGATAAGTCTCACAGCTGCCCTCTCCTTGTTCAAAACAATATGTCAAGACACAAAGAGAATTTCGGGTATCCAAAGTGCATGAAAACTCCAGGCATCAAAGTTCTTCTGTTTCTAGCAAAACCCCATGGAGGGCATTTTGGATTGAGTAGTGTAAGTAGGTCCATCCTTGTGGGTTTTATTTAAGAAATAAGAAGAAAAATCTTCCTTCCTGGGTTGACTGTCCAGTTGAAATTTATGGGTTTTTTTAGTAACTCCCATGTCTGAATGGATGCTGAATGGCTTTAAGCACAGATAGGAGGATATATAATTCTTTTTTAACATCTCAAGTGTGGAGTTTTTCTCTTATCTTGTGCTTGGGAAGAGAGAGTGGTGTTTTTGGGTTACCTCCTTCTCATGTTTTAGTAGGGGCAATGTGTGAACAGTGAGAGCTGGTGTTTCTTCTCAGTCTCTGAAAAGAAGAACTGATGCATAGGCCAAAATGTGGGTCCTGCCATTTGGTTGTACTGTGCTGCTTGTACATCAGGCACAGAAGGGTACCAAAGATTTCAAATATTCTTTCCTGTAGCACCTGTGCTGTTCTTCTGAACATGAATGGTTGTATTGAAATCAAATTTGTGCCCATTTAAAATGGTTGTTAATTCCTCTTGTGGAAGACATTGATCTTGAATAGGAAGGGAAATGAGGTTGTGTGGAGCCTCATCTCCCTTGTTACTAAAGGTGTGCAGAATAAAGGACTTTATGTAGCATAAATGAAAAAATACCTTTGTGGCATAACCGAAAAATACCCTCTTGGAAGGGTACTCTTCAGTGGGATTGTGCAAGCTCAGAAAACAGAAAATGCATTTACTCTGTCTAGAGCCTGGTTTTCCTTCCTCTGGCAGTAAAGTTTCCCCCTGGGGTGACTTTTCTGAGACAGAGGAGCCTACACAAATGAGGATGATGTAACTGGAGCTTTGGAATCAGGGCCTCCAGGTTGCAGCATCCTTGCTTGTCAAACAAAGTGTGTTCAGGGTGTTTAAGAATTGATTTTAAATACCAATTTTAAAATTGATAAAGAAATCTTAAATAGATTTTTAAGACTGTTGGCATCCTCAGGAAGGGAAGCCTGGCACTATTTTCTCCCTTAAAGCAGTCCTATCTCACTTTTTGTAAAGTTTTGATTCATTTCAGAGCAGCTTGAGGAAGCGGGAATAAAGCTGGCAATGCCAGTTTTATACTGCTGAATATGAGAACTGTGAATTGAACACAGCCATTGAAAATAGCCCATTCCCTTGCTCTTGCAAATCCAGCAGAAATGCAGCGACTAACCTTTTCTTTCAGTTTCCGATAGCTTTGTGCTGTCTCTTGTATGCGTTATTTTACCCTTTTGACTACCAGAGGAGGGACCACATTTCATTTCAAACTTTGTAGCAGGCTGATGTACAGTGCTGCAGAATGTTGTGTTTCCCTGCAGTTAAGTAAAAACTCCCAACACCTGCTTTTCACCTTCTTGGAGTATGTGCTTTCTGGCTTGGCTCTTCAGGGTTTTTGTGGTATTAGCAACAGCTTTGGTTTTAATTGTCCTTAATTTTTTAAGCCTTTGTCGTTTTGGAGTTCTTTCTGTAACAAAATGATAACGAAAGCTGGAATACCTGAATAAAGGACAGATGAATACAGAAACAGATTAATCTGCCTGGCTTTATGTGAAATAACCCCTTGTTCAAGGTATGTCAGAGGCTGACAGCGGTTCTGTATCCATTCATACATCTGGTTTTTAACCACAGCTGTTGCTTTATGGCCATGCTCTGTTTGTTAAGCCTCTCTTTTAAACGGGTCACAATTACAGAGGGCAGTGTGACTGCCAACTGAATGTAACTGTGCTGAGCTGACAGTCAGCATATGTAATGTTTTGGCATTGTTTAATGCTCTTGTTTGCTTGTATGCTTCTAGCAGGGAACTGTTGGTCTATTGTAACCAAAATGTATTGCTAACGATGTGTTCTGAATTTAAAAGGTGGCAGTATCGCTGCTAACACAAGAGCATTCTTTTTCTTCAGGCTTCCGAGAAGGAAAGGCTTCTGATCTCTGCCAGCGAAAGTAGAGCTTTCTCAGCTGGAAAGTATAGAATGTCCATTTTCTTGTATTTAAAAGGAAAAAAGTCTACAATACACAAATGAGTCTTTTGCTCAGGTGGTTTAGGTGAAAGCCAGAGCCACAGAGCCTGCTACTAGTGGTAATCCTCAAGCTGTGTGGCTGGTGCCTGTCTCACAAAAACTGTTGTGTGCAAAGTTGTGCAGCTTGGAAATAGAGACCTGTTCATACACATGTATCCACAAGAACAAAGACTGACTCTCGATTCTTGTTATTGCCTCGAGGTTAACACACACATGCAAGTCTGTCAGGTTTACAGCATATTAACAAGTTGTGAGTGGCAGTAAGGGAACTGGCTCCACCATACAGTTATGGTGTGCATTCAGCAGGCAAATGCTTTACTTTAAATGTGAGTTGGGAACTGTGGTGGAGTATTACATGTCGGGACTAGTTCCCCTCCTGAACCTTTGCTTGTGTGCCTTGATACTCCTCCTCATGAAGGCAAGTGTGGTAGAGGGCAATGAGCTGTATTGCTTCAAGAAAAATCAGACATGTCTGGTCTAGTGCTTCTGTTTTTCACTTTCGATGCTGTTTCAGTCTTTTGGTGTTTGTTCTGTTTTTTTCCTCTTTCATTTGCAGACAGCTTTGCATTCTATGGCTTATGGAGTAGTGAGGGCATTGCCTTTAATGTAAACCAGCTGTCAGCTGTGAAATGAGTGGAAAACTAAAAAATTTAGTAAACATTGTGGAGGGAGTGTACTTGCACCACAGTAATATCTCAATGCCAGGCTCTACTAAAATCTAGCGTGGGTGACTTCTGATTTGATTAGTGTCAGCACTATTGCTGGGGAGATCTAGAGAAAGCATGTTCTTAGAATTTAAACAAGCAGTTTATACTGGAAAGGTTCTGCACAAACTAAGCAGCTGTTGCAGAAGATGTGTTCAAGAAAAGTCAACAACCTTAAAACCCTAATCCCCAAGCCTGCTCTTCTGTCCCAAAAGCCAATTGTTCAATTGCCTAGAGTTTAATTATTCATTGTTTGCTACATACTTGAAAGGAGCAGATGCTGCTGTTACTTTTTTTCAAATGTAGTTTTCAGGTAAATCTTGTCACGCACAATTCACATTAATGCTAATAACATTTTAGCTAAGCATTGAGAAATAAAGTAGTTGCTGCTTAGACCATGCTGTCAGTATACATTTTAAATAAATCGGTGCTGCTCCTTTATTTCTGCTCATTAATGCTATACACTGAATTGCCTTTCCCTCACTTCATGGGCTTTTTTTGGTTTTTTTCCTGCTGTTCTCCAAGTCCTGGCATGACCTTCACTGGCATTTCATTGCTATCGACTGACTGATCAGCAGTGCCTTCTTCTTATCTTGAATGCTGATGCCACATTTCCCCCACTTGACACACCAGGATCTTGATTCTTGCAGGTCCTACCCGAGATCTTTCCCTCCTCAGCGAGTTAAAATGTGGTTATGAAGGTCTCAATAGCTGGAGCTTGATGGGCCCTCCTGAAAAACTTGATTGAGATGCCTTCCTTTACTTTGCAGTTATATCTCTTGGAGAGACAGACCTGAGTTCTTGCAAATGCTAGATGGCTTCCTTCTTGCTGTTTGTTGTTTAAAGTTAATGTTTAATCCCTTGATTTTAATCAGAGGGAGGCACAGAAGCAATCTGTGAGAGTCTGAGCTGTAAGAGGGGAACTAGGTAATAAAGTGATAGACTGTGGAGGAATTTGAGAGCTTACAGTTTCAAAACTCATATATGTTCAGATAGTTGGAACAACACTGCCTGGAGTTCTTACCCCAGCTAAAAGGAGATGCTTTGCAGGCAGCAGTGTGTTTGGGGGCTGAAACTGCTAAGGAAACCTCAGGGTGGATCTTGGGAATAGACAGTTTGCAAAAAGGGAGGGAAAGGACATTGCTGAAGAGAAATGTGTGGCAGTGGTTGTACAATCTCTGTAAGCTGATGTCACTGCCAAAAGGAAAGGTCTTGGAGGCTCCTTCTTTGAACAGGCTTTTCTACCACAACTGCTAAGCTATCTCCACAAACCAGCCTATTTGAAAAGCTAATTTTACGTGTATTTACATGTATGTTATGATGCAGATACAGGATTGTGTCTTTTCTACAATGAACTTCCTTTTGTAGCCACACTAACCTCTGCCAGCTTCAGGCTGCATAAGTGTGGAAGTGAATAGAAAGTGGGATAAACTACATAGTGTACCCATGTAGAGCTTGTCAAATGAACCTGAGGTAAAGTCTCTGACTGCAAGTGATAAGGGGGGAATTTTCCAAAGGTGATAGAAGTCCAGTAGGCCTAACTGAAGGCAGCATTTTATTGATGTTAGATAGGACATTTTTAATGGAAATTAAGGGGTGAGATGCTGAAGGTGCTGGTTAGTATATAGAAAAAATATTGTGGTTCTGCTTGCTGACATGCAGCACTTCTTCTGAAGTCTGTATGAAGCTTTCATAGTCTTTCTGTGATACTGCTATGAACAGAGAAATAAGCTAGTGCTTATGATAGCTTTCTGCTGTGCTTTAGAGTTAAAACATCCTAATCAGCAAAAAAAAAGAAAAAGTTCTTTTTTGCTCTACTGGTAGCAAAGAAGAATACATTTCAGTAGCTGGCAGTGTTTTTCTGTGGTTAAAGCTGTTTGTTAACATTTGGCAGGAAATTCAAGAGGTTTTACGAGTGTATTGACATTGTCATTTCTGGGTTTTGAGCTTTGCCTCTGTTGGGACATATTAACTTCCATCACTGTTAGTGTTGTGTCTGTTTAAAAAATAAGCTGCCCTATTCTGAGAAACCTGAAGGCAGAGCTTGCATATTTGAAAACAATATCAAAGAATTTAGCTTACTTTTCTGTCCTTTTTTTAAAATGAAAATCCATAGGCTTTCAATTTGTTGCCTTTCCCCTGCCTTATTAAGCCTGTTATTCCTGTTAATTTGTCTTTTAAATAAAAGACATCCCAACTCTGCTTCAGGGAACAGTCAAAGTAGGATGGTGAGCATTATGAAGTAGAGGAGCTTTTCCTGGGCTGGATTTCTGCTGGTGGAGGCTTGAATGCCTTCCTTCATCCTAGTTTTTAGAGGCCAATATTCAAGAAGGTTTGCTTAGTTTTATTCACGACTTTCCCACTTTCCTATTGATATAATCAGGAACCTTTAGTAGCTTAGTCAGATTTTGATATTTAAGTATCTTTTTCTATTTCTGCCTACTATGCAAATTATTATTCAGCTTTTGAAGTATTCTGGTACCTTTTTTGGTTTTTTTTTTTTTCCTGGAAAAAATCACTATTCAGTGAGAAGTCAGCTATTCTGATTTGTTGCACGAACCTGGTGAACTTTAGTCCATTTATCTCAGCTCTACATCACTACAGGGAGGTTCATGAAGCGTGGGCTGTTGCAGTCTGCCATGTGTTTGTGGGAGGAATTAAGCAGACAGCTGTTTAAGGTCTTTTTTTTTTGGGGGGATGAGGAGAATGGACTGGGTGACTTTTGGAATCTCGTGTAGCCTCTTTACTGTTCCTATATTTGACGTGACTAAAATAGTTCCTGATTTCAAATGCTTCTTTTAAATTGAATGATGAATGTTTTGGATGCTACAGTGATGAATGCTGTAGAATTGGGTATGAATTTTCCTGTTACACCTTTTGTACCTTTGATGGCATAGAATAGAAATTTACCTTGTATTAATTGACTGATACTTGCTGATAACAGAGCTAACAATTGCTAATGCTTGGGTTTATGTGCAGATGGATTTGTACTTGAGTTTTAGAAGCTGTCCAAGAACAAATAAGATACCCAAACTTTCTTGCCTCGTCCCAGTAACTGAAAGATCAGATTCTTTCGTAACAACAAAAAGCAAGTCTTGTCTTTCACAGACATGATGTGTGTCAGTAACAATTTATTCTGCTGCTGGATGCCTGGAAAAGTCGTGAAGTCCTTTACCCTTGTAAAAGTATGCTTTGCATGGCTCTGTGCTATGCAGTATCTTCATTTTTTTAAAGAAGTGCTGAAGTGTTGATACTTGTGTTTCAGCCCCACCTGTGGACTACGCATCATGCAGCTGCTTGCTCACTCTGCCCCCACACTGGGATGGGAGAATCAGAAGAGTAAAAGCTGGCAAACTCATGGGTTGAGATACGGTTTAATAGTTAAAGGAAAAGCTGCACACACAATGAGAATGAAGCAATGAATTGATTCACCACTTCCTATGGGCAGGCAGGTGTTCAGTCAGCTCCTGGAGAGCAAGACTCCATCATGTGACTGGAGTAATTGCATTGTAAGACAAGTAGTTGTCTTCCTGAGTAGTCACTGGATTACTTAAGAAGACAAGCACCATCATGTTGAATGTCCGTCCTTTCCTACTTCTTCCCCCAACTGTGTATGCTGATCACAATGCCATACCATCATCCTCATACCACTGTAGGGAAATCAGAGCTTAGATCAGTCCAGCAGTTCAACTACCTAGGAAGTATCATCTCCTCAGATGGTAGGATTGATAAAGGGAGAGATAATAGGCTAGCAATNCCATCCACAACGCTGCTGCCTCCTTTGAAAACTCACGTAGAATTAGCCTTGAGGAGAAAAGACAACGCAGAAAGACCCGCACCTCATCAATTCCACCTAAGGAGACTTTTAGCTGTGCCTTTTGTACCCAGACTTGTCTATCCCATATTGGCCTTTTTAGCCATCAGCGCGTTTGTAGCAAGTCTGGGTAGAGCCCTTCCTGTATCTTCGTTTGCAAAGCTTAGCCAGGATGATGGTTTGGAATATCCCTTTGATCAGTTGGGGTCAGCTGTTCCAGCCATGTCCCTTCCCAGCTTCTTGTGCACCCCCAGCTTCCTCTCTGGTGGGATAGAAAAGGCCTTGAGGCAGTGCAAGCTCAGCAATTCCTGAAACATCCCCGTCAACACTGCTTCCTGCACAAATGCAGAACATAGCTCCATACTAGCTACTGTGGAAAAAATTAACTCTACTCTAGCCAAATCCAGCACAATAGTATACTGCAGTTTAGTTTTTGAGAGAGAGACTAGAATATTTCTTCAGAAAGAGCAAAGGTTCAAGGTTTTAAAGAACTTTGGCAAAAGAATCTGGTAGAGATAATTTTTCTTATTTTCCAGATCTTTCTAAGAGCAACACTTTTTAGGAATTGGTTGAAACTAAAAGTCTCTGAAGATGCAGATTACCTGCATTTTTTGTACATTATGTTTTTAGTTGTTTTATGAAACAAATTTAGGACAATAAAAAGGGCAATGCCTTTACATTTGTGTCTTGTTTCCAGGATTATCGTTTATGACTTTTTTTTTTTTCCCTATGTTTGCTTGATCCCTAGAATAGCAAAATTAGTTTAGGGGCTTTGTTTTTTCTCTTTGTGTTGTCTTGCAATGAACTTATCCTATTAAAGGAATCTTAGTGCTAAAGGGAGGGGTCAATCACTCAGATGCTAAGAGCTGCAGATACTACTGTTCCCACTGGCTTTTATGGATGCAGGGGAAAATCTGTTTTCAGGATTGGATGAATTTTCTATAATTCAACCTCCTTTGTGCAGTACCTCCAGTGAAGCAGAATTAAGGCTTGGCTGCAGACTTTTCATTGAGGAGAATTCGCTATAGAAGTGCCTGAAATAGCCTGAAATGAGTCATGTGGTTGCCTGTTTGCCCGTGCAGCTTTGTTCACTGTGCACAGAAACCAGGAGGGGGCAAACCCTTGGACGTTACCATGTGCTTTTTTTGCATTTAGCTGCACATAAACCAAAAGAGTAAAGAACCTATATTAATCTTGGAGTGGAAAATTACGTTGTTGAGTGTCACTGTGCAAACTGTCCAAAAGCTGCTGGTAACAATTCCGAGTGGAGGGGAGACATACTGCCTGTGAACTCCCATTCAGAAGGTGAGAGGCTGCCTCTCTGTGTTCATACAGTTGGAAGGCTGATAGATTTTTTCCTTTTTATTTTCTTGATGGGGAACAAGTGAAATAAAAGATGAGTCAGATTGGATAGTTCAAGTAGCCTGTGTGGAAGAAAAAAAAGATTGTGTGATCCTTTCACCCTTCAGGACTGCAAGGAAGAGTTCTGTGCAACACCACTGTCCAGACTTTCTCTAGGAAGGGAGGATGAGTGCTCTTGAGGATCCTGCGTGGGCTAGAAACCCATCTCTTGTTTAAAACAAGGCTAGCAAGGAAGACTGGAAGGCTTGTCAGGGACTTGATGTGTGGGCTGTCGTGCCCTTTGCGTGGCTGCTGTGTTGTTTCTTCGTGCCCCATGTGCCTTGGGGCTTAGTTGAACTTTTCAGGTTGTAGAATAGGTTGGTTTGGGTACAAGGGTACAACTATTTACCTCAAAAAAATCATCCCAGTCCTTTAAATTTCCTTTGACCCTCATTTTTCTGAATCTTTTGTTCGTGTTTTTATCTGCCTCGTGATTGTTACTCTTTTGATCCTTGTCTGAGGGGACAAAGGTATTGATTTTTTAAAAAATATTTTCTGTTAGAAAAGTGGGGGAATGTGTTCTTGTTGTGCCATTATTCATGCTACTTTATTTTTTCCTCTACCCCTCTTAAAGTCAGTTTTGTCACCTCATAATTAGGAGGTGCCTTGCTTGACCAAGAATGAAAATGATCTTGGCTTTCCACATCCCGTGCTCTGAATTTCTGCCAGGACAGCGTTGCCACTTTGCACTGCAAACACCTGGTGACATGAGGGACACCAGAGCAGGCAGGAGTGACAGCATTCACTGAACAACTCTCATACTTTGGTGCCTGTGGGCATTTTGTTTTACTGTTGCCCCAAGTAGATCGTGTGGGCTGTATGTGCATTTGTCTGTAGATCCTCTTGGGACTGCAAGTGCAACATGTTTCTGATAAACTTTGTTCTTGCTCGGTTGCAGCTCTGATACCAGTCTCTTGTTTCATGCTTGGCTTGCCCTTTCAGCCCTGTAGCACAGCTGATAAGGAGATCCTAATGGAAGCTCTTCTGGTGTATTTCTGATGCAGAAATAATTCAGGTATTCTGCAGAAGAAATTATTTTAATCTGAATCTGAATGCAAAATATGCCACAGCAGTGTGGTGATTGGACACTGTTCATGAAACCCCCAGGTTTGCTGGGGAGGAGGGGGGAACACCACTACTATGAATTGAAAGGTGCCTGTAGCTAATTTGCTTGCCTCTGTTGCTTTTTGCAGATGGATTGTCATTGGGGACCACAGGTGGAAATCCCTGTTGTGTGATGGTGCAGTACTTGAATGTTGGTTTGTGGGTTGTTTTCCATGGTGAGGCAAAGGGTGTTTGTGCCTGCAGTTCCCTTAGTGCTGGTAGAGCAAAGATAGCACACTCAGGAGAAGCTTTCATGAAGGGACTCCCAGCTACTCCTTTCCAGCCAGATACTCATACAGTGCCCAAATGCAACAGATGCTTGTTCTTAGTGAGTGTAGCACCTTCATCTAGGTGTAAGTTACCAGGAAAATTTTCTGTTTCTCGTGTCACACTTGCAGGAAAGACTTCCTTCTGTCAGATTTAAGTATGTCTGGAGAGAGAATTTTCATATCCACTTCAGAAACCTGTGTTAAGCAAAAATTACTTCAGGTTTTGCCTGTGTTTGGACAGAATCCAGAAGTTGGGCAAAAGCCTTTGGTAAAAGAAAGGAGGAAAATGTGGTATCAGGGGATTTTGTTTTATTTTCGGGTGACTTGGGATTGGGTGTTCTGTGTTGTGTGAGGTTTTTTGTTAATTTGGTTTTATTTAGACATTCCTTTTACTGTTCCAGGAAACCCATTTCTGATATTCTAAAATATCTTCAGTTTGCAGCTGTTTATTTTCTAGCTCACTTGTATTTTCCAACTAAGTTTTCTGGTGAAAAGTATGTTGCTGCCGTTTTTGCCTGAGCACACCAAAGGCTGCTTTTGCAGGGCATTTATTTCCTGAATTAGTTTTTCTGCCGAGCCAGAGCAGTTTAATTTAGCTAAATTGCTCACTGAAGACTTACCTGATAATTTTATCTTTTTTGTACTTTAGCACATTGTCTTGGATTTATCAGGAGGAAAGAAGCTGTCTGATGGATAGAAGCTTTGCCCTGGTTACATTTTAAGTAGACATCTCCCTGGAGATGAGGTGTAAATATCACATTACTGATTAGCATCTGGCGTGGAGCATGAGAGCAGAGAAAGAAGTGTCTTGGTTCAGTCTCTGAAAAAGAGAAACTGAAGTAATTCCTGAGCTCTGACAGCATAACTTGGACAATGTTGTCTTCAGTGTTTTCTCTTCCTGGTTCCAGCTTGTGACTGGGTCATGTGAAGTGCTTTGCAACCCGGATATCTGCAGAGCCTCTGTTTTGATGTGTTCTGGTTGTGCCTGGAGAAGTTTAGACCTGGCTCTGGTGTCTTTCTGAGCAAGTGGAGTTTTTATTCTGTAGAACTGAAATCCTGGCGTATGCAAAAGTCCCTTGGGAGAGCTCTGTTTGGCTGCAGCAGGATCTAGGCCCCAGGCAGGAAAACTTGCTGGAAAGCCCCATCCTGCCTGTCTGATCACCTCTATTATGGTTCTTAGTGGGAAGGTGGTGATGACAGTGACCTCAAGTGTGAGCTGAGAGGAAATTGGCAGGGTTGTGCTAATTCTGAGCAACTAGTCAAATGAGATAAAAATTTTTACAAAAAGACACACTTTTCTCATTGAAGATAGTTAAGTTATATTCCAGTTGTTCAGCAGCTAAATGTCAGCTACCCTTCAGTGATATCTCCTCCCTTTGTCTTCCACAAACCTGTTCCAACTATGGAAATAAGTGGTAGGTGCTAATGTTGATGTGGTTGTGGAAAGCTGGCTTTAACCTGAGAGTAGGGAGCTGTGATTAGCAGAAACAAAGTGCTGTGTGTTTCTTTCCCCAAAGCTGTGGGGTTTACATGTGTGTTTAGCTGGCCTTACCTCATTTCATGGTGGATTGCTCTGTAGACCCTGGCTCTAGAGTACATCTGCTGAGCCCCTCTCAAAGACCACAGCCTTTCACTGTGTATTCGGGATCTCTGCCGCTGCCTCCTCTATTTGCTGCTCCCATGGGGCAGAGGAGGGTCAGTAGGAGACTTTGGTACTCACTAATGTTCTTCTAAGGCATCTGTTTTGTACCATTTCTTCTGCAAGTCCTTTGCTATTCCTGCTTTTCTTGCTACTTTAGGAAACTTGGCTTGAGGTGTGGAAATGTCGCTGGAAGTCTCGATGGCATTCTTTACCTCTTTATAGTCAAGTTTGCTGTGGGGAGAATTAAAATCTGTTGAAGCTTTCAGCATGGGCTTGTTGCAGCTGGTTGACAGTGTCTTGGTAGTGTATTTTTTTCCTCTTCTGTCAAGATGACAGTTGCTTTAGCTTGTCAAGAAAAGGGCCTCAATTTTAA
Source organism: Calyptomena viridis (assembly GCA_013390005.1). Classification (NCBI taxonomy): domain Eukaryota; kingdom Metazoa; phylum Chordata; class Aves; order Passeriformes; family Eurylaimidae; genus Calyptomena; species Calyptomena viridis. The sequence goes on along the minus strand of WEIV01008746.1, from coordinate 8,034 downwards.
TAGTAGGTGTTTCTGATGTACAGGATGTTGGTCCTGGGTGAGAGGAGAGATAGATACTTGTAGGCAGGTACTTAGATAGATACTTGTAGTGTGATGGAGACAGGTTTTGGATGAATAAGAGTATAATCTCTTCCCTGTGAGTACCCTGGCAATCATGCCAAAAACTCAGCTGAGTGGGGAAGATTGGAATGTCGTCTTTTTTGCTCTGCTGGAAAGCTGTTCCTGAGAGTCTTGGCTTTAGCCTAGGACTACAAAAGCTGTTGAGGGTTTGAAAATTTTGGCGCGTAATTAAACTATTTCCATCCCAGTTCTCTCTGTACACTCATGTTTCTTCTAGAAGAGGTTTAAAAAGGGGTCTTTAGACTCTCTATTTGACAATTTCAACTAGCTGACAGTATCCAAACCCTCTTAGCACTAGTGTGGAGCAAGTTCAACTGGCAGCAGTTCTTGATACTTAGAACTGGTTGCTCAGTGGCATGGAACATCATTCTTACTCACTGTCTGCTGAAAAGCAAAAGAAATTGTGTTGCCTGAAGGCTTTACATCAGTTTTAGTTCTTGCTTGCAGGGGTAGTTGAGAGCCTCAGTGTTTCTGCGCATGGAATGCTAGTCAAATAGATCATTACAAGTATACCTTGATTTATATGTAGGTGCATACATGTAGACATATCTATGAATGTGTATTTGGTAGTTATTCTGAGGCAATAAAGTGTATTTTGAGATATATTGCTTCACGAGCTGCTGTGTGATACTTTTTTTGTTTGCTTTTCTTTTTTTGTTGTTGGTTTGGATTATTTTTTTGTAGCTTGTTCTCAATCAGAATACTCGAGAGAATAAAGTGTTGAGCAATTGTTCTGAACTTATTCTGGGCTCATAGAGAATAATGCTGCAGATTATTATGTTTTATAACTTAGGTTTGCTTTCCAGGGCACTGAGAGGTATAAACCCGTTTAATTGGACAAGGAAGAATGTCTGCTCCAGTCTGTAGATGACATCATGTGCAATGTTATCAGCCTTGTTACACATAGTTCCTCAAAATATGTGAAATTCTAACTGAACAAAATCTTGCTGATAGTGATTTAAACGGGAAGTACAATCAGGCAGAAATGGAGGCAAAAATGTGATATGCATTCTAGATATCCTGAAATCTGTTAAAACAGCAGAAAAAAAAAGCTCTTGTTAGAGTCTTTGAAAACGTAATCAGTATGGGGTTTGTATTCCCTTTTTCTAAGCTGTGTATCGTCAGCTGGTTGTTTGGTTACTTCTGCTTCTCTCAAACAACTGAGGCTACATAAACTGTTTAAAATTAGGTTTTGTTTAAAGAGCAAATGACCGGATTTTCAAATACACCAAGCACACAGATCATTGTCAAAATTGCTCCATAAAATTCCTGCTGTATTCAGGCTTGTCTTTCTCTTTTCTTTTTTTTTTTCCCTTTTATACAGGCGATATGGATTATGGTTTCGATTGAGGAAGTTAATAATCTGGTTGCTGGGAATGTACATAGCCATCCCATTTCTAGTAAAACTTTGCCCTGCTATTCAGGCAAAGCTGGTCTTCCTAAACTTTGGTAAGTGACTCAGTCTGCTGGGATGGGTGAGGGGAGAATGGGAGGAATGTCTTTATCTTCCATTTGTCTGCCTTCACTTTCACTGTGCGTATGTAGAGATTGTGAAGGACACAAACTTTCACAGGTTGTAAGTTCTTCAGGTTGTGGTTTGGAAAATATTCTCTGCGGTCCTGGTGGTTGTTGCAGGATGGCTTAATATAAATACAGTGACCAAACTGAAACCGACTTTCCAGCCAAAAAGGTATCCTTCATGACAACCATGCAATATGCTGGTGCATTTTTCTGAAGGGTTCAACAGAGTTGCATGAATAGACAGCAAACAAGTGAAATTAAATTTAGTGAATTGTTCTCCAGACAGCGATTCTTTACCTGGAAGCATTTTAGGAGAATATTCTGGTTGAAATAGAAGAAGCCTGTTCATGCAGTCAAATTGAATGTTTTTCTTATGTCTGTTTAGCCTTTGGATTTTGTCAAACTAATGGTATAGTGGGTCTGGTGAGCTGACTCAGTTCCCAGGTCACCCAGAGAAGCCTGAGCATCCACAGGATAGAAAATGATGGAACACTGTTGTATGAGAGGTATTACTTTGCAGTCTAAATTTGTCTTTAAACCTCACCTATTTTTCAAAACTTCATTACATTACGTATCTTCCTTTGATTGTAGAAACTAGAAGGACCACCTATAGATACATTGCTTTTATATCACTTGTATTATTTTGATTGCATTTTTTTGTATATTCTAATGCCTTGGATCGTGATTGCTCTGAAGTGTGCACATATGTGGGCCAGCTCCCATGCCTTGATTGTCAGAACTGACAACTGGGTAACCTGAATAATGCAGGTGTCAGTGATGATTTTAATTTACTCTTGCAGAGCTTTGTTAGGTCTCCCTGAAGTTCCTGCCTCTATTCATCCAAGTGACTGAAATGATTGTCCTGTAATGCTTTCTTGCAGTGATACTAGTGCAAGTACTAGTGTAGTGTTGGTCCTGTTGCTTTTATTTATGACAATATTCCTACAAAAAACTATTTGCCTTAATACAAGGTGCATTCCAACACATGCATCAAAAATACATTGACATGTTTGAGTAATTTTTCTGCATTGGAGAATGATGTTTCTCCTTCAGAGGAGTGGTGTAGGGTTTGCCCTGTCATACTGTTTTTCAGTCTTCTGAGTATAAATCACTGCTCCTCAGCCATCTCTTTTCTCCTCCTTTTGTGTCGTTTGGGATTTGCTTCCAAAACAGTAGCACAGAGCTTTAGGATAAAGAGCTTCCATTTGTTTCTTGGGGTCCTGAAGATGAATTGTTAGCTGTGTTTCACTGTTAGCAACCAAACCAATGTGTGGATTTGTTCCATTGTAAAGGAACACGCCTAGAGCAGGTAGCTGGTGTGCAAACTGTAGGTTGTGCCCTGGACAGGGGGGGCAATGTCACAAGTCCCCAGCAAGGGGCCATGGCCTGGTGTTGACCCTTTGCCTAACAAAGGGCACAGGGACCTACAGTGCCAGCCACAGGGCAGCTGGTCACCCAAAGGCTCTGCAGGAGCCAATGAATGAGAAAGCCCCAGACGAAAAATCAACATTGAAACATGTACAGACTGTGAGGGTACAAAAACCTGGGGATTCTTTGCTGGGTGTCCCTCCCTGGAGGCATCAGCTCAAGCTGTCACGGTGTCACTGCACCACAACTTAAATCACTTAGAGGAGCCAGACATGTGGGACTCTGCCATGGGAAACCTGCAGTCGAGCTGGTGAGGGAAACTCGTCTGACTGTGTGTGTGCTGTGTGGTGGGAGTCAAACAGGGCACCCGTGGGTTCACTGGAGCTGCCCACTGTGAAGGGGCTTCAGTCCCAGCAGTGAAAGTCTGGGGTGGTGGGAGTGTGACTGCCAGAGTGGTCCTGAATGGTCACACAGGAAAGTTTCCTCAACACTAGGTTATGAGATTCATGGGCATGTGGGTGGAGATCTCAAGCTGTCTACACTGTAAGTCTTTAGAAAACTGAGATTTCTAGAAACATAAATAGAGACTAGATCAGATTGAGTGTATCAGTATGATTAATAAATCATGTCATTTTTGTCATGCGATGTGTTGTGACTGATGCCAAATAGTTCTGAAACTAAAAAAACCCTTGATGTCCCAAATCTTCATGGAATGTATGACTATGGTGATGATCTGTTTGTGTGTAGAATAGATGGACTATGCCAGTGATGAGTGCCATACATAAAAATTGCCTGTGCTGCTATGTTTTTCTTTTGCTTTGAGGTAGATACTTCTCTGGCCTCCATGACTAACATTGATGTGTTCCTGTTCATATCTTTGTCATACAAAATCTGGCAAGAAGGTCATAACAGATTTGGCAAATGGGAAAATCCAGGCTCAGAGAAGTTGACTAGTTTTCCCAGAGCGCTGCTAGAAGTGACTTGTGTGCCTGTCCAGACCTCAGCTGCCAAACTTGCTGTCCTCTTGGAGGATCCACTGCCTTTGTGAGAGTGTTGGGTTCTGTGGTGACAGATCTCTGGTGACATGCATGGTTTTTCTGGTACTCTTTACATAAGAGCAAACAGACTTGCATAAGTATGAATTTGCAGTCTGAGGGTCCAGATTTGTCATTGGCTCTGGTCTGATTTGGTTTTCATGTTGTGTAAAGTTTAATGATTTTTTTAGAGGGTAAGTGAGGTGAGATTTGACTGTCACTATTATTGATGCTGCCGTTTGTGTCAATAGCACAAATGCTTTGGTGCATTCATTGTTATGCCACTAAATTTCAAGGAGACAGACTTCCTGGTTCTGCTGTAGTGGAGCTCAATTTTATGGGAAAAACCTGAATCATACGTTTGCCAAATCAGCTAACCCACCCCATTGATGCAGCAGAGGTTTATGTAGACTGGACAGAGATGATTAAATATATGTCAGAGGAAGCTTTTTCTGTCTCCTCCAGCTTCTCTTAATTTTAGTTCCCTGTTTTGCTGGTGGTTGCTTGTGTCTTCTTACCTTGCTCTCTCTGCTGTTCACATTTTAGTCACAGCTGTAGCCAGTGCCTCCTTTTATACAACACAGCTTGTACAACACTCTAGTGCCTTGGTTAAGCACTTTTGTAAGAAAATAAACGTTAAAATTAAAATGTTTCCTGTTCTTTTTTTTTTTCATTATTTCAGTGAGGGTCCCATATTTCATTGACTTGAAAAGACCACAGGATCAAGGTTTAAACCATACCTGTAATTATTACCTGCAGCCAGAGGAGGATGTAACCGTCGGAGTCTGGTAAGGAAGCCTGCTTTGTGCAGTATGTGCCACGCATTTTTATGCTTGTTTTTGTTCTCAGTGTTGCCTATCCGGTCTTTTTGCTGTGCCTGCTCTCATTTGTATTTTCATCTGCCAAGTGACCGAGTTCATGTTGAAAAGTATGCAAATCTCTAGAGCTCATCTGAATTTGGATCAGGAATGCATGAACTACAGTCGGACAACCTGTGCATTCAGAGAAACTTTGTAGTTCGGCATTGTAAAGGTTACATTGCATTGTTACAAAGGTCATGCTTCCATATCAGACAAGACCCAAGGAGTTAGATGTTTTGTCATTCAACTGCTGTTCATATTTTGTTTTGTACAATAGATGTGGGGGAAGATAGGAAAAGAGGATCAAAGTGTTCAGAGTAGGAAGAATAATCTTCTGTGTATAAAACATATGTAAGATTTGGAGAGTGGGTGAGAGCAGAACACATAGTTTATTCTTTTAACAAAACAAGTGACAGTGTCAGAGCTCAATTGTCATTCCTGTCTCACAAAGATGATTTTCTGGTCCCAGGGAAGGACAATTCATTTTAGCTCCTTATTACCAAGGATCATGTCAGGTATGGAGGGAAGGTGGGTGTTCCTTAATATAGCCAGTGATGTTCAATCTCTGAGCTGTAGGGTGGGAGTTCCTAGCTGTGTGTGTAATTTGGATGTGTCCTCTAATGCAGTGGAGATTTTCTCTTCATGGGATGTATGACCTTTTGAGTGGGATAGTGATATCCTACTACATCAAGACAGTTCCTTTCCTATAAGTAAGTTTTGGTGAAAGACGTATTAGAAACTTGAAGACTTCAGTCTTTCCAGGGTAGGCTGATAAATAATGGTTTGATTCTTCACTTGGACAATTAAAATTTTATCTGTTAAGCTGTTCAATAAGTTTATATTGCAGTCTTGAGATTTGTATTTAGTTTCCATTACAAGTGTACTGTATATCTTTACTGAAACAGAGCTTCCAGTTTGTGGTGGTAACTCAGAGTTTGTTATTTGTTTTGATATTTATGAGAGATTTTCAGAAAAGTTTGGAACCTTGCTTTTTAATGCCAGTGTCCGTCTTGCGTTAGGTATACATCTTAAACAAAGTCCTCAGCCTGCTTTGTTCATACACTTGCAAAAGTCTTGGGGCAGAACAGTTGGAGAATTTGTGAGTCCCACAGTTATTGAGGCTTTTCTGCTGTCTGAATGCATGCAAGTAGACTTTTTACGTTGTTTTCCCCGTGTTATTTTGTCCTCTGAGTTTTACATCTGGGAGGATGGCATGGTAGGTGGATGCTTGTCTGTCTTTCAAGGAGAAAGGCATGTTACTTCTGGTAGCTGTAAGCTAGCCCCCTTCTCAACAGCTGAGATAGTTGTGGGCATGTACTTGCTCTGTGTTTGTATTCTAGGGTAATTATTCAATTTAAATGCCTACCTTCTGTTCAGTTTGTCATTCCTCTTTCTGTTCCACCAGTGTTGAATTCTTTCTAGCAGGCTGCCCAGCTACATTATCTACAAAAGAACATCTGCAAGTTAAATATTCCTGGCTTTTCTAGATTGTAGCTTTCTCAGCTAAAATGTTGTACCTTCAAGAACCTTGTGTCTGAAAACAAAACACGTGATCTTCTCACCAGCCTTTGAGCTCTTCCCTTTCCTCAGATTGGCTGTGGAGTCAGATATGCCTCTTACTCACTGAACAGTCTTTCCAAGCCCAACTGACTTTGGTTATTCTGAACATCTGCTGACCTAGTGGTGAATCTTGTTTATGGTGTATAAGTATGTTAATTGAAGTAATTAAGTGCCATAAAAGCTGAGGAATTGAGATTCTTTCTCCAGAGAAGCAGGAAGTTCAGTAATTGTGCTTTGGGGTTGCTTATGAAGTTTGATGCCTTGCACAGCCCCGAATTTTGAAGACGGTGGTGATGGAGGTGAAAATATAGAAATAAACCATAGCTGCTGCCTTTTGAATTTGGCCATTTCTCAGTTAATCACGACAGTTTTATGAAAAGTGTGTGTGAGGTGTGTAATCCTGAGTTAATGAGTTGATCAGAAAAACTCAAAATTCAAGTGGCAGACACTTGAACGTTGAGTAGCAGCAGGAGAATGTAAATTTTCCTTCTGTATACAGGCACACGGTTCCTGCAGCCTTATGGAAGAATGCTCGAGGGAAGGACCAGTTGTGGTTTGAAGAGGCTTTGGGCTCCAGCCATCCTGTAATCCTTTACTTGCACGGCAATGCGGGAACAAGGTGAGGCACCAAACAGTGACAGCTTTGTTTCATAATGTGTTTTCCTGGCTTGCCACAGCTTCGGTACATCAAGAAAGACAGAGAAAACTAGAGATAGGACTAGTGATAGTCTGCTGCCTTCCTGGGGCCTGGGTGAGGGACATCACCAGGAGACTCCCTGAGCTAATTTGGCCCTCTGATTATTACCCACTGCTGGTAGTCCAGGTTGGCAGTGATGAGATTGATAGAAGAGGTACCAGGGTAATTAAAAATTATTTCAAGCTTGGGGTTGTTTCGTTGATGGGACAGGAGTGCAGGTAGTGTTCTCCTCAGTTCCTGCAGTAGCAGGGATAAATGAGGAAAGGAGCAGAAAAACTCATTTTATCAACAAGTGGCTTAAGGATTGGTGCCACAGTGGAATTTTGGTTTTTTTGATCATGGCGCAATTTTTATGGTACCAGGCCACTTGAGTCTGATTGGCTTCATCTTTTGTAGCAAGGGCAAAAGAACTCCAGCGTATAAATTGGCAGGGCTGACCAAGATGGCTTTAAACTAGGTTTGGAGGGGGAAGGGGATGAAATCAGGCTCTCCAGAGATGAGCCTAAGGGTGGTAAAGCCAAGTAAGGAGTGAAATCAGCAGCCCAGCTGAAGTGTATGTACACTAATGCACATAGCATAGGGAACAAACGAGGAGCTGGAAGCCATCGTGCAGCAGGAAGGATATGATGTAGTTGACATCACCGAAATGTGGGATGACTTGCATGACTGGAGTGCTGCCATGGATGGCTATATGCTCTTCAGAAGGGACAGGTGAGGTAGGAGAGGTGGAGGAGTGGCTCTGTGTATTAGGGAGTCTCCTGACTCTGTAAAACTTGAAGTCAGTGATGCTAAGGTTGGGCACCTATGTGTCAGAATCAGGGGGCAGGCCAACAAGGCCAACATCCTAGTGAGAGTCTGCTAGAGACCACCCAAC
>WEIV01008745.1:44639-59105 GCA_013390005.1 Calyptomena viridis | reverse complement strand
CAGATGGAGGTTGGGTGGGTTGTGTTACCATCCACCAGAGAGGAATGTGAGGCGGTGTGGAAGCTGCACAGTCTCCTTCTGACACTTGATACCAAGAAATAGTCCATACAATGCAACCACAAAGAACGGATGTTTTTGCACAACAGCTACCAAGAACATTTCCTTCTAAGAAATATTACACAAAGAACAGATGGTTTGACCACAGGCCCACCCACACTACTTTGTACAATAGTGGCTTTATAAGTTGTAGAGTGTACCCTGATTTCATACCTAGCTGGGGAATGAGAATTTGACACAAATCATATGGACAGATCTATGTGTTTGTCCTCCTCACTCCTTCCAGAAGGGATGCCTTTTGGTAAGGCTCACATCCTTGGCCACACCAAGTGTTTTCACTGAGGAAATTAAGCTTGAGATTACAATTGTATTCTTAGTGCTATATACAGCAATTCTACATTTGATGCACTTACCACTGGCAATCCAAAAGAATTGCATACATTGCTTTTAATAAACCTGCTTTATGTGAACCTGGCCAACCTGTTTGAATGTGACAGACCTATAGACTATTCATGGCCTTGGTGTTAGGCCTATAATTACGTTTTTGCAACACTGTACGGTGCCAAAAACTGGCCCCAAGTGAGCTCACACCTAATATCCTGCTGACTTAGATTTGCTGTGAAAGAAAGAAGCCTAGAGGAAAGGAAGCCAGTGTGCTGTAGAAGGGTTTAATGTGATCCAATCAGTCTTGTGTCCAAACTTTCTAGAGAAGTCTGACCACAATGATTATTATTATTATGTTGAAAGTTTAAATTTTCTTACTGTTGTTGCTAAAACCATTCCTACATTAGTACTGGAGCCCTCAGCTCACTGTTGGATTTGGCAACATTGAGTACTATGCAAACCCATGTATAGTCACAGTTCCGTACTGCTTTCTTTTTCAGTCCAGGTTGTGGCCAGTCGGAGGTGGGATGAAATCTAATCTGAGTTAGTGTTTATAGAGGACTGAAAGAGCCCAAGTAGAATTGACTGGAACTTCTAAGAAAACTCACCACAAAAAAAAAAAAAAAAAAAAAAAAAAAAAAAAAAAAAAAAAACAAAAAACAAAAACAAAAAAAAAAAAAAAAAAANAAAACCAACAACCAAACAACAAAAACCAACAAAAAACTAACAAAAGAACAACAACAAACAAAAACAGAAACAAAACAAAAACAAACAAACACTGACACCCCCCTCCTCCCCCCCAAAAACCCCAAAACCTCACCAAAAACACCACCACAATAAAACCCCACAAAAAACACAAAAAAACCCAAACCTCCAAAAAAAAAAAACCCCCCCCCAAAAAAAACAAAGGATTTTTTTTTTTTTAATTTCACTGGCAGAAACCTTGTCATTGGAGGAAATGTGGAAATAAAAAGCTTTCTCCCAGCTTTCCTTCTCCATGGTTGCCTAATATCAGATGAAACTAATCACAGTTCATACTGGTAACTCCTTGAGCCAAATTTAAAGAGATTAGAAGAACCACAAATTGTGAAGACAACTTTCATGCTTATGTGAAACTGTTGAGGCCTGTCCTCTTCCATTATAAAAGGCTGACAGTGACTTTAGTGGTGCAAGGTAGATAATTTCTTCGTATGTATTATGTGAGGCTCTCATTATTTCTGGTTTTCATCAATGTGAGTCCAGGTAAGAACTGCAAGAAGTACATGGAAACAGTCTTCTAATAAGCTTGAGAAAACAAACATGAGCTTACCTTTGGATTATTTTCAAGCAAGTGTGCTAATCTTTTCAAGTTTAATTGGTCATAGTTCACCCTGTAGTATCCACTTAAATTTACATTTAGCAGGATCCAGTCATACTCTGACTCCAATACTTGCATTTGAGGAAACACTTCTGTAAAGTGACATTGGAATGCATCATTTTATTTTTTATGCATTGCTAAATTCTCTTGCATTTATAAACACTGAACTTGGTGCCCCTCTGACACCTGAGACACAAGTTTGAGGCAGAACTCAAAGAGAATCTGCCAAAAGCTGAGTGCGTTTGTGATCTCTGCTCTGCACAGAAGAATGACTTCAACAAGCCACTGGCCTCTCAGGTACTGAGCACCTTGAGATTGCAAAGGAGAGGCTGAAGACCCACTTTGCTCCTACCCTTTAACTCATAGGCAGCTGTAAGAGTTCAGAGAGTTTGCCCAAGAATAAACTTTTTGGATGAGGAGCAATACCCTAACATGCCTGCTGCAGGGCATGCACCCCCAGCACACCTCTTGCTCCCAGTGCTGCTCCAAGACGCAGTGCTCATTACTTCACAGAAGAACTGACCCTACCAGTATTCACATGCATAGAGATCAAGAAAAACAAAACAGATAAGTGTGAGCAAGAGACAAGTAATTGAAAATGCTTATTTTAAATAAAATAGTCCCACAATCCTTTTGAGTTACATGGCTCACTAAAGGTTTCCTTCCTCAGTCCATTTCATCTCACTACTATCTACTGACGTGTTCTTGTCTGACTGACTGCTCCTAATAGCCTACAGTGCAATTGAAGGAGCCAGACGTCCATGTTTAGACAGAGCAAGTACTGCAGGGTTCATCCTGTATTCAGAGGAGTATACATGCCTTTTTGCTTATTTGCCTGTCCATAGCTATGAAATTTATGATCACTCAAGCTGTCCTATTGTCTGAAAAAGGGGGGAAGTAGTTTTTAACCACTACAGAGGGTGGAGAGCTGCAATATGCACACGGCTTATTGTAGTTTTGGTCCTAAGCATTCCAATGCATTAGTCTCTGCACCTCTTTGTAACTGATCTAAAACCTGAATGAGTTCAGAGCTGACTTGCCAAAGAAAAATTATTGTCCTATTTTGATGATTACATTCCTTCTTTCTCAAAAAAATATAGCTGTTTAAAGCAGTAATTTGAGAAAGAATAGAATTTTTTATTTGTTTAAAGATGCCCATAAACTCACATTTCTGTTATAAGACTTTAAAACTTTTAACATCCTACTCTTTTGATGAATATTTTTTTCATTTAATTTGCATAAACATATTAAATCAAATGGTGTTGAAAATATTAATTTTCTGTTCTTACAGATATTCATGTTGGATCACTTCCCACAGATGGTTTTAATTTTTTCAGTCTTGTATCTACTGCCCTGATCATTTCTGGTATTTCACAGTTGAGATCATATATAAACTCAAAAGATGGCATTAATATCAATGAGATCTGTTAGGATAAGAATAATATAGAAGCCTGGGGACGTAAGCGTTTGGATTTTTCTAAAAAGTGACAAATGACAAAATCAAAATTACTGTGGAAATCTCTACTCATAGTATGTGTTGCACGATATTATTAAAAACATACACCGAAGTTTGATGCAACATAGAAAAAACCTTTATATTGACCTAACTGACCTAACTGCTGTTGTAACACAAAATCATCACAATTGTAAACATATACATTTCTATATTAAAGTTTTATCTCTATATTCAATTCAAATATGTCCTCTGTTTATAGAAGAGTTCAGAGTGTTTTTATTGGTTTGGTTTTAGTGTGTGTAAACAAAGACGTTACTTACTGCTGCTTTTATCTAGCCACATTAAGGGTTGTGATGATCCATTTCGCATCCAAGAAACAGGAATGATCCATGTGTTACTTAACAAAAAAAAAAAAAATTATACAATTAATTCTTCTCCTTAAAAAAACCCTTTTTGCTGATGCTAAACTATGTTGCAGATTAGTTCCTTCTTACAAGAATATCCATCCAACTTCTCTCTGATGCCTGGAACCTCATCAGTTGGTGCTACTTGTGCTAGATCAGTATTTGGGTTCATCGTAAGGGAGTTTTAGAATTGCTTTAAATAGGCACTCATATCACAAATATTGTTCAATGCTAGGTATTTGAATACCATTGTCTCTCTGTGCTGTCTTTCCTTCTTCAGGCAGTAATTTTATTCTCCTCACTTACTATACTTCATTCTATTTTGGGAGAACTTAAAGCTGCTTTTCAGAAGGGTATCTACTAAAAAAGGCCCCAGGCAAGCAATACAACTGTCATTCAAACAAGTGTAATTGCTTTACTGAGGGAGCATAAAACTCCTGGTGAAACAGATGAAAGCTTCAAAACTATGAAAAATTCTGTAATGCATGTTCTGAATTTTCTTACATTCACATGATAATTTGCTCTTGCTGTTAATGACTTCATGTTTGTAACTTGGAATTCCTTATCTGAGATAATGAAAAATACTGAATGGACTAGTGCTCTGCAATTCCTGGAGCTTGGGAGCAAAAGAAACTCTGCGGCTCTTGTCAAAATTTCTTTTGCCTATCTGCATCACCAGCAATAGCTGCCAAGAAAAAACTGCTTTGGGTTTTGCTCTGCTTTACACTTTTTCCTCACGTGGTCTCACGGGTTACATCCACACACCCCAATGCTCATGTCAGCTGCTGAATTTCATGAATGTTCAAACTCTAGCCAGGAGGATCCAAAGTAGATGACCAAAGGCAGCTCCTTCTGTCACTGTTTTTAGACATCTAAATAAGCAGCACAGCTTTGAACAGCCACAAGCACTCAGCAATGCTCACTGACAAGAGCTTTAAACTGCATATTGGGTATCAGCACTTTCTGGAAAAGGGGTCATTTATAAAAGTATTTAGATGCAATCCTTCTATCCTTATTGGGCAGAACAGACTGTGAATATGTGCATTGGAAAGAAGGCACAGCATGGTGAATCCAGGTCTCCAGTCTGTAGATCTGAGGGATGAGGAAAGAATCCCTTTCTTTTTGCCAGGCAAAAATCCTGCCTGAAACATATTCATGGCCTATGTCTGTCTTTATTATTATGTGGCTGGAAAAGTCACTATTCCAAAGGAAAGCAACTTTTTGCAAAACAAGCAGAGTTTGCAGAACTATTGCAAACTCCAGTCTCAAACAAATTTTACTTGACAGCTCACAATAACAAAAAGCAACAAGTTAAAAAATCAGATAGTCAAAACAATGTTCTAGCTGAAATATCCTGTTTCCTGAAAAAACAACAGTATAAATGTACAATAAAAATGTAAGATAAACATACTTGTAAGCATCAGTACTCTTTCTATTCTTTTTATTTAAAAATTGTTCCTGTCTGATTGTTCCAGTGGTTAGATTTATTGTTAAAACTGGAAACCCATTTTGGCATGTCCAAGAATCCATTATTTGCTTTACAGATGCTGGCAACTGAACTTCATCCTGTGCATCTACAACCTGCAAGAGAAAGAGGAATGAGAAATATTTATAATAAAAAGGTACTTATTGATACTGCTTCAGCAATACTCTGGTAGTTGTTCTAACGTATTAGAGAAAATAACTGCTTAGCAATTTGACCGTCTTTGACTCATCGAAAAAGGACATTTTTGTCCAAAGAATATTTTTGTTCTTATAGACAGAATAAACCTTTTTCAGGAATTAGGAAATGCTGAGATTACATTTTTCATTCTATAACCTGACTGCTAACCTTTCTCTTTTTAGTGTTAATACACTTACACCCCTGTATGGCTATGACAGACTTGATTTGTTAATTTCATTCAAATAAAGCTGCAGGAACACAAACATTTGTAAGTGACCTAATGAACCAGCTGAATAGTGAAGACAAATTGATAAAGATACAAAGCTAGAGAGTCCCAACTTGTGTGAATTGCTACAGTCCCCAGTGGCTTCAAAGATGTGACAACCTTGCATATCTGAAATTGTAGGACTCTCATTCTTAACTTAAGACTGAGTCTGCAACACAATAGAAGGCTTCTTTAGAGAAACAGGAAAGTGGATTTTTAAAAAATGAACCTATTATTAGCATCTATTTTCTTAGCCAGATCTCTGCCAAAATCATTGAAGGGTGAAATGCTGAGCTACTGCCCTGGTGTAGAGTAGTGGATGAACGACAGAAGTTAAGAATTACAGAGGAAGGATCTGCTGCCTTTTCCTGAGTGGGAATGAAAGAAGACCACAGCTGCTGTTTCCCGGATAACACAAGGTCACAAAGGTTTTCTAAATACAGATAAACACCTGCAGCTGGAAGAATTCAACGATATGAAAGTATCATTGATCAATCTTCAACGCAGGGACCAGACAGGACCTTTTGACCAGAGTCAGTGATCCGTCAATGAACAATGAAACCCTTATCTCACTACTCCAAATTTACAAATGTTGACTATAGCACTCACAAAAAACCTCCATACCTCATTCTGGAGAAAAAAAAAGTATATAAAGCAGTTGGAAATTGGTAGAATTTGGGAGAAACTTTATTTCCACCTTGTAGCCGGAATTAGCTGATGAGTTGATCCTCTTCACCACCTCATTATTGGGATGCTAGGTGACTAGGCTGTAACCTATGTATGTGCTAATTGTCTGCTTTAGAGCATAGAATTTGGTTTGCTTTATTTGTAATAGATTGTTTATTTTATAGTTTATGCTTTGTCTTATATTGTCGTTACTTAGTTTAAGAGTGTTATTTCAGACAGAAGTTATCCTTGACTACCCTGAATCCTCACTTCTCACAAATTTGTTTTAATAAAAGGTGTCATTTTGTAACTGGTTTAGTGTAAATCCCAGAGAAGCACTAACATTTTCGTCCACAATGAAATAATACTTTGGGGAAACCCACTGAGGGGTTCCCCTATCTGCTAGTAAAACTGCCCCCCCACTGTTCTCCGAACAGTGANAAAAAAAAAGTATATAAAGCAGTTGGAAATTGGTAGAATTTGGGAGAAACTTTATTTCCACCTTGTAGCCGGAATTAGCTGATGAGTTGATCCTCTTCACCACCTCATTATTGGGATGCTAGGTGACTAGGCTGTAACCTATGTATGTGCTAATTGTCTGCTTTAGAGCATAGAATTTGGTTTGCTTTATTTGTAATAGATTGTTTATTTTATAGTTTATGCTTTGTCTTATATTGTCGTTACTTAGTTTAAGAGTGTTATTTCAGACAGAAGTTATCCTTGACTACCCTGAATCCTCACTTCTCACAAATTTGTTTTAATAAAAGGTGTCATTTTGTAACTGGTTTAGTGTAAATCCCAGAGAAGCACTAACATTTTCGTCCACAATGAAATAATACTTTGGGGAAACCCACTGAGGGGTTCCCCTATCTGCTAGTAAAACTGCCCCCCCACTGTTCTCCGAACAGTGAATCTGGTAAGTGAAGGTTTCTCACATAGGAAATGCTATCAGACTGGATGAGGCCATAAAAAGTTTCAGATTCCTGGAACTCTGGCAGTCAAATAATTTTTTAAGGTTAAAGAGAGAACTCTTCTGAAAACTCCCCAAAATCTCTTTTCAGGGTTTAGTCTAAACCTTCCCTTTTCATGACACCTGGGTATAGACTTTGCTGGATCTGTGACATATCAGCATCTTTGATCATCAAGCCCAAGGCATCACATGCTCTGATCTGGCAAAACTTAAGCTGCAGAACAATAGGTCATCTAATTACATGTAGGCTTATGCAATCACCATGAAACCCAAAACACCACCTGGTCCTAATTTCCCATTTCATCTCTCTGCTTCTTGTACTTAGTTCCACTGACCTCAGGTGCAGTAAAGCAGCCAAAGAAGCACTGGTGAAGACATTAGCTAAAAGAACCAACAAATTTTGTATGAGAGAAAGACTGCTCTAGGGTAGCCACATTCCTGTGCAGCCTTACGCAAATACCATATGCCCTAAATTTGGTCAGTGGCAAACACTGGAGAAAGAATACTAGAAATATAAAATGAGTACCATCTGGATGTGGGTCCAAAGATCATCTTGATTAGCATTTGAGAAGGAAAATTCTTTCAGATATGACTGTGTGGAAACAAACAGAAGCATCAGAATTCATGAGGGTTCAATGAAAACCATCAGCAAGGCAAACAGCAGTTTGTATAATTGTCATTCTCAAGCTTATAAATCAAGATGAAGGGGTTAATTTTTTCAAACTTACAGTAAGTGCTTTGATGAACAACTTTTCAGTCAGGAAACCAGAAAGCATCCAGGTTATAGAAGCCCCCTGGAGTAGAAAAAAAAAGGTTTGAGAAAAAATGAATTATTATTGCAATTATTGTTGTAATATTTTTTTAAAACTATATTCCAGAGAGGTTAGCCAGGCTAACCCTACACTTCATATTTCACAGAGGTTAAAAATGTTTCTACCGTTTCCTTCGTAGCAAAACATTTACAACACCCAATAAATTTTTGTGTGCAGCTGAAACAAGTCTTGAATGACAATGCAGTTTTGTTCAACAGTACCTCCCAACCCTACTTTGTACCAGTAGTTCAGAATCTGCAAGAAATGGGAAGAATTTTATGTTTTTTAACCTTGTTGTATGTGATGCTGTCAAACAGAGACATTATAGAAAATGACTCTTTGATCTTGTCTTCACTCTCGGACAGTGATCGAACTATTTCATTGTCTTCCCTTAAGACAGATTGTACAACATGATCATAAAAGATTTTATCCTGCAAGAAAAAGACAAGTCTAAGTGAGTTGAGCAGAAAGTACTAATTCTCAGGAAAGAATGTAGATTATGGAATTAACACTATTACAAATTGTCTGTCCATAAGCAAGGAATGATCCTTTTCCCCCACAACTTTCTCGGGAGGTACAAGGGATGATATACCAAATCCTAATATCAGTGATCAGTGAAAATTTTACATCTGAGAATTCTGTGGGCTTGGGCCTCACACAGTCAATTACAGCGTAATCCTCAGGGAAAAATAAGGCAACTATATTAAACAGCAAATGAACAAATACTGAAAACTGAAAGCCTGTATCTCATTTACATCTGTATGTCATGAATATGGCAGCATTTTCCTCCTAAATTCTCTGTTTCTCCTGTTGCGACCCTGAGCAACAACATAAGTAGCTTAGTAGCTACTAAGGGTGTCAAGGTTTAGCTATGAGGCATTTATGCTGTCACCCAGTGGGACATATGGAGGGAAAATGGCTCCTCTGGAATAAATGTCACCTTCCCTGGTCAACAGCTCAGAGTCCAAATAGAGATCAATGACAAATGGTGTCCCTCAGGGCTCGGGTTTGGGACCAGTGCTATTTAATATCTTCATCAATGACACAGACAAATAATCAAGCGTATCCTCAGTAAGTTCACAGATGACACCAAGATGAGTGTTGCAGCTGACAAAAGAGAAGGATAGGATGCCCTCCACAGGGACCTGAACAAACTTCAGAAGTGGGCTTGTAGGAATCTAATGCAGTTCAGTAAGAACAAGTGTAATATGCTAAACCTGGGTCAGGGCAACCCCAGATGCGAATGCAGACTAGGAGATGAACCACTGAGAGCAGTCCTATGGAGAAGGACTTGGAGGTTCTTGTGGTTGAAAAGCTGGACATGAGTCAACGGGGGTCACTGGCAGCCCAGAAAAGCAACTGCCCCCTGGGCTGCATCGGTAGAAGCATGACCAGCAGTTTGAGTGAGGTGATTCTGCCTCTGGTAGGACCACATCTGGAGTACTGCAACCAGTACTGGGGTCTTCAGCACAGGAAGGACATGAACCTGTTAGAGTAAGCCCAGAGTGGGGCTACAAAGGTGATCAGAGGACTGGAACACCTCTTCTATTAAGACAGGCTAATAGAATAGGCTTAAGAATAGGCTTAAGAGAGCTGGGGTTGTTCAGCATGGAGAAGGCTCCAGGAGACCTCACTGCAGATTTCCAGTACTTAAAGAGGGCTTATAAAAAGGAAGAAGAGTGACTTTTGACAGAGGAACTACAGGAAAAGGGGGAATGATTTTAAACTTAAAGAGGAGAGGTTTAGAAGAAGAAATTAGGAAGAAATTCTTTACTGTGAGGATACCCAGAGAGGGTGCCCAGAAAAGTTGTGGACACCCCATCCCTGGTAGTGTTCAAGGCCAGGTTGAATAGGGTTTTAAGTCACCTTCACTAATGGAAGGTGTCCCTGCCCATGACAGAAGCATTGAAATGAGATGATCTTTAAGATCCCTTCCAATTCAAGCCATTTTATGATTCTGTGATAAATCAGTGAAGTTGTCATTTTGTCAAATGTTGATTCAGTTTCCATCAGCTGTCCTAAGATAGAACAGAAAATGACATAATTACAAAGGTAGAGAAAAAATCTGATTTTTTTTTAAACTCTGCAGACCAGTTTGAGCACTTCTTCTCAAGAAGAAGATCACAGTCTTCTGCTAATGGCATCAAATTTGTTGACCAACTTTTTCCCTTGTAAGCAGCCAGTAAATTTTATTTTCAAGGTTCCGTTTGAAGTTGAACAATGTGCCCTTGCAGCAGCATACACTTGCAGCAAAGGCTAAGGGTATCCAGGGCTGCATTAGAGGAAGTACTGCCAGTAGGTTGAAGACATGATCCTTCCCCTCTGCTCAGCACTGATGAGGACACATCTGGAGTGCTGGGTCCAATTCTGGGCTCCCAGGTAGAGGAAAGATATAGAGCTACTGGAGAGAGTTCAGCAGAGGCTGCAAAGATGATGAAAGGACTGGAGTGTTTTCCCTATGAGGAAAGGTTGAAAGAGCTGGAACTGTTCAGCCTAGGGAAGAGAGGGCTCAGAGGGATCTCATCAATGTTTATATCTACCCAAAGGAAGGCTGCACAGAGGGTAGAGCCAGGCTCCTTCCAGTGGTGCCCAGTGACAGGACCAGATGCAATGGGCACACACTGAAACACTGAAGGTTCTCTCTGGACATCAGAAACACTTTTTCACTTTGAAGGTGACCAAACGCTTGCACAGGTTTCCCTGAGAGGTTATGGAGTCTCTATCCTTGAAGATATGCAAAAGCAATCTGGACATGGACCTGGGCAGCTGGCTCTTGGGTGGCCCTTCTTGAGGAAGGGGGTCCTTCTAGCCTCAGCCATTCTGTGACTCTGTGAATGTGTATGGCCCACAAAACTGCACAAGAAAGACCTGTATCCTCACGCCTGTGTGATTTACTCTGGATTTCCAAGGCACATCACCTAACTGTAATTAATCAAATAGAATTACTGCCCGGTATTAAAATTTACTTTATGGACATAAATGTCAATTGTTGATTTTTAGAAAGGCAAGCTTCTAATTTAAAAGTTTTAACCTAAAAAGAAGTCAAAAATTTATTTCCAGTTTAAAATTTGGTGACTTTTACACTTTTTGGCGATATTAAAATACTGAATTGAGAAAATAAACTGAGCAGTTGTTGAAGTTCAAAGCAGAATGTTAGCATATCCCATGACCTAAATATCCTTCTGACAGAATTTGCTTGACATGCCTTTACTAGTTTCCAATTAAGCATGCAGTTAAGTACTTTAGTGAATGAGAAAAGGAAATTGACAAATCATATTTTAACTAAGACAAATAAAAAGCAGACTGGATTAAATGCAGTCATGTGCCGGCCCAGACTAAATGCCTTTCCTTCCTTCAGAAGCTGAGGGCACTATGTACAGAAATTTAAGATTGCATGGGCAAGTGCACCTCATCTCATGACTGTGATTAGCAGCACCTACCCACCTGTGAAGAGTTTAACGATAAATGGAGTTTTCTAATATAATACAGGATTTATGCTAAGGGAAGAAATTTTGCCCTGCTGCTGGATTAGCTATGTGCATTATATTTGTCTTATCTACAACCAGGTATCCAGTGGGGTTAACGGATTCAAAATGGACCAACTTAATCGCTGCCTGGTAAAGATACCTGAGGTATGAGATGCTTAGAAAAGAGCTTGGCAGGCAGGGAGGCAAACCATCAGCTACAACAGGACCCAGGAGAGAGATACGACTTTGCTACATGACTGATCTGTGGCAAAGCACCAACTCCTTGTCACTGCAGAATCACAGCTGCCCACCTGTCCTCTGCATCAACTATAGAAGAGCTGGGTAAGCTCACAGCCCCCGCCACAGATGGAGGTACTTATCAGGGAAGAATCAAGACCTGCTGGTCTTTTCCACAGGAGTTAAGTTAATAAAGCATTGTTGAATTAAATCCCATTTCCTGCACCTGTCTTTTCTTTGTACATGATGGAACTTTGCATGTAAGCATTAGTACTTACCAGTGAAAGCTTGGGTTCAACAAAGGTAGCTCCCAGGTACTCAAAGTAAGATGCCAGTCCCTCATTAAGCCACAGATCATTCCACCAGTTCATTGTAACCAGATTTCCAAACCACTTATATATAGAAAGAAAAAAATGTCTCAGGATCTCCTTGGAATGCTCTTCTCTTCTCTTTTTTTTTTTCAGGTTAAATACACATAGTTATGCTGAAGTAACTTTATTTAATGTGTACATGTAAATTTAATAAAATGCTGGATATTCCTTCAGATAGTGAAAATTCAGTAGAAAAATATGTACCTTGGAAAAAGTCAGAGGTTCAGAGCAATCAATTTTAAATTTCTTCATCTACAATTTCGTAACATGAGTGTGGATCCCAGTGCTTTATGTCTCTCTTTAAGGCTATTTCATTTTAAGCATTTCTCAATATAATTTAAATATCTAAAATATTATATCAGGCTATGATTTGAAGTAGGGCATTTATCAAGCAATTACAAAAACATTTTTCCATGTTCTTAACAAAACTAAGTTGTCAGAGGTAAGGTAAACAAAACTGGGGAAACAACCATTTCCAAAACCAGCAAATCCCTATCCTGGCAGGTCTGAAACTTCCACAACAGCTGCTCTTTACTCATATATGACAGTTCGTATTTAACAAAAACCTGATCACTTGCAGATTTATATTTTATTTGCTAATTCTCAAAAACCTGAACTACAACTTTATTTTAAAACAGAGTTTAGTTAAGTACTAACATGTATTTTATAGACTTGCAATAAAAACATTCTGCTCATCTGAAGATCTGGAAAGTTACAGACCTTGTCAGAAAGGCATATAAGTGCATTAGCCAAGTTCAACACTTTTGCTAGCTTTGTTGACAAAGTGCAAAGAGTTGTTGCTCTGGTAAATAACAGTAGATCAAATGTAAATATTCTAATAAAGAAGTGAAACTGCATTATTATTCCAAATCAAGTAGGAAAAAAATTGAAAATCTCTATGAAAGCTGGACAAAGATGCAGTTACAGTGTAAAATGCACTCATGTTAATTTTGTTCTATCATACTATAGGTCGTTTCTTACAGAAAAATAAGTATCTTTTGCAATATGCACATGCACTGCCACTACAAAAGAATACGGGTGAACTTAATTAATTCTTCCACCAAAGTAGTAAGTATACTGTAGAGAGTACTGTGTTATCCTTACATCCCTAGAGTGTCTTCTGGCATGGCATTCAAGCATAAGAAAAAATTAAGTAGCCCATTTAATTTTGTATCACTGAGTCCTGTGCAATGTTTGCACTCTGTAATATGACAGAATCTGCTTTTAACATTGTTTTATCAGCAGAACATATGATCAAATAGGCTTCCAGTGCTCTACTGCTCACATCCCCTACTGTCAAGTAATTATTTTGCTTCTACTGGTCAGTGACTGCATCATTGGCAACTAGAAGGAAAGAATGTCACAGACAAATAAATATACAGAATTTTTACCACATGCCTGGTGTCCTAGCTCGTGTGACACAATTAAGGCAATCATTGCCTTTCTGCTTGTGAATTTATCATTTGGGAGGTACATCAATAATGATTCTTGGAAAGTCAATAGCCCCCAGTTTTCCATACCACCTGCTCCAAAATCAGGCAGTGCAACCAGATCTAAATTGATTCAAACAGACACATACACACATACACACACACGCACACACACACACACACACACACAAAAAAAAAAAAAAAAAAAAAAAATATTTAACAGNATATATTTAACAGTCTTGTAAATAAAATGCTCACATGATTTCAATTCTCAAACTGGTTTGGCATCCAGTTAAAGGATACTACATTTTAGTGGTTCTTTGTGGTATTATGGCAATACTTGCCAATGGTCTTTGAAATTTCTTCTTGTCATATTTTTCACACATGACTGCCATTCTTTCAGAAAGCCACATAGTAAATTCCCACAAAGCCCAGATCTGTACTGTATCTTGTACATACAAATTTTCTGAGCAAAAATGAAGGCTAGAAGAGAATATATTCATTGCTGGCTGTCAGAAATCTTTCTCTGTGAGTTTCTCCCATGCTTGCATGAGATCATACTTACCTTTTTCTTCAGCCTAGCAATTGATAAATAATATCTTGCTTGTTTCAGCTCTGTGAGTAGAAGTATCCTTTCCACTACCATTTGTTTACACAGTATGACTGTTACCTCTGTACTGCCCTTCTGCCTTATGCACAGGGAGCAGTTTTCCAGTTCAAATATGAGAGCTGGACAAAACATTAGGGTTTCAAAAAAAGAGACTGTTTAAACTCAGCAGCGAAGATCAAAATTTGGAAAAGGTATACAGAGCATTTAGAAGCAGACATAAGCTTGTGTTCCAAGCCAGGGAACCATGAGAAAGCTCCAGTCCAAAAGCTAGACAGTTAATGTAAGCATGGTGCCGAACCCCAGCACAGTCAGGGTAC
>WEIV01008745.1:20369-32322 GCA_013390005.1 Calyptomena viridis | reverse complement strand
CGGAGGTGGGGGAGATTCCTTAGTCGAGGAAAGCCGCCGGCTGTGCCTGTCCCTCAACGGCGGGCAGCCGAGTAGCTGCTCCTAAAGCCCGAGAGAGTGGACGTGATCGGTGGTGGAGATGGGCGGCGATGCTGGGCGAGTGATGCTGGATGCCGAGGACCGGCGCGGATGAGGGATAACGGCGCTGCCCGGACAGACGGCGCTGCCGGGATAGACGAGCTGCCCCTCGGGCTCTCTCGGCCGGATCTGAGCGCAGGGAGGCCCCTCGGGGTTGCAGAAAGCCCCAATACCGCGGGCCGCCGTCCGATGAGGGCTCCTTGCACACCGGCCGGAAACAAAACAAAACAAAAACAAACAAACAACAATAAACACACCCCCCACACCCCCCAATATTCCTACGTTTTTTAGCATCGTGGCAAGAGAAATAATGAGAAAATAGGGGGTCAGTTATTGAGGAATGCGAAGTGTTGTGGTTAGAATGGCTCTTGAGGGAAATCTACATGTTAAAAGATGGAGTTTGAAAAGTCTTTGATATTTAACAGCACGACCAATATGGGTTTCTAATAAATAGTCTTCGTTTAGAGCCTCACTTCCCTGTGTAGTTCAGTTGAGGCTATAAACATATGTACATACTATGTATAAACATACTACGTAGGTATGCCATACATACATAGTTAACTCCGTTACAATCAATAGGATTCATCCCGTGTTCCCAGTTAAACACATACTTAAAGGGTTTGCCAGTTGGGCACGGATTGGGAGACAGATTGCAAAACGAAAGCTTTGTCATCTTGTAAAACTTGCCTGTTATTTTTCTCAGTTGTAGCTCCTTTTTAAAACCATGATGAGCCATGCATGAACGTGAGCAGTAGCCAGGAGCAGTGGCTCTTGAGTGCCATTACCTTCATCTGGATGACAGGAGCTGGTTCCTCCCTCTTTTTTTTTTTTTTTTTTCCAAGTTCACTTCCAACCAACAAACACACCCACCCTCCCACATTGTTTCGAACCCAAGTCAATTGCCCTTGAGCTTTCAGTCTGCCCAACAGTCACTCCCAGTTCCAAACATCTCTGTTTGCAGAATTGAGGCATTGCATTAGTTATTCCAGTCTGTTTCATCACCAGAGCTAAAGCAAATTCACCTCAGTTACCTAACACTAAGGGTTATTTCTCCTACTAATTTATTTATTAATTGGGAGAGATTATTTTTTCCCATTATCCTGTATAGAATACGGGCGTTGCTTTCCTCATCTTTTCCCTCTTATTCTCACAGTAAATTTGGGAAACAGTTCATTGTGCTAGTCCATGGAAGCACTGATACACTAGGGACACTACATAAGAAGTATGAGTTCCCAGAAATATCAGAGTAGAAAAGACAGCACTGCAAAGAAGGATGTGATTGGAAGAAGAGCACACCAACATTTCAAGGGCAAGAGCACAGATATTGTAGAAAATTATGGAGGATTTCAGTGTCCTGCTTTCCTAATTTTTTTTAATACATCCTCAACATTGTTCAGTAGAGTCATGTTCATCCATTTAACTCCTCAAAACAAGGCACAGGCAATATTAAAACTGAGGCATTTCATTCCATGTTTGTGAAAACAAGCAGAACTTCCCCGTGATAAGCCTGTAAATAGTGCAGACCCCATGGGAAAGTTGCCCTTATTAGCACTGTGGGATATGTTTTAAAGGTTACAGTTCGTATCTATAAAATACAATTTATTTTCTTTTGTTTCCAGTGGAGAATTCAAACCTGCTCATTTCCTCCACTGACACATAATAAACCCACAATAGTTATGACTTAGAATAAAACCCACAATAGTTATGACTTAGAATAAATGTTTTAAGAAGTGTTGTTTAACTACCTGTTCCTATAAAATAATTCATAATTTCACAAAGTGACTGATGAGGGAAAGCTTTTACCAACTCACAACTACACATTCCCCTTCTGGTGGGAACACTCATACCAGGAGATGTTAGAAATGAGAAAATAGTTTGCATGCAGTACAAAACACGTTAGTCATTTCTGCTGCAAATATTACAGTTCATCTCTTCTGCTAAATTTACTTGCAAAATCAAGACATCTGAATTGCATACTCCTGGAGATGAAGACACTGGATGTCCTGAGCCAGGCCAGGAACCCTGGACACAGCAAGTCAGGCATAGTTTTTTATTCAGGCCATAGCACAGATCAAATCTGGACCTTGAACAGAAATAGGAGTCTTGTGTTTAAGTCATAAGAAGCCTTTGGTACATATCCGAAGGTAGAAACAAACCACCTGTTATAGAATGAAGTCAGAGAGCTCTGTTTCTTTGAAGGACACCAAAGCATCTGACAAACTTTACTGTCTTGTTCAGACAATGGGGTCAGTGCCATGCTCACTAGTTGTTCAAAGTCCTATTGGTGTCCACTAAATTTTGAACAACAGAAGAAGGTTACATGTGACAGCACGGGATCTACTATACATTAAGGTGCAGTAGGGTAAACAACATTTTGTGTAGCAGCTGGCCAGGAAATCTAACATATTCCAATAGCATAATATTATAGTGATCCTTCCCTAAAGTTTTTCAAGATTTTTCAGGTTAATAGTACTACTTTCACAAAAAATACTATGATATCATCAAAAATCATATATATTCAATGCCAAGAAAGATTATAATAACATGTTTAATCAATGTGAAGTAATTTTTATGCTGAAAGATGGTTCCCTACATCACATTATTAGTGATTTGTTCAATCTCATTTGAGAAGTTCTGAGTGATGTCATGTTCAGCACTTCTGAAACTTTGTTTTTAACAGAATTGTCTTGTTTCCTCTTAAGGTTTTCGGGAGATGCCTGATTTTTTTCTGTGTTTACAAAGTCAGAACTTCTAGGCATGAGACTTTGAGACATCCATGTGCACCATGAAATCTGTACCTCCTTTTTTTTTTTTTAACTTTTGGTATGCTCATTTTCAGGCACTGTGATCTTCTTTGCATCATTTATTCTTATTTTATTATTGTCATTAATTCTTACATTATTATTGTCATTTACAGCCAAAAATGTTGTAATGTCTGGAAGAATCTGTGACAAGAACTATTCCATAGGGGGTGCTGAAGTTGCAGACTTTTTGTATCTTCAATATCAAAGTCAACAGGCGACACTAGTTACAAAGTAACTGGAATTAGATTCGAAAGAATGAGGTTTCCTTTCCTGTATAAAATAACTCCACAAAACCAACAATGTAAACAACAAAACAACATAAGACAAAAAAAACCTCAAAACACAAACAAACAAATGCACTTCCACGCCCTCTGTTTCACTGTTTCTGTCCTCAAGATATTTTGTAGACTTCTGGTATAGAAATTTCAGTAGATATAAGTTTACAGCTTCACACAGTAGCAACTGAAAATGGATCTGTATTTGTATTGATGAGACTGTCCTAAATGGCCAGTACAGGGCAATACAGAAAGGCAATGTGGAGAAGACTTCCAATTTTAAAGGAAAAATTGACCAAGCATTGGAATATCACCAAAAAGTATGACTTTGAAAACTCAGATTAATGGTTTGGAGTGAGGTGTCATTGTATGGCGGTCCAATATATGAACAAATAAGAGTGCTTTCACCATGGTAAGTTATGCGTCTAATTAAAAAGTCATATGTAAGGAAGTATTTTTCACTTGTGCTTTAATTAAAATATTTTCCTTTGTGTTTCAGACTGACAAGCCACTGATAATCCTCTGTCTGGCAGACAAGGAAACTGTGCAAAAATTTGTTTGTAAATTCTGTTCTTGTTTGATGGACCAGCTGTAAGATGTTTGCCAGGGCCTTGCTGACCGTCTCTGTGGAGCTATCAATGCAATGGTTTGGATCTGTACGGCAAATGGTGGGTAGCAGCAACAATTCTCACCACTGGAGAAAAGACAGCAACTGGGGCAAAACAAAGCTATTTCTTTGAGTGTTTCTGCTTGTGAAGGACGACAGGGTAGTCTCTAAATTGTATGGGTAAAATGGAATAGTGATGAATCACAAGACTGGAGGTTAAAATGACCAATGTGAAGAGTCATGCTCAGAGCTGTTAAAGACTCCCTCCAAAGAGCTGAGAATGATCAAAGAAGCTAGAGAGGCCTGCAACACTGTTTGAAGTTATGATACATAACTCCAGGAAACATGAGGAAATCCACAGAACAGTATGGAAAGTAAAAAAGAAGCAAGCACATCAGACATCAAAATCACTAAACTGAATATGAGCAGAACATGACAATTAAGGAAGCTTCAATTTTATAAGAATTGGTTTTTTTGTATAGCAAGTAACTATCAGTTGGCTTTGAAGCTGTGGTAAATAGGACTGATAACTAAGTCTTGCAACTGAGGACATAAGAGAAAGAAATGTATCACATTTTCACCAGTTTGCTTAGCAAGAAAAAAATCCCACTGTAACAATGCATTCTCAATTGGAATGATGTTTTGAAAGAAAATTTTTAAGGATTTAATAAGAAAAGGATGACTGTAGACATGAATCGTTTGTACAACATGAAATCTTGTTCCAAACAGCATGTCATTTTTTTTTCCTTGTGAAATTTAACGTTTTCTGATTGTTACTGCACTAAAAACAACTTGAATCAGCTTTTTTCCAAATACGCCAACATTCTCAGGTTTATGCCCGGTCAGGCTCTATGGAAGTGATTAGTAGATTGATATTGCTTAAAATGATGAACGGTGACATTTTCAAAGTTGTTTGCCCTCTTTATTATGTGTTTTATAGGCTTTCAGATGCCCATTATTTTTCTGCGAGCTTCACTGAAGGGAATCAGGAATGTACTGTTTGTCTCCTGAGTGCTTGTCATACTGAGATTTATCAGCTCTCTAGGAGGGATATCAAGTAAAAGTTTGAAGAATTGATGTATGGAGTGACTGTGGCCTTTTTCTCACCCGTGGAGTTGGACCAACAGAGTCAGATCAAGGACCCATTGTCCCCTCTCATTTCATCTGCTTTTGTTGCAAGTAAGGCTCTTTGAGAGTATGCAAGAGTAAGATTGCAACCACCAAGTACAGGAAATGCTTCACAAAGTTTACTTCAACCCTAGAGGGGAGCTGAAAAGGAAATAAGCAGAACCTTTGTGAGTCTGGCTTGCTCTCTTGTTACTATGAGAAGGATAGCAGAAGAGAAAGCAATGGTTGTTCCTGTTGGAAATAACCTCTTCATCTGCACTAGGCAGGTGCCAGCCAGCCCAGCTGTCCAGAGCAGTGGGCAATGCTCAGTCTTTGTCAGGGCTTTTGAAGCCTGGTGTATCCTGTGTGCTTCAGTCATTGCCAGGCATTCAGTCCAGAACACCAGAAGAGAGAGGTCCAGGACACACAGTTATTCCAAAAGTAACTCCCTGGAAATGCACATACTTTGAGGACTGGGCCCTCTGTGCTTTGCTCAACAGATCCACTTCTTTAGGGCCACCGTATCTGTAAATCTCAGTCTTTCTTGGCCCACTGTCCTAGGAAAGTGCCTGCTTTTTCTGTGCTTAAAGTTAGCTCTGCAACAGAGCATTACTGCACATTTACAGCAAGCTCCACTGGCTCATTATCATCATCATCATCAAAAAAGAAGTTATACTTCACATAGTGAAAGATCGTTTTAAATCTGTCCTCTTAGCATATAAACTGTTTGCAATATTTTGCAATGTGTCAGATTTTCAAAAAATACTGAGAAATGAGGACAGTTATTTCCTCACATTTTTTCCTATTAAAATCTTCGTTAAACTAGTCAGGCTACTACCTGAAGACTACCAGTGGGAATCCACATGCAGTCAGCATCTAAGACTTCAACAGATTTAAAGCTTACAAGTTGTCTTTATCCCTAGATTCTGGGTGTTGTATTTTGCAAGATACACTTTTTGAAGAAGTTCACAAAACACTCCCAAATTCTTTATTGGTCTAACAAACCCGTGCTGCACTGCAGAATGTGGCTATGTGTTAACTTGTGATCAAATTGGCCAGAGCTCTGTATATCCCTACAGACCCTAGACAGTCTGTTTTCCAGGGCCTCTTTCTGGCAGGCCTTTGGCGGAAACATACTAAGGCTTGGGCCTGATTTATAAATGGAATAAAACAGGACTTGAGTTTAACCCTCTAGTATGTTGGTCTAGCACCCCAGAACAGAGTACCTGTTTAGAATTCTTGTCTTGGTGTTACCGTGGTGCTCACCTCAGGTGGCGACTACCCCAAAACACCTTTCTTTAGCCCTGGCTAGCTTGAGCCGCCAAACCGAGGGGCACCTTGACAGGTGTGGGGCATCCAGTGACACAAGGCTTCTCCCCAGGAGAAGGCCAGCCACCAGGCGACTAAGGTCAGCCTGGACAAGCAGTACTCTCTACCCACACGCCCAGTGCTAGGCTATGTGTATGGGCTAGTTAGCCAGTCCTTGCCCAGGAGTCCTTGGAGATGGAGCGCTGTGACTACTGGTGGGTGAAGGAGACAAAAGCGACTCTCAGTGGTTGGGTAAAGCAGGAACAGTTTATTCCGAGGTTCCACCTCGAAGGGAACCAACCAAGGAGAGCCTCGACCAGCTCAGTGCAAGGGCTTTTATACAGGGTAGGATCAAGGGGAGGAGAGAAGGAAGGGACCAGTGGGGTTTCAGGATGGGTGGAGTTTGGGGATGACAGACACGAGCAGAGACCAGAGGCCTACTACTCAAGCCTATCAGGGACCAAGTAAGGACAACAGGCATGGCAGGGTCCAGAAGAAGGGGAGGAGTTGGGATACATATATGGCTCGGGGTAGGATGGGTCAAGGAAGGGATACATTCAGTGGGTAGATACTGAACTTGGGGAAAACTAACTGGGTGAGGAAAAGAGGGGAGATCAGAATAGTCCATTACAGCAGAGTATAACTGGGGAATAACAGAACTTTACATAGGCAGGTACAGATGTAAGAAAAACCACAGGTGTAGCTTGCAATCCCATTGCTGTTCTCCAGTTCTACTTGCCAGGTCTGCTCTGTTTCAGTATTTTTGGTAAATCTCTGTGCTTGGTGACATGTACCCTGTCTCAAGAAAATATGTATTGTGGTCATAGAAGTGTCTCAAAATACAAGAATTACAAAATATAATTCATAAATCTTTTGTGTGGATGCACTGAGGAGGGAATTTACCTTGTGCTCTTGTACAAATCAGTTTTCTACATAAAATGTGACATAAAATAGGATATGGAAATAAGACATCCCTACTCACAATAGGATAGGATTACATTTTTCACTTAAAATGAATGTGTGTAAAATAATAATGCTGCTGGCTACTATACCCTGTCTTTGTTGCAAAAAAGATCATAACAGAATAAAGGATGTGCAGGAACCTCTGGACAGATCCTTCTAATAGTGAAACAAACAAACAAAAAAAAAACAAAAAACCCCACCAAAAAATCAAAACAACTCCCCCCTATACAACACTTCTGTGCATTTGTCTGCATTTGAAAAGCTATAGTTAAAAAAGCCAGATTTTTTTCCTGGACTAATGATGTAGTAGATGCCTTTGAGGATAGCTCAGTGACAATAGAGTTGGGGAAACATTTCTGATCTTTCTTTTTTTGTAGAGTTGTGTAGGACTGGAAGCTGATCCATGACACCAACTCCTAAGTGTGCTGTGGTAGTTTTTTGAGATGATAATGGGAAAAGTCTTAGGAGAGCACAATCATGAGGTATTTCTGAGGAAGATGGCAATAGTGATATGAAGATCAGTGAGATGACACCATCCAGTTGATGGCAAGGTGAGAAGAAATGGTAGGAAGCTACAGGAACTAAAAGGCAGCAGGCTGTACCACTAGTTTATTCATGGGATAATTTCTGGCTGATTGAAATCAAGCTGCAGGAATGCTAGTTTTACTAGAAAGTCAAGATGTGGAACTTAAGCCATTATGTCTAATCGTTTAGATTAAGCATAATGAAATTATCAAATCTCTGTGACGGACAGAGGGACACGTCACAAAATTCTTCAATTCTGCTACAGGGGTGATAGAAGAGTCTCCATTCCAGAGAAATACCACAACTGAGACATCACCAAAAACAAAGGCAAGTTCAACCTGAGAAAGTTTGAGTGCATGCAGTTTGTTCTGAAAACAGAGAGTGACATCAGTAAAGAAATGGGCTGTTAGTCACATTTTTCACTGAAATTAGCAAATCTAGATTTGAGGTTGTCACGATCCACTAATGTAAGCAGGAATCGTGATGGTTTTGTTTGATCTCAAAGTGCAAAAGACACAAGGGGTTTCAGTTTTAATTAAAACAGGTACACTTTATTAAGTGGTACCACAACACAAGAATGTGATAGAAGAGAGGGAGAGATATAAAGAAAACAAAGGATAGAAAGAAAAAGAAGGAAAGGGGGGACAATAGCTACCAACAGACGAGACGAGTCCTCGTGGTCCTCTGCGGCCAATAGATCATCTTTGTCCGTGGGGGAGATCTCCAATTTTAGTTAACTTTGTAAGTCTCTTTATAGTCTTTTCGAAAGCGGGGGGGCAGCCTGCCAAGAGGGGGTGAAGCCAGGGAACGCAGGTACAGAACAGGCTCTGCTCTCCTTTGGAGCGAGACGAAGCCACCGCTCCCTGCAAATTGGTTGTTAATGCTTTGTTGTATTGTTACCAGTTCTGGTGCAGCAGGCACACACTCGCAGACAGCATTTGGCAAACATCCACCTCGGCTAGGCCAGATCAGAACCCCTGTGTTTGAGTTTTCAGGGTTTTTAGGGTCCCAGTCTCTCAGTCTCTGTCCCATCCTTGACGACGGTTGTGAGGCAAAACGAGAGGTCTTTGGACCGTCCTTCACAGAGGTGAGGAAAGAGGAAAGCATAGGAGGCAGCTAAACCAAAACAAATACCAAGGAAAAAGCAAGGACATCCTGGCAAAGCATTCAGAGCTTCAGGCTATGAAAAGCTTGATGCTGACACTGGGGAAGAGCACAGTTGTGTAGTGTCAGCCACTCAAAAGAAGGAGAGTCCAAGGATTCTTACCTTCCCTCCACCTGGCAAGCCTTTGAGATGATCTGCTGTGGTGACTGGACCTCAGAAAGTGAGCCATTCAGACAGGTTTTAGAAAAACCTGTTCTTGAACTTGGCACAGAGAAAGAGAAACTGTTCAACAACAAACTGAGCAAGCCATCTGTCCTTCTCTCATGTGCTGTTTACATACCATGTCAGTATTGTTTCTTACATGGTCAGCTAGTGACTTCTGTGAAATTGTATAATCCACTCAGTTACTTGGAGAGAAAAACGCTTGATGTATTTTTCAGGAACTTTAGTCCTTTAGACTCGTCTCATACTTGTCCCCAGCTGGTTTCCTTCACATCTGGAACTCACTCTTTTATTCACTATACCTCCTTTACAGCTCCAGTATCATATTAACTCAGAGTCACCTTTAACTACCAGCATGTCACTAGATTTCACCTTTTTTCAGGGATTTATTTCTAGCATAATGTACCAGCCTTGTCCTTGTATCAGTCACACCTGGTCCTGGAGGGACCACTGCACTGATCATGTTTTTTCTTATGACTCGAGGACATCACATTCTCTCCCAACAGCACCACTCTGACACCTAGATCTAAAAAAGTACATGGTAAAATGAAGAAAATGTATGGAGGCCTTTCCAGGAAAGGCTCCAGTGCTGTGGCAGAAGAAACAACAATAATGGACAACAATAGGACATATGCACATATTTTCAAGTTCCTGCCCCTAGCATTATGAACGGGTCTTAATTTTCTTCCCTGGGGTCACTTCTGATGGGAATGAAGGAACTATGATCACACCTGCAATTTTAACCAGAATTTAAAACCTGAACCCCACAAGATCCATGTCCTACCCCCTGAAGTTGACACTGCAGAAGAGATAAACCTCAAAGCCTGAGGAGATGTCCAACAGAACTATATCAGGATTATCATGGCCTCATTCACAAAAAGGAATTTTTATATAACTTTTGTTCTGGGAACCTCATGGGAAGCTACTGGAAGCTTTTCAAGCAAGCTCAGCTTTATTATGAAACCCACACACATTTTATGCATGTTCCAAATGATGTCCAGGATGAACAGCCTATGCTTTGTACTGTTTCCTTTTCTGAAGTAATAAACCCTCCCGGTTTTGATTACCCCTTTCAAGCATCTCCTCAATCCATTGACTCATTTAATATTCCCTCAGTCCCTCGTTGCATGACTTCTTCCCTCATCATGTGTACAAAATAGTATATGTGCCAACAGAATGTGAACTCTGAATTTTTCCTTTCTGTAATAGAACAAAGTGTTCCCTTTTCAATTGACTGCTGTTCCATACTCTGCTTCAGCTGATGGCACCTCAGAGGTTATAAACAGATACTTATCAGCAAAGGTTTTTTCCTGCTGAGGTTGACAGAGAAAGATGAAGTTCAGCATAGAGAGTACATAGCTTCACACACAGCAAAATCTTGAGTTTATATCTACCTTGAGCCTCAGTAGGGTATTTTTCCATAAATCAAGCATTTCATTATGCAGAGAAATGAGTAACAAGCAAACCAAATTACAAAAATACAGAGGAATTTTGGCATGAATTGTGTAAGGCAATAAAATAATTCCAGAGTTGTCAAAAATTGACGCCAGCACTGGCCTTTTACTGCAGCAAATTTTTTGAAACCACTGTGTAGAGTAACATATTATGCACATTTTGCTGATTCCTCTTTCTCTTTCTTTGAATCTTTATTAGACAGAGATAACATATTTCAAAGTAAAGATGACACACAACATATAATTGAGACACCCCTATTTTGCATGGATTACATAAAAGCATATTCAGCAAACATTTCCCCCAAGTACTGCAAAGGCAGAGGCTGAGACATCTCACCTATATTGAACAAAGAAACTTTTCTTGTCTTATATTCATTTAGACATATCTACCCCATGTACTCCATCAGACTAATTTCTGCTCTTTACTGATAGGCAAGAATATCAAAAATAAACACCTGAGTTCTATTCATCCCTTTTGTCCAACATTTTGTTCACTTTAGCATGTTGCTAACATGGAGTTAGGCCCTTAATACTTGTCTAGGCAGACAGCTCATTTTGAACTCTCAAAAGCATCATTTGCTTCATGTTTGTGAAAGAAGATCTTTGGGATTCACAAAACTCAATGGTGGAGCTGAAGAATCATGGTAACATGATCCAGGAGACATGATCTGAAAACCTTTTTCTGGTTTTATTTACTGGCATGATACAGTGTGCACTAGCCATTATAGATGTTTCTTGAACTCCTAGGATGGCTCACTTTGCAAAATATTAATAACTTCAAATGCAACCTTCAAACCCTCTGACAGGTCTTGTTCTATTCTCCATCATTCTCATTCCCCTTTTAATGTTTTTGTTGTTTGGGTTCTAACAAAAGAACATTAGAACCTAAATCTTTACAACAATCTGTCCAGTCTAATTTCAAAACACATGGAAATCTCAGATGTTAAACCCTATCATCTTGTCTGCATTTAGATTTGGGAAGCACAAAGGGCAAAATGGAGATCTTATATCAACTGGGTTCTTTCCACAAGTCTCTGGATCATAATCCCTGGCCAATGCTGTCATCAGATACAGAGTGGGTGGGGACTAGTCAGGAAATGAGTATAGACAGCAATGTGATGAATTTGGTGTTACATGGATGTACAGTATTTAACCACTACTTCTCTGGGCCAGAAAGATGTTGTCAAGTGTAAAATGCAACATATGGACAATACACATTGTCCACAAGAAAGAGCTGTCTTACCCCTTCCATTACCTCTGCCTCTCCTGATAGATGTCTTCTTTCCCCTTCGTAATTAAGTTTTCCCTAAATTCTATAATGCACACCATGGAGTGGTTTAGTTCTTTCTGTTTCTTTACTTCTCTTTAATCACATTCTGTAAATTGTGGGATTAATCTTATTGTCACAGAATCTTCTATAAAAATCAGTAGTTTTTCGCAAGAATATTAGAGGAATTATCCAAAAC
>WEIV01008745.1:4082-18970 GCA_013390005.1 Calyptomena viridis | reverse complement strand
TTTTTTTTAAATTATATTGTTTCCTTACTTACCCTTCAGCCTCTCAAAACTGATATGGCATGCTCAAGGCTGAATCCTTAGCTTTAATCTCGCCAACTGTAGAAAAATGTTCATGGGTACAACTGTTAGTTAGCACACCTACAAAGCAAATCTTACTACATAGCAGTGGTAGAATATGTATATATCTTCAGGAACAAAGAGGAAACATTAATTTTGGTGAAAAATATGAAGGCAACAATTTGAGTTAACATGAAGCAAAATATTGCAAAAGTATCAGACTGTCTAATTTCAAAACTATTTTAATTTTGAAGTGTGTTTTTAACTGTTCACACTTTAATTCTATACAGTCATATTGTATTTTTTACTATGAGTTAAGAAACAGTGAACAATTAAATACCTGAACATAATTTCCTAACTCCTGCGATTAATTTATTGAGCAAAATGTAATATACTTACCACAAAAATATCTCCAATAGTTTTAATAACAATAATTATGAACAGACACATAATAAAATGATAACTTAAAATACATATACTATAAAAATAAGGGAAAAAATCTAGAAAGCTCTAAATTCAAAGTGTAGCACTTAGAGTTCAGCAAAGCCCCTTCCACTAAAATGACAGGAAAAACATGTAGAAATGCTGGAAGTTTTCCACCAATTGGATTTATTGCTGCAGCCAGCTCTGTGCTTTCTGGGGATATGATATATACACACAAGAATGTCTCCATGTGACTTTTGGTATATTAACAAATCTTGAGCTCTGTGGAGGGTGCAATTTCATCTTAGATGTCTCTAGTGGCAGCACTGGTTTTAAAATTTCCTGTCCTCCTTCAGTCTTGATTTTTTTATTCCTGTCTCCATGCAGCTGTTCCCTCTCTCCTGAGCTGAGCCAATGTTATGGTCTGTGAGAGCAAAGGGAAAGAATATGAACCCTCCCTCAACTCCTTAAAGAAGAAATGGAGAGAGTGGAAGAAGGAAAGCAATGATGAAGTGTTAATTGTCCTCTCTCCATTCATATTTAATGAATTATCGGCTTCTCTAAATTCCATGTAAATATTGTCAATGTCTGTGCAGTATCATTTTCTGAGTGACAATATAGCATGGTACTCTTTCCACTTAAAATCTAGATCTTCAAGGGCTGACAAGCTAGAGCTAACCCTGGGTTAGCATAACAAAACTGGATTCTTATCACAAATATTGGGATAAAGCAAGTGATATGATTTTGTCTTCTAAACTTTTCACATTAAATGAATGAATTAATGACATGCATGGAGGCTACACACACTTCTAGGCAGCATTGGCTGAAGAAGGGACTTATCTGTTATAAAAACATTGAAACAAAGAAAGCATCCTCAGAGGAGCCAATAAGAAAGGTATCAGATCACCTTGTTCTCAACCACATCAATATTACAATTTCCTCTGACCCCAAAAAAACTCAAGAAAAAAATACTATTCCTCACCTTCGAGGTTTTTCACTGTAGGAACACCACATAAATTATCATTGGTTCTTAACTTACTGTATGTGTTACAGACCCTACAATGAATACTACACGTCAAAGAGGCTTACATAGTCCT
Source organism: Calyptomena viridis (assembly GCA_013390005.1). Lineage (NCBI taxonomy): Eukaryota > Metazoa > Chordata > Aves > Passeriformes > Eurylaimidae > Calyptomena > Calyptomena viridis. The sequence goes on along the minus strand of WEIV01008745.1, from coordinate 17,393 downwards.
AATATTTCTAAGGCAAAGCTAATAAAATTTAACAGCTTTCTTCAGACTCTTTCACAACTGAAGAAAAATGGTGTAATGGATGGATATTTATTTTTCAACTGAAGTCATTGTAAGATAAAAAACTTTATCCCAATGCAGTTATAACAGAGAATGGAAAATGTAAACCATCTGCATGTGAAAAAATGCAAAGGATTTATGGAATGGTTGGGAAGGCTTCTGCACAATGTATAGGCCATAGCAAGTCTTTGCTTTTGATTGAGAGACAGGATATACTGAAACAACCACAGACTCTTTGTCAGCACATGATAAGAAAAACAGAGCAGTTGACAGAGTCAACAATGCTTACCACATGTTTGAAGACGCTTGGTCCCAGACCTATTCATTTTAGTGTTTTACCACTTTAGCATTTATCACCTTAGGCTGCTCAACAGAGAGAACTTTACCCTAGTCTTAATTATTTATATAAACCATCTGCATGTCCAAGCTTCTCAGAAAGATTATACAGCATATACTACCACAAAAGCATACAAAAAGGCCCATCATTTGGCTCTCTACATATTAAACTGTTGTTGCTTAAAATGGACATAAATCCACTTCTAAATGTGAAGACTTAGAAAACACCTGAAAACTCTTCTGGTAAAATAGCTGATGTAGTCACCAGGTTCATTCAGCCAGGAAAGACATGTGTCTTTGGGTTTAGTCATCCCACAGTTCATTTGTCTTGGTTTGACAAGTGAGAGTAAGACTGTGGTCTTAGCAGAAGGAGGTTTTGCAGACCAGGAATCATGGGAATAGAGAGCCTTGGGGAGAAAGCTTAGTCCAAGATTTACAATCTGTTCTTGTTATTCGGTAACCAATAAAGCCAAACACATCAAAACATAGTCAAGCTATATAGTTATAAGCCAATTTCACAAGCCAGCAACTCTTTTCTATGCTCAGAGGTCATGGAAAAGCAGAAATACTGTTCTAAGCTGTACTGGTGTGCTGCAAGTACTATTAAAAACTGAGAAGGAGCACAAGATTGTTGTCTCAAATTATCCTTTCACACTTTCTACACTGCACCTGTCTCTGCAAGCCCTCTCAGGAGTCCCGCTTCATTTTCACTATGTCTTGTGGCTTATTTGTCTTATGCTTGCACATTTTAATAAAGTCCTAAAGCTGAATCCTCCCAAGACAGAAGAAGTCAGCACAGAATCTCAGACTGATGAGCAATCTGGAAATCCATCATGCATGAATGAAAAAACCTAGGAGGAGACTTTATAAAGGAGTAATGTCATGTTATGCTAAAATATACCTGTTTTGAAGAGCATTTTATGACACAGACAGAGCAAACAGCTGCCTGTCTCTAGGCAGCTAAAGGCTATTAAAATGGTACAGTGGATATGGATGGTCTATTCATTTACCAAAGACAAATGAACTTTTTGTATTTGGTACAAAAGTAAAGAGAATAAAACAGCTGTTGAGGATTAGAAAAAAAATTATAACTTTTCACCTGCACAGAGTAGTAGACTTTGCTGTAGTTCTATCCAGAGAGTGATTCAAGTATCTTAGCTGAAATACATAGACACTTGATTCTTTTCAGAATAGATAGATATATATTTAATTCTTCATAATTTTGAATTCCTTTGATGACAAAGGGCTGTCTATGTAAGTAGACATCAAAAAAAAGTAAGCAACTGAATCAGAAACATTTTATCTGTAACACCTGTACCAGCAATTCTTAAACATTCTTTTGTGAGTTGTAAGAGAAGCACATGTGATTTTCAATCTTTGAAGTTAGTTATTTTTACGTTTCCATTACATGGTATTTACTTGTACTAAATAGCTTATATTTTCATATCCAGTTAAAATAGCCACTTTTCAAAGTGTAGAGCCTTGTTTCTTGAAAGTTTAATATAATTACCTGAGTCACATGAAGAGAGCTCTCCCAATGTGATCAACATGAAACAATCTCCTGAGAGTAATCAAGTTACAGCACTTACAGTTACATGGTTTACCTAAAACATATGAGTCAAGTTTTAAATTCTACCAAGAAATAGTATAAAGACTTAAAATGAATCATTGAGAATCCACATGAGAACCCACAGTGAAAGAAAAATTACACATAATGGGAGGAAATAAATTCATACAAGAAGTATCAGGATTAGTATTCATATAAGGGTTAAAGCCCTCTTCTTTTCTCTGCAGATGAAAATCTTATGATAATAACATATCCAATGTGGTTATGGCATCACAACTCCCATAAACACAATCCATTAAAATTTGAAAAAAACCCCAACTTCACATACCAGTATTCATTTGTTAGAACACAGTTGGCATGTCTGGGTGAAGACAACAAATAAAACTTCCCAAACCCTAAATACATTTATCCAGTTCTAAATAACTCTTCTGGGAAGTCAGATAAATTTGGTTACTCTATTAAACATGGCAAAAATTTCAAGAAAAGGATCTGTAGAGGTCCAGTTTTTTCTTTATACATCATGTAATTGAGACTGAGGAACTAAGAGCAGACTGAGTCCCATTAGCAATTTATTAGATGAACTCTCCAGCTCAATGACATGAGGTGGCATTTGGCTTTTAAACTAAAATTTATACCCACCAAATCACCACTGAAAAACTCTACTAGATTACTAATTTTTTTTTCATTTTGTCTAAGTTTCTATACTACAATCATTACATGTAATCCAGATGTCTCGAATAGCTAACACTATACCTATCACAGCTAAATGGCAGATATTTCTACCTGTATTATCAGCATATCTGTCCAAGGAAGAAAGCTTTTCCAATTTCTCCTTCTTACTTTGGAATCTGTTGATTCATTTCAGCCTAAGCAACAAAACCAGACATCTCAAAGATATTTATTTACCCAGATGTGATCTATCTACAGAGAGAGAAAATAAAGTCTAGTATTCTTGCTGAGGAAACCGCTATTCTCTGTTCACCTTAGGTGGCAGGCTCTTCATCCCATGTTCTTTGACTGGCCTCTCAGCCTGTGGCACTTCCTGGATCATTCCTAACTGTTAGTCATGTTTCTCCCTCACCTCAGATACAGGGAGTGGAAAAGGAGGCAAGAATATAGAGGCAAGTGGTGAACTGGAAATGCTGCGAGCACAGGAAGACCTCAAGTTGCTAAGATGCATATCTCATGAGATACTGGAAGGGAAAGTGGCTTATTGCAGGGAGTAGTGTTGGTGACATAACGCACAGACTTGGAGGAAATCAGGCTTTACTAGTTCTGCTGCTCATGGAATAACTTGTCTTCCCTACTGTTTTACTTGTCATGTTTCAGCAAGCATATGGAACATTGCTATTCTAATAGCATTTTCAGAACTGCTCGAGTATTTAGGAACTGCATTCTAATACAGGTTCTCTTTTTCTAGAGATTGAATTGTCATGGGAGACTGCTGCTTGGAAGTAACGCTTGGCTAAAAATGGGCGATCACTCCAATTCCAGGAGACAACACACGTGTCCAGCTTTGTGGAACAAAGGAGACAAATACATTTATAAATCCTATGTAAATAAGGCGTTAGCTGAAAAATCTCTCTGTTGCAACACATAACTGTGTCCCCACTCCTAAATAAACCCAAAGAAATAATTACTCCCTGTTGCAGTCATTCATTTACTTCTATTTAACAGGAAAACTGAGAAAATCATGCACCTGTCTGCATTCCTCTTGCAACTGGAATAATTTGTTTAGATGTTGTTATGGTTCTATTTTAATGAAAAAAACTTTTTCCCTTTCTGTTCGCAAGCAGGAGCAGCAGAGGCCGCTGCTGTGGAGCCGGGAGCGGTGTGGCAGAGGCCCGGTGCCCCGCGGGGTGCAGCTTGGCCGCTTGTGCCGGCCGTGCACCAGGCGCGGCCAACCTTTGTGGCCGCCGGTAGCGGCCGGTGCCGGTGCCGCCCGTGTTTGCTGTCCCTCGGGGCTCACTCACCTCCCCCGGCGCNCCCCCACGGATTCCCAAATCCACTCCTTTCCTTTTTTTCCCTCCTCTGCCCTGGGAAGTCCCGGGGATAAGGGTGTTTTGGCTTTCGATACATATATATAGTTTGTTTGTTTGTTGTTAATAAAATCCTTTCTATCCTTATACTCAAAGTCTCGAAGAATTTGATATTGGATTCACTTTTAATTTGTTTCAACTGTCTTCCCCCTCAAACGGAGACAGATGTATTCACATTAATTTAGGACTAGAAATATTAGTATACCCTTACCCTTCTCAAAATCCAATGTAGTCGTATGACACTCCAACTAACCCATGTTTTGTTTGCCTTCACAACTGTCAGTCAGCTTGGCAAGTGACCAAACTCCAAGTCAGGATGCTCAGTGAACAGGTCAGTAGGAGCTTCAGGGAATGCAGCACCTTCAAAAATCACTTGTTAGGTGTCATGGATGTTGGCATCTTGCTACTAGGTGGTTAACAAAGGTATACCTGACCGCATGATATGCTCAGGAAGACACATCCACAGACATTGGTTGTTGAGCGCTTTTTTAACACTTAATCCTTGTTTCTTTCCACTGCATCTCTAGTGATTATCTTTCCATGCATTATCTTGCTTTGGTGGATAGACTCACAGAAGCCTGGCTCTCCAAATCCACTGGAGAAGCTGCACCATAAAATCTAGGAGGCAGAAAGGCACTCTAATCCTCTTTTCTTGTTTTAAATCATGTTTGACATCTTGTTTTTTCTGAACTCTGGAAGCCAATCCAAGTAAATAGGTAGGCGGAGAGCCGCAATTCCTTATATTAAGGCAGAGCCTATCATTAGTTCATTTATCTATAGCTGAGCAGATTACAGGCAGATATTTTTATCTGTGTGAAGAAAGAACTTTACTGTTTGGAAACAGAAAAAAGAAAAAAAAAAGAAAAAAAATTGGAAAAAATAACACCAATAGCAGAGGTCCAAAGCTATTTCATGAACCTCAGCTTATGACAACAGTAGTTAGGTGTTCAAATGCCTTTTAAATATGGCCCTATGGACCTTCTTGTCTTTGCACACACAGCCATATTTTGAACCACTTAGGAATGTTACAATTTGTGGTTAGATATGGTCTGTGGTGTCAAAATGATGATGAGCTTGTCATTGAGGTTACCCTGGAGAGACAGGCAGATTTGTTTAGATCGTTCTTTACCAGTCTTTGCTAATCTTTTTACTTTTTAGAGGGGTTTGTGCAAACTGTAACATCTAAGAGGCTTCCAGAATTACAGAGATCCCACAAGAATACAAAAGAGTACGAAAATCCATGGAGCAACACAGGTAAATTTGATCACAGGGATCAGCCTCCCATCCTACTTTTGAGATCCTTTATGAAGGGTCTTTACTTGCATAATCCCTTAAACCAGTTAAAAAATACTCAGTTAAATAAAGTTACCTTGTCTTCACAGCAAGATTTAGCTTTCAGTTTCCATTGTTCCTGCCACAGGCCTACGCATTCAGGTGCAAGAATGTCAAGGAAGTTGGTTTCATCAGTACTGCTCAGTCTTAGAAATGTAAATTGCAGCTTTATTGGTTTCTTTTCCAATGTGCAGCTATACAAACTGATGGCTTCCACTGATTCTGAGTGGAGTCCCAAATGGTCAGCACTGCTAAAAATTCAGTTCTGTATTTTGTTAAAATTAGAGTGATTTTTATGAAACACATTCTCTATGGTCAGTGCTCTGGATTTCCTGATCCACCATTCTCTGATACCAAAGACTAAGGAAGAAAAGAACTGCAGATGGTATAAACCAGCAAAATCAATAATTTGGTTTGTAACCTCTCCCTACAATCTTCATTACTTAAGTTGGAGAGGTACGAAGAATTATATAAAGATATGTTTTATACAAACAAATAAGGGTAACTATAAACATAGGCACCTTTCTCCCTGCATAACATTAACTGCCACCTGAAATAAAGAATCTTCTCTATCTTTTGAAATACTAATTTTTGCTATTGCATTATACAGAAAATAAAAATATTCCACTTCTATTAGTTTGAGATGTTACATACTAAAAAAAATCATCTTTTATAGTAGCTTTAATACAATATAGATGAATTGGGTTGGATGTTGCATGTTTTCAAACAGAGAAAAAACATGCAAATTAAGTGAAAGTCAAATTTCTTGTGGTTGAACCCATAAAGTAAATACAGAACATATTTTGTTTGTTTGGATCTTGGGGGAACAAACTGGTTTTTGGTGGAATAGTCATATTATACTAAAGCAAGCACTGTAATGTACTGCATTTCAAGATCACATATTTATAAAATAAGGAATATACTGACATATAATCACTCTCAATCACAAAAATTGGACACAATTCTGAACAGTGAAAACTTGTAAAAAATATACTTTTATTTTCTAAATGCTAACATACAAGGGAGAAAACACCTTCACTATAGGCTGATGTAAACCTTCATGTCATTAGGATCTAACAGTGAAAATTTGTTTAGCGTACATGACTTCTTATGTAAGTCTGATTCAGACTGGTAATTCAAAATGGCTACATTTGAAACATCCTGTATTGCTAAACCCCACTAACCTCCTCATAATCCAGGTCTTAATGATACGTTATTTTACCTTAATTCCCACACCTGTGTTTCACTAGGAAAATGTATGACAAAAATAAACATTGTGAGTCATCTTTAGTGAATACGACTTGGCAAGTATTTTCTAATTTTTACTAGTAAAATTAAGGAAGATAGTATCAAGACAACTACAGTTCAGAAGTGGTTAAGAGGAATGCCTGGAAACTTTTCCAACTTTGAAAAGTTTTCCTGCTCCTTTCACAAAGAAACGTAAGAATTTCCTGCAAAGAAACAGAGAGTGAGAAGTTCAGAGTAGAGAATAAGATTTTGTTACTGGAACTACTGTTTGACTGCTGGGCATCACCTGCCCATGTACCAGTCATGGCTAACCTTCACAAACGAGGATATGGGAAGGGCTCTACCCACGCTTACTACAAGCGCGCTGGTGGCTAAAAAGGCCAATACGGGATATACAAGTCCAGGAACAAAAGGCACAGCTAAAAGTCTCCTTAGGTGGAATTGATGAGGCGCAGGTCTTTCTATATTGTCTTTTCTCCTCAAGGCTAATTCTACGTGAGTTTTCAAAGGAGGCATCAGCATTACAGATGGTGTGTCTCCATGATTCCCGATTTGAGGCCAGAGTGGACCACTGGTGGTAGTCAGTATGGCCAAGACTGAGGTGTTGTTTCAAGGAGTCCTTGTATCTCCTCTTTGGGGCTCCTCTATTGCGGCAGCTGGTGGCGAGTTCACCATAAAGCACCGTCTTAGGGAGGTGGTGATCTTCCATCCTAGAAACGTGCCCTGCCCAGCGCAGTTGTGTTCTCAACAGCATGGCCTCAATACTGGTGACCCCTGCCCGTTGGAGGACAGTAACGTTGGTCACGTAATCAGTCCAGTGGATGTTTAGGATTGTATGAAGGCAGTGCTGGTGGAAACATTCGAGAAGTTGTAGATGATGGTGGTAGATGACCCATGATTCAGATCGGTACAAAAGAGTAGACAGTACAATGGCTTTATAAACACTAATCTTAGTGCTTTTCTTTAGGTGTTTATTGCACCATACTCTTTTGTAAAGCTTCCCGAAAGCTCTGTATGCCTTTGCTAGCCTATTATCTATCTCTTTATCAATCCTACCATGTACCAGTGCTGCTTTGGTAATTGCATGCAGGGAAAACTGTCAGCAAAAATTCTTGTCAACTCTGGTTCACTCATTAACAGCCGTAGTCACAAGTAAGCATCATTTTACAGAACTCATATTTTAAAAAACCCTTATTTTGCAAAGTTCATAATCAACTGAATTGATGCCTCTCTCCCCAAATAAACAAGCTACTCTGTATTGATTTACCAGTGCTTACATTTGGGAAATATTATGTGGTAGGTCATTGTGACATTTCTAAATAAACAATGATGTTGAGCACAAAAATACTAGCCTCTGTTTGTGATCCACTGAAACATGAGACGGATCTCAATATTCCTAAAGGAGGAATAAGTTAAGCTGATTAGTTTTAGGAGTACAAATAAACACAGTGTGTTTCTAATTACAGCAGTGAGTCACAGTAGAGTGTGAGCTAGGACAGTTTTGTGTGACTGAAGTCCCACAACCTCCTCCAAAAACAGTTGTTTGTGATTTTTCCTTTCCCCAAGCACAGCAGCATTAGTTAAACATCACAGCTCTGATAGTTGAGGTCACAATTCTTAATATCCTTTCCACAAGGACATTTGTACTATCACTACAAAATGCTACACAAGGAAGTAACACAGAGTCTTTGCTGGTTGTGCCAAAGGGTATAACTGCTTGAGTGTGGCAGAGCTTAACAAATGTACTACTACTGAAGTAGATCTGAAAACATCCCAGTCACCCCTGCTCAGACCACCTCAAACTCCAAAACATTTAAAAATCTACTTTTCAAGGCTATTCTCGTAATAAAAGGGAGAGAAAAGAGAATTTATTTAAACAAAACACAAACTTCAAAACACAAATCTACTGTAGTGGTCTGCCAATGAACTCTCTGTGCTTGATGGAGGCAAGCACCATGGAGAACATAAAGTAGCCTGAAAGAACTGGAACTGCACAATACCGATACTGCACCCTGGGGCTTGTTGCTAAGAACTGTAATTATTAGTTAATAGGAGCTTGTGCTATTGTTTTGAGGAGACGTAGTGTGAATTGGTGGAAAACTACTGAGCTAAGCTGTAAGGTATATAAAGCTTGTTATAATGTTCAATAAATTGTCTTCGATCTTAAATTGTCTTTGGGCCTGATTGTAGTCCATGCCTCATACGCCATAAATGGCACCCACACCTTGGGCTCGAAGAGGCTTCTCTAGGACCTGTGGGGTACCCTGCTGGACGTCAACTGCTGAAAGGAAGCAGAAAGCTGCACAGCATTAATCACCTCCTGGACGTCGAGAGGCCGGTGAGCAGTGGGAAGGGTGGGTGGAAAAATGCCCCATGAACAAAGACAAAGTCTCAGTAAACAGCAAAATCGAGACGTGCCAAGAGCAGGACTCATGGCATTTATAGAATGGATATCACAACACATGCACAGTTTTCCTAATGATGGGACTTTCAAAAATCAAAAAGAAACTATAAACAAAGAAACTGCCATACCTGTACCTTCACCCTCCCCTACTGGAGAGGCTGCTGGAGGGGCAGTGGCTGATGCCGGCCAGAAGAGACTGTGGGACCCAGGAGAACAAGAGCAGGGACAACCCTATGCAGGGACAGCATAACAGTAAAAGCCCCACTGAGAGAAGGGAGAAGCAGTAGAGCAGGACCAGACGCTGCAAAAGAGCCAAAAACCCGCCTGTCATCCCAGCGGTGTGGCTAGAGCCACAGAGAGGAGTCGGGGTGGTTCCTCCATGCTGTTTTCCTGAATACTCGGGAGCTACTGCTGCCGGCTGGGATCGCAAACATCTGCCAGCCAAATTCACAGAGACTGCCCATGGCAGTGGGAGAGAAGTGGAGCTGCCCAAGAGAAGCAAGACTGCTGCCAAGGTAAGAGGAGCAGCCAGAGTGACACCGGCCACAGAATACCCAGGAGAAGCCTCACAGCAGCACCTCGACGGACACCTGATCAGAGTCCATGTCTCATATGCCACAACCTACCAACCTCTCATGCTTCTTTTGTTTGTTTTTTGTTTGTTTGTTTTTTATGCTATTATTTCTCCATTAGGGTCATAAGATTTTTTTAGACTAGAAGTGCACTTTAGACAGCTACAACTCTAATCTTCTGACTGCTTTACTTTTATAATATTCTGTTCAACAAAAAAATACAGTAAGGAGAACACAGGTTACCTAAATAAGGTTTTTTTGGTATCTGGGGTTTTTTGCAGGGGCGGGCGGGGGGAAGGTTGCTGTTTTAAGACACATAAATTAATTATGACAATTGTGCTAATTCCTCAGTCACCATGTAATGGTACACTACGTGTACATTGCTGAGTCATCTTGACAAAACTGCCATGTAAGTAAGGCTATGATTTATTCACCTCGGATGAAGTACCTTTCCATGGTTATAAAGAGTTTGGAGAAGTAGTAGAAAAAGAAACTACTATACTTTTAGGTATCTAGCTAGCTAATGTCCCTCTAAAGCCCACTCCTGCATAATTTAGAAATATCACAAGTTAATGAATTTCCAGTATATATTGAATCCCATTTTTCTCCAAGCATCAGAGACAACTCCTAAAGCCCTTCCTCCACATTCCTCTCTCTTCTAGTCCCTCCACCCAAACAATTCCATAACCAAAAAAGGCACATGCAATACCATTTAACTGTAAATTTATACTAAAACAGTGCACTAATACAAACAACACACCTTTTATGTATTCACTCCAAGACTAAGAAACTTTATAGCTCTCATTTGGATCTGTATACTTTCACAAATACGCTAGCATAACTTGTGCAAATTCTCTAACATGGATAAAATTTATTTTATTCTTTGTCAATTGCTCTCTTTATAAAATAGAATTAATGTGTGTTCGGTATTAAGATTTCATTTAATGTGTGTTTGGTATTAAGATTTCATTTATGGTGGAAAAGTCTATCCACCTGGAGAAGATATTTCAGAGCAGTCTGAAGAAAAAATTTCCCCCATAATTTTCCCCAGGGCCTTGACAGGATCCGTATTGTTCATCCAGTCAAACAGCTCTGCAGCAAAGTCACAGTCCTTCCTGATTTTTGCATCTGGCAAACATTTTCACATCTCTAACAAACTTCACCTTATGCTACAGAATCTTCCCATAGTATCTTGATTCCTACCCTCCCATCCTGTATTTGTGAATCATCTTTCTAATTTTTTTCTGAAAAATTTCTTCATAGACCCTCCATGTGCCTGTCCTCCTTCCCATGACTTTTTTCACCACCTCTCTCTCAAACTGCTTCTCCCAAACTGCCCTCAACTCCCTTTCTCTCCTTGTCAAGAAACTCCCCTGTTCAGTTTCTACTCCCATCCCAAAGTTTTCTATTCTTTCCTTGGAATCCATTAAGTTAATGGGTTGTTATAAAACCAAACTCTTGCCCAATTTCATGCAAGGAGGCTCAATGGCCTCTCATGCAGAAACACTGGAGTTACAGTTGCTGCAGTTCCCTGTGTGTGTTGTAAGCCAGTGAATCAGAGGGTCTTCCAAAACATGAACTGTCCTTCAGACCAATGATGCACTTGAACTGCCTTCCCCAAACACTCACCTGCTAAATCTATAATAACAGTGATGATGATAATGATGACAGTAACTCTACCTCTAAAAAAACCTGAATGATAGATTGTTTTTTTAAATACTGAAACTCAGAAACCAGCAAGGGGAAGAGAGAACAATTTTGTTAAGGCAAAGGAAACATACGGTGTAATAATTAACTTGGGGACAAAGCAAAATCATAATAAATTTGCACTAGCCCTGTCCTGAAACTCTGCGTGCTAAACAGATCTTTCTTTGGCCATTAAATGTCAATAAAACTCCCAAACCTTCAGCAAAATATTTAAATGTAATAAAAAGACTAAATAAGTGAAAAGCCACTAGCATGTCTTCTGGTGATGGACTCTCTCTCTTTTCTTTACTGTTCTCCCTAAACCGAAACACATTTCAGTCTCCCTGCTGCTGTCTAAACACAGCTCTGCTTTTGCCATCCACTGTGGGGTGGGTCTGCAGCCTGAAGCCACAGTAGCACATCCTCAGCCCTTGCAGGACTCACACACACATGCTGTGCATTGAAGAGCTCATCAGAGGCTACAGTTTCTTTAGCTCTTGTAAAGATTCCAGACTTGGTGCTAGTGTACCAACTATCTGCAGCTATAACCCTTGTCATCTCCATTAGCAATTACAGCTCTTTCAAATGGTGCATCTTCCCAGTGAGGCATCGCCAACATACTTGAACTGGTATTTGGGACCTCACTGATGAAAAATGATGACGAAGAAATGGTAGTAGGAAAAACATGGAGAGACATTTGAAATTAGAGAAGTGTGTACTTCTAAAAACAGGTATGACTCCCACAGTGCACATCAAGCAGTGACTGGACATTATAAACCATTACAGTCAAACTCAGAGAAGAACACATAACAGCTGAATTGCTAAATACACCTCTGAAGTATGAAACAACTGATTATTTTCACTTTTGTTTTCAAACAAGAGGTTTTGTGTTGCTTATATTCTTAGAAATCTAAATAATAACTGACAACTTGAAAAAAAGGGATGCCAAGGAAACTGAAAGACTCCGGAATGCTATCCATTCTTTTTGTGGGCAGGAGAGAAATTTTCTTAGAAGGAAGTATTACTTTGGAATCCCAGACTCTTGGCACTGAAATTAACATATATGATGAAGGAATCCAACCCTCCTCTCCTTTGAGATTGTCATTTACTTAATAACTAGTGCTCCTAGAGTGGGGCTAGGGAAAAGGGCAACTCATCTATTACCACTATACACCTTTAATATTTACCTCACCAGTAGCCCCATTACCCTTTTGCATCAGAAAGCGCACAAACATGGTATAAGTACTTTCTTATGTTCACAAACACTCCTAATACTATGTAGCACTTAGTAAGAAACAGCACGTTTTCTCTTTTCTCATATTCAAATCCATTTGATTTATTTTTGTCTTTCTTTGTTAATGCATCCTCAACACCCATGCTGCCTTTATATAAATGTTTGTCAGAAAAGGAAAATTAGACTAACCAGCAACTGTGAGAAAAAACACAACTTTTAGCAGTTTAAAGCTTGCTGCCTTTGCCTGAAAAAGACCTGGTTTTGCAATGACTTGTTTATTTTGCTATATGTACCAGTTAGTCCAATATATTATTTCTCAATTCCATGATACTTTTATCCTCAGATTATAAAACAACCTGTTTAGCTTCTTCTTGTTTTACAACCTTCCTTATACCTTGTTTTCCTTACAGCTTTTGTCTTGGGTATTATCCTCTTTATGGTACTCTGCAAACTATTCATTTCTTTTGCCCAAGCCCTCTCCTCATTTCTCTCCTGGAGAACCTAATTGAGATTTAGAAGAAAGACTTTCAAAATACATACTTGGGAATGAATTTAAATTAATGACTTCATGCATGATGAAAAGTCCTATTGAGTTAATACCCTACCACCTTCTCTTCGCTCATACTACTAAACTCTTTTACTATTTTCTTGGGTTTGGTTGGGATAGACTTAATTTTCTTCATGGTAGCACATATGTTTTGGATTTGCAACCAAAATAGCATAGATAGCACACCCCTGTTTCAGCTGTTGCTGAAATTGACAGCTATTGCTGTCATAGCATCAAGCAAGGACTTTTCTGACACTCCCCCACCTTTTCTGACACCACCCTACTCCCA
>WEIV01008744.1:5620-17772 GCA_013390005.1 Calyptomena viridis | reverse complement strand
GGGAGACTCCACGCTGGAGTAGAGAAGTTCTGGGGGAGACNAATATCCTAAGTTAGAGCCTGTTTTGCTTGTGAAATAGTTAAACAGTTACTTGTAATCCTTATCACAAAATCAGAGGGTTTTTTTTCCTTCTCTAAGAAATTTTGGATCTGTGTGGGGGCTCTTGGCATTTAGCCGGAGTCAAACCATAACATTTAGATAGGATATTAAGAAAAATTTCCTCACTGAAAGTGTTGTCAAGCCCTAGCAAGGCTTTCCACGGCAGTGGTGGAGTCAATATCCCTAGAAGAACTTAAAAGATATGTAGATGAGGTGTTCAGTGACATGGTTTAGTGGTGGGTTTGGTAATGCTGGGTTGAGGGTTGGACTCAATGATCTTAGAGGTCTTTTCCAACCTAAATGATTCTGTGAATCTACAATTGTGTGGTGCTTGCTGGTTTTCTGTATTTTGAACATATGAATGTGTGAACAGAAAGATGCAGGCTCCATTTCAAGCTTTCCATAGTAAAATTTTGAAATCCACTGTCAGGTACAGTCTGCTTTAACTTGTGACTCATATCATTTCAGGTATCAGCACTGAAGCCAGCAAGGTAAATGTAGACATTTTTCCATCATAAATCCTGTATATAATATTTCTAAGAGAAAAACAGAGAAAGAGAAATTCTAAATTATAATTAAAGCAACGTATCAATATCAGTCAGAGGCAAACAGAATGCAGAAATTTTGTGTTGAGTCACTTCTGAGCTGGGAACACATCATAAAGCTTGGAGTTGAGAAACGCAATAAATAAAATGAGAAAGGAGAGACTTCAATCAAACACAATTTACTCATAGTTTAAGGGAAAATAAGACATATTTACTTACAATGACATTTACTGCTTTTTCTAAAAAGGTGGGAGGGGGGAGCAATGCTGCACCCTCAGCAATTGCAAAAGCCCACATTTTAGTATACAGGCACTATTTTAGGTAACATGTCATTCTTTAGCAATTAGTAGTGTAACATCTGTTTTTATGCAATTTCTTTTGACATCACTAAATTACAAGCCATTTATTGCATTCCTCTCCCCAGACTGGTTGCTGGATAAAGGCAGAGAGTCAAAAAGTCAGAAGTCTAAAGCCAGGAACTAAAGGATTTGTCCAGATGCTTGTTGCTATGTATTCTGCAAACTGGATAGTGCAACCTAGAGGACAGTGTGATATATTTCACATCTTCACAAGAGCGAGCGCGTCTGCAGAACCAACGTTCTTACCTCATATCATCAGTTTTTACCTGGGGTGTTGTAGGAGGAAGACACAGAGGAAAATGTGTTTAATTAGCATTATGATTATTGTTGTCCGGACCTGCGCTCAATATTCTGACATATACCACCAAAACACAGTGAGTGATGGATATGACAGAAGTGGGTAAGGTAGACAACCAGCTGCTCTGAATCATTATACCTGCACCTCAAATTCCACTCCTAGTTGCATGAGAGTAATTCTGCACAATTGCAGTCCTTTTCTGCTGTTCCTTGTTTCATGGTTGCACTATAATTCCCTTCTATAAATATGAAAAAAATTGGCTTAAATTGTCTGCAATTAGCAGACAATGAGATATTATCTGTAAGAATCACATGAACATGAAAAGGCTGGTTTACAAAGAAATCAGAGAAAACAGTTAATTTCAAAACTATCGAGACTGGATGACTTGTCCTCAAAAGAAAAATGGAAAAACTTTTCCCACCATTGCAGCCAAAAATTTCAAGCTCCAGCAATGTGTATTTGATGAAGAGAATTATTGCAAAGAAACCCTTTTCTTTGAGGAAAATTGTATTTACCAAATAAAGAAGAGAAATATTCATATTTTTCATCTCTTTGTGTAAATCGTATCTATTACGTACCAGACGAGCTATTTGACACCACTTCTATTCCTAATAATCACAATTCTTTACATGTACAGGACAAAAGAGGTTCTTATTTTGCCTTTATAATATGTCTAAAGAACATATTCTAGCAAAACAGAAAAACAGCATTCAAATACCTGTAAAAGATAGCAAATCAATCAAAATTTTCTGTTTTCTCTGTTCCTTTGCCATCAGTATCATGGACTTTGCAAGATAGTAAAGCATAAGGTCAGGCACTTTTGCAAGCTCATTTGTGTGTAAGGACCTTATTAAATCAAGAAATGACTGAAACTTTCAGGAAAAGAAATTTGACAGTTCACTCTGCCTTGAGACAATTAATGTAATTGCTTTATTAAAGCCAAAATCCCTCAATATCCGGTTGCTTAGTCTTTTCCCATATTCAGGTGAACAATTGTAAGCTCTGTACTGGATTTCCTTCCCAAGATCCTACTTTGTGTGCCAAAAACAGCAGAGATGAGGAGCATATGCTCCCTGATAAAGGGTTGGTGAGTTTTCATATGTCTCTGGAAGAGAGGGAAGAGCTAATGTGGGTAAAACTGAACCAGCTGGGTGATGTCTGGCCACTGCATCCCATGCATCTGACATTTCTGTTTCATTTTAAGGACGAAAACTGTCCACTCCATGGGAGAGGCCATCCATGGTACTTCATGTCTGCACAACCTAGCTTTTGCAGGGGTTCCCAGGTAAGACTGGATCACAATCAAGAAGGAGCTGGGGATCTCTGGGATGTGAGTCTTCGAAGCATTGACCTCAGTTGCATGAATGGAAGGACAAACTGTGGCAGCTCCCTGTGATTTGGCCCCCCAGCTCCCAACTCTGCTAATGTGTTCAGCATAACTAACACCATTTTATGAGGCAAGCAGTCATTCTCTGGGACCAAATGGGTCATGTTTCTATTCCCTTCACCACATTATCAGGGACTGAAGATCCTGTGCACCAAGTAGAGATCTCTTCTTCCTCTGCCTCAAGGTCCCTGGGTGCCAGGCTGGTTACTTCCCTCCTCACCAGTCTTGAAGGTCCCAGGCCAGCCTGACAGTCTGATGGACCCAGCAAAGGGTTAGGGTTAGGGTTAGGGTTAGAAAGCACAACAGCACAGAGCACTTCCCAGAAAATCAAGTTTTTTATAAACTCTGCACTCCATTACTTGTAAGTTATGCTATATTCTTTTGGCTTGTAGAAAACCTGTGCTATTCTAATAATAAATCTGTGCTATATTAACCACATATTATCTTAAGAAAACTAAATTTTTATTGTAACTACAATTTAGTCTTGCCAAGGACTTGTAAAAAAACCCATCTGTCTTCTCAGTGTTGGGTGGCACTTGTGACCTCAGGCATCTTCTCTGTGTATTATCCAGGGAGAGGACAAATCTAGTAGGAATTCACAAATAGTGATGAGGCTGTCTTTAAATATCCTGCCATTTTTAATGTGCTCTGGAAAAAAGTCAGTAAAAAAAGAAAAAGGAAAAAGAAATCAACACTGACAACACAGAATATGGAATCCCTTTCCATATTCTTTCCATATGAATATATGTCTGTATGTCCATTTGGAAGACAGCTTTTGAAAGACTTGCAGAGCTCAGATGCAAAATGTATACTTTGAAACAAACCAACTTAAACAAACCAACTATCTTTTTATATGTTACATACTTGGTGTATATAATGATGTACATATTATAAATGTGTCCTACAATGTTCTCTTTTTTAGATATTGAATTGTGATTTTGTAGGTCAAATAGGTAGTAATTGCTACTTTAAAAGTTTTGAGGAATTTGTATGTCAACATAATTTTCCTTAAATTTTAAATTATCTAATGAAAAAATATTCATTAATGTGTACTTTAACCTATCAGTTTGAAAATAGGCTCATTCAAAAATCTAATATCTACAATTACAATATCTCTTTTTTCTCCCCCCTTGAAAGTTTCATCACTCATTTAAACGTAAATTCATACCCTGCAATAAGAAGTTTGTATTGTAGTTAATATTAGGCTACGTATGATCTAATATACTATGGGATTTAAAAGCACAAGCACTAACATACAGGAAATATTTTCTTATTCTTTTATGCATAAAATTACTTTAGTTTAAAAATGTTCCTTTGCAGTTCTTTTCTTTAAAGTTAGGAGGGGCAGAAAAGGGACATATATTAAGTTATTTACACTATCCTACATGCATTTTTCACATAAAGCTCTACTTTCTGAGAAACTACAGGTGATGCCCTTTTGCTGGATGAACTGAGGTCACCCATTGTTCTTTGCTCTACATCTTCAATAAATCACATCTTACTTTTATATAATACTATGGAAGATGTCTTACTTGATTTTGAAGGTATTTGCCACCAATCTTTTCTAATTGATCCTCAAAGGTTCCTAAACAGTAGTTTTCTAAACTCTAATTCTCACTGCTGAAAAGAGACAAGATGAGATTTTCTAGAAGTTTAGGAGAATTCTGGCAAAAACTCCTTAAGAGTCTGAGCTTCCTTTCAGTACATCTTTGTTGAAATGAATGAACAGGTTTGGGGGGAGTGGAAAAGGAAAGAGAGGGGAAGGAAAGGGACATTTACCTTTCATAGTTGTTTGGCTGTCAGAACAATGAGTTCTGCATGCTGAGGTGAATATCCAAATGCAACATACCATAAAATGAACATACTAGCTCTGAAACAATTGCATTCAGAAGCCAATTGCCTATGAGTTAGCTCTTTCAGTTCATTTGAGGTTTACTTCAAAGAGAGAGGGGTTTTTTGTATATATTAGGTCATATTTATCCATCAAGTTCAGTCCTCAGATTTCAAAGGGACTGAACTAAACATAAGCTGAAAGTTAAGAAACTGAAACAAACAGAATGCTAAAAGTTAAGGAAAGTCCCCACTCCCTACATTAAAAAGTTGCTACGAAGACAAGACAGGAAAACAGCCCAAAAAAGTGAGTTTGCATTTACCAGTGCTATAATCCTACTTTTGGGAAACTCTACTTCATACTGCATTACAGTTTCCAAATATGTATAATTTTGATATTTTGAAATTTTTTGTTTATTATGCTTGTTTAGGGTTTTTTTAATTTTTATTTTGTAAAATAGAAGAAGCATCTACCACTTTTGCTGGAGACTAATCAGAAAGGCACTTCTTACAGAAAAGAAACTTGACTAAAAAGAAAATATTAAATGGGACACTTGGCATACTTGCAGACTGATTTAAGTTTTATTACTCCAGTTAAAACACAATCACATTCTTTAGAATTAATGTCTACAAACATACTTTCAAAATTGAAGAATTTCAATGTTAAAACAGGAAACTTATGCAGCTATGTATTCTGCAGTGCCTAGGCATGTCTGGGTGAGCCCGTATGATTCCCTTATGATTCAGAGACATGGCCTGTACTGAATTACCTTGCTCACGTGTTTTTAAACACATTGGTAATTTTTTTTTTTTTTTTTTTTTTTTTTTTTTTTTNTTTTTTTTTTTTTTTGTGCTTGCCAGCCTATGATCCTCTGTTTGGGTTGTAAACTTCGAGCTGGAAGTACTGACCTTTGTGTATGTTCCCCTTCCAATTAGAACTACTGGGAGAGGGAAAATTAAGGACAGCAATGAGGCTTGGACATTTAAAGGAGCCTCCCCGAAGGAAGCTGGTCCTCCTGTTACCTCTGTCACTTAGAGTCAATACAGGCTGCACATCCTCCTACTGTCAGTTTTAATCCATGTCCATCATGCCTAGAGAGAATATTCTCCAGGATGGAGAAAGAAGCTTGACTGCCATCACCCGTTGTTTTTTCCATATGGGCAGGACATGATTACCCAGGATTAACCAACAACTATGTTCTCTGAACTAATCAATTCAGTCAATTTGCTGTGCAAAGTAAGTTGATCCTCATGAACAAAGGGATCTGCCAGTGGGGAGGTACCCGAGAAAGCAGCATGCCTGTGTAAGCAGTGCTGTCTTTGCCACAGTGTGCAGTGGCTCAGCACCATGTGGTGCCACTACTAACTTATTAACTGATAGATTAAGTCATCTCAGATGACTTGGGATACCCAATTTCCAACTGTGAGGATGATTGATGGGGTAACTACTGCTTCAGTCTTGGAAGTTATTTCCTTCATTTAACAGAGACAAGAAGAGAGAAAATTTCCTACTTTATAAATGCTGATCTCACCACTCCTTCTAAGACCCAACACAGCAATTTATTCCAGGCAAAGTCTTAAAATTGGTATAGCACACATTAAATGCGTACTAATTGGTAATTTCTTTTGAAGGCTCTATCACTTATTAAGGGTCTCCTTTTCTGTATGTTCATCATGCCCCACTTCACCCTTTAATTACAAAACAGCACTTTCTACTAATTGTAAGAAGGTACATTGTACCTGGTATCTGTATTAACTTCTACACCTTCTGAGATGTAACTTAGGGTCAGACTGAAAGTAGGCAGATAGCCTTAAAGTCTTAGGGGCACTGTCCTCATTTTGGGTGTTTCTTAAGGGAGTGCCCCATGAAATTGGCTTTTCTTTATAAAAGGCAAATATCATGTCCACCACGACATCACACCAGCACTAGTAATGAGGTCATGTTTTTCTCCCTGCTACTGAATAGAGTCTCACTACCAGCAATTTATTTCTTGACACCTTCCAGTGGGGAAATATCAATAAATCTTTATATGGGCTATCTGCCATTGGCCAGAGAATTCAGTCTGTCCAAATTCATCTGTGTTGGCTCATTCCATGATTAGTTTTTTACTCTGTTGGATTCTTTACTGGTTATGTAAAGAGTCGTCGGTGCTTAAAAGCCTAGCACTGTGCTACTGGTGTGTACCATCACTCATAACAGAATTGTAGTATGAAGATGCAAAAGAAACCAGAGATTACACCCAAAGAAAAAACACCCAAACTAAATCAGAGGCATACAAAAATTGCCCCTTTTTCTTGATGAAAATATTAAAATCTGCTCCTTCTTTCCCTGCACCAGGCAACTGCAACCATAACCTTGATAAGTAATTCACCTTTATGCTTACCATGACACAAGCATAAAAGAAATTCTGGTTCTCTTAGTCACTCCTGTGGAAATAAAGCAGAGCTTATCTAAAACTAGGAGAAAATATTCACTTAAATGTTAATATTTTATTTGGGTTTGTTGGAACTTTATTTCAATCAAAATTTTTTCCACCAGTACTAACTGAAAAAAATTAAATATCCTTATATTTTAAAATGCACATTAAAGGAAGCACTATCTCATTTCACTTCATGTTGCAACATTTTTAATAATTACATCAGACATTAAAACTGAGGTTAAAACAGCTGCTAGAACATATATGTGCTGTCTGTCAGCACATTGAAGGTTTAGGTTTGCTACCATCAAATATTCCCTGAACAGACATAATTACCAATTCTGAGATAGCTCCAAGAGCTTTAGCTCATTATATTTTAGCAATTCTGCTGTATAAGACCAAGAGCCCATTTCAGGAGATTTAGGGGGTGACTTTCAACTTGGAGTAGGTAACCTTTACTCTGAAGTGCACCAGCAGCACTGTCAGAAGAGGCTTGCACTGAACTCCAGAGACCACCATGATTTGGACTGGCAGCCAATTTATCCTAACTTGTGCAACTGTCCACTAAACAAAAGAATCAACACTTCTTTAATTTACACAGCCCTTACAAAATGTCACATTAAGATTTACCTACATATGTATAGGAAAGATTCAGTATTTGTACCAGATGTGTGTGACCAGCGGACAGGGTGAGATCACAGTCAGAGAGAGAGCTTCCCCATCCCAGTTTCCAACTAGTCTTTGTTCTCAGTGTCTGAAGCAACAACTATAACTATAACTATCCTGTAACAGCTACACACAATGGATCTGTTCATGCAGATATCTTCTGGGCAGTGGAGGTTTTTACTGGACACCTACTTTAGAGGGAAGCCGGAAAATTACTTTTTCTATCTTGTTGAAACATCCCTCACTGGCATTTCCAGAAGAAAGGGGGTTGATTTCAACCAACTTCTTTTAATTGTGTTTTAGCATATAGTCCTGGAAATAATTTTAAAATGTAATGAAATTATTTCCCATTCCTCAGAACCGTTTATTTCTTTTTTAACTAAAACAAAGTCTAGGTATACTAAGTCTACCTAGCAATGATCTTCCATTCTTAACACTCAAGTCCTTACAGACATGATGTGATGTCAGGAAAATTATTTCAAACTGTGTTAAAACCCCCAAAAAACAAAAACCTCAAATAAACAAGCAAACAAGACTAAAATAAATAAATAGAAGATAATTTACCTGAACTACTAAATGAAGAAAAACAGTCCTTCATTTGAGAAGCAGATACCAAAAAATAGCTTATAATTGCAGAGGAGAAATGGGGAGCTCCTTTTATATATATGTATCTGTATTAAAAAAAAAAAATGTTTACATATGTGTGTCTCTCTCTCTATATATATATGTATGGATATGTTTGTAAGTCTCCATATATATGTATATATAGATATATAAATAACATTATGACTTAGTATCTTGAATTTGAGAGGGGATAACACAGTGGTTTTTTGAGCATTGAGGCTTGACAATGCTGCATTTTCTTTGTACTTCAATCATGTTTCAAAGGATTAAAGCATTTTTCACTTATGAAAAAAACAACCAACATGTATTGTAGCCCTGTCCTACAGGCCACATTTCTCTTGAGCATGAGCAAAAGTCATGCTCTGACTGGATATGACCTTGTCCCCCTTGGTTGGACAAGGAGAACTTGATCCCCAGGTCACTGGACAGCTAATGAAAACAATATAGTCTGATATATATTTTTGAAACTGTGCAAGAAGAAGCAGACATGTTGCAGACTTCTTAGAGAGCAGACATGTTCTGACTTCTAAGAAAGCAGACCCTCTGTCTGATGGAACATCTAGCCAGGTAGAGAGATAGCAAGTCTGCTTGGTAGGTGTTATAGACTCTGTAGTGCTTAGATGCTTAAGCTTTCTCTGCATAGAAATTAGCACTCTAGTAGATAAATAAAGCCTCTGATAAAACTTCATGGAGTCAACCTTTTCGTCATTATGTCTCGGGGACCATGGGAGAAATCAACAATGTGTCTTTAATTGGCCCTTCATATAATATGTTATGTCTGTGTCTGTTATGTTTTGGGATGGGCCAACATTTCCAACCTTAAAAAAACATTATTTAAATTGGGAACTGACAGACCCATACAGTCCCACAAGAGTTGAGGTTATTGTGAAAAAATGTAATTAACTTGTGTGTGTCAGGTAGAACTTTGACCAATCACTCTGTGCTCATCCTATATGTAAGCACTTCTTTCATTACCTATTGACTTTGCTGTCTTTAGGTGCTTTATTTTCAGCTGGAGCATCATGCTGATCAAGCTACAACTCTTATTCCTTTTAATAAGGAATTCAGCATCCTTCTGTTCTCAACTTAGGCATCTCTAAAGCATTCTTAAAATATCAGATTCTCTGTCAACTGCATTGAACAACACGATAATAATGCTATTTTTCTTTCCAACACAAGGTCAAAACTCTAGAAGAGGTGATGTATATCTTGACTATTTAGACTCAAACATGGTGGCAAATTGAACCCAGAGGGGTTTTGTTGCTGATTTTATAGCAGAAAAAGTTACTTTTAAATGAAGTGTCCAGTACATGGCAGTATTTAACTGCTACCCTAAGTTCATGTATATTGAGTGCTTTGTTAAAGAGTATGGATTTTTTTCCTCAGGCACCGTCATTCATTTTGATAGAGAAAATCAGTAAGGAGCCAAGGCTCAGATCTGCAGAGATATCAGAAATACTAAAGAATTATCAACCCAGCCCTCTTTAGCCTAGGTTTTACAATTTAGAGGGAGGAATTAACATTTCCTTCCTTATCCCTCCTTAAATTGTAACTGTCCTGCATACATCTAGGAGAGGCTCTAACCTCAGATTATTAGCAGTCACTGAATGATTTCCTCCACCTTTCCTTCACCTCTTCCCCTGCTCAATATACAAGTTATAGTTATCTCTTACAGTGCAAAAAGCCCAGACTAATACCTAGCACCAAAGCATGAGAAGACTCTTAGTGTGGATGTGGGCTGTGTTGACCTGTTCCAAGAGGACATGCAATGCCCTAATATTCGTAAAAGAATAACTTCTTCTCCTGACCAATTATTATCTAAAGGATAATCATTTTTCCTCCTGAGCTGCAGGAGCTGCATTCATTGAGTCGCTGTCTCCCAGAAGGGTTGCAAGCAACTTAAAGCTGGATCTTTTCTTTTATCTAAGAATAGTTCATCACCAGAGGTGACAAAAGAATCACCTGAGCCCTCTGAAGATTTTATGAGTACAGGAGACAAACCTTGAATGGCCATTGGAACCGAGAGCTGTTTTGAATTACCAAAGCAGCAAGCAGAAAGAAAAAAGTAATCACAACAAAAGAACTGACCATGTTTCCTGTGGTAAAATTCTCAGTTTATGGAATGCAAAACTTTTAAACTTTTCACCTGAATTACTGCAAGAATATTTTGAGGGCAATAATCTGCAGAAATAAAGCATTTTTAGTTGAAGTAATGGGAGGCAGAAAGGAGTATTTCTCACCATGTTAATTGAAAAAGCAAACTCCTTGATTTTCCACACTGAGTTGGTCAAGAGCTTGCTTTCATGCTTTAGTTCATTTAAACATGACACATCTGTGGCTCCAGTGCATTGCACACAGATGGCATGCCTTTTTGTTAAAGTGCTTGACAGCAGTACTGCTTACTTGTCAGCCTGGATAACCTCAGATAACGTGAAGAAACTGCTTAGATTAGGCTTAATGGAAGTTTCATTCATTGCATCCCTTCATCCTTTCCCTTTATCGGACTTTTGTTAGAGTCTTAATACTCCTTTAATTTGCAGAGTGCCCTGGGCACAGAAAAGCTGTCTCAGACAAATGGCACATCACCTTTCCTTCCCTGGTGTGCAGCTCCCTGTGAAAGCTCCTCTGACACTTTAGGGCGTGCCAGAAAAATGGGAGAGAGAAGCAGGTGGGCAGGAGGGGATGACAGAAGCCTGTGTACTTATTAAGTGCTACTCATTAAAGTGGGTCCCCAGTGAATATGGCCCCAACACAAGGACAAAAATGCAGAGAATTAATGACAATCGCCTCAGCAACGACAGGGAAGCAACAAGTCACCTTCCCACACTGGCCTTGATCTTGCCAGAGTCATTGGGTCACACACAGTGCCATTTACAAAGCAGCCTTGCTGCAGGCCCTATGGTGGCTGTGTGCAGGAACAATTGCGTTAAACCCTGGACATCATTATTCACAAATTAAGTCCCTGTATCTGTTTTCTTTCTCTCAAGATGAGAGAAACTGAATTGGGGCAAGGAAAGGAGGCTGGGCTCTGGAAATGATGCCCTGAGTCCTTACAAGGCCTGGAGGAGTTTGCATGTCTTCCAGCTGGACATCAGTTAAGTGATTGGGTGATGCACACAGCCTGGAGTATTTCATGTGACCAGGTTGCAGGAGCAGGCTAAAAGTTGCTTTTACTACCACTGTTCAAATCAACAACTTGGAGATGAACAACTTGGATGTTTTGGCCATGTTTATCCTGATACCTGCTCATTAACTTGTTCAATGGGCAGATGTGTAAAGAGTCATTGCCAAGTCTACTGTGACTTCAGACAAATGGAAAAGGAAAAGAAGCACCTCGACAAAGGACACATGACCTTTCTGTCTGAGGGTGTGCAGCTGCCATGATACACTGGGGGTTGATGTCCAAAAATGTGAGAATGCCATTTTCGTGCCTGTTCCTTTCTTGCATATTTCCATTTTCCCAGTGAGCTTGCTCCAGCTACTGCCCCACCCAGGTTTAGTACAAAGGCACAGTTTGTCAGGTGATCTCACTGTGCACCAGCGGGCACAGGAACAGTTCACCTGGTGAACAGAGGTTGGGAATTTAATAGAAATTTGTGCTTTCTTTCATTTGAACCCACTCTAAAACCCACTCATTTCACCTTGCAGAGTAGCTGAACATTACCAGCCTCCTGTGATCCATTCCTTCTCTCCTCACTGTACCAAAAAATGCCCACCATCTGATTAGGCGTCTTACAGCCTATGTTACCGGAAATAGTGATATTGGTAGTAACTGGGGACTTTGAGTTAAAAGATTAGTGGAAACAAATCTCAATGAAATATACAACAGAATTTTGAATATAAATAGCATTTTACCTATAGGAACTGCAAAACTCCCCTGAAATCGTGGTGGTGTGTTTCTCAAATTGAGAATGGTTTGTTCCCCCC
>WEIV01008743.1:0-12402 GCA_013390005.1 Calyptomena viridis | reverse complement strand
AGGTATTGTTCCAACCTAGGACAGAATAGCTACCACAAATTGAAAGATGTGTTCATGGAGGACTTAATTTGGGGAGGGATTTTACCTTCAAGGGCAGGTTTGTCCTATGTGATGGGAGACCCTCAGCTGTGAGACCCATGACACAAAATGAACATTCAGTAAGGGGGGGGGGGTGACTTTCTGGGTGAAATTTGGAGCACTTCAGCTTCATATTGATTTTGGTCTGTTTGGAAAACAAGGTACTTTCCCAGGAGGGGGTTCAGTATTGGAAATCTTTTATCTCTCTCCTGGAGTGAGCTCGAAGAGACGGAAATCCGTATTTCCCAGAAAGGAAATTCTGGAGAAACGTTCCAATTCAGAAACACTGAAACAACCTTATTAGGATGACACGATCTGACAGCTGTTAAAGCATTATAATAAACCAGAGGAAATAAAGAAATATCCCATAATTCATTACTATCTTTGAAATGTTTAAGAGAGTGAAGAAAGTAAAAATGGATCTGTTTTGATCTTGGATTATTTAATTGAAAAACTCATCAAGCTGAGGCAGTCTCGTGGGATGTTTTGATGTGGATGTAAAAGAAGTTTTTGCAGGAAACATCTGGTGTTGGAGGGATTTGCTGGTTTCTCTCAGTAACCCTCCGAGCTCCCATTGGCCAATGGGGCCTGGCCACCAGCCCTGGGGCTGGAGCTGGATCCAGTCTCCAACTCTTCCATTTTCTGTCCCGCAAGTGCAGGGACACAGCCCAGGGGCACTGCAAGGGCTTGCTCTGTCTCCAGCCCCGGCCTGGTGGTTTCTATGCTTCCCTATTTACACTGGGATGGGGACTCAAGAAGGGTTTTCCTGTGAAAAGGGTGGGTGATGGCTGCCTATTCTTTTGTGCCCAGGACCTGCTGGCACCTTGCCCTGTGGCTTGCACTGGGTTACAACCTGGTGCACAGGGAGACTTCAGCACCATCCCCCTCCTCCTCCTCCCCTAATTTCTGTGCCCCAAATGGACAGAGCACAGGGCTGATTGCCTGATGTAGATGGATCATTAGCACAGCTGAATTAAACAATAACTGATCCCTGCAGGAAGTGTGGAAAATCATATTTAATCCATGCCAGCCCATAACCCGTTTGCGGTCTAATTGCTGCCCACTAAACAAGCAATAGATATCCAATTATGGGAGCGTGTTCCCAGCATCCTGCATCCTGCTGTAGCTCAGAGGCTCAGGGAAGCATTTAACTGCTAATAAACAAGGCACAGGGTTTAATTTGAAAGGTTATTGCAATTTCATTTGACTGAATGGTGGGGAGCATTTGCAGGGCAAGTTGCAGGAGCTATTATCATCCTGAAGCTGTGCACACCTTTTCTGGGCATGAGAGGCTCCCGGAGCTGCTGCTGTTTCCTTAACCCTGGGGAATGTCACCAGGAAAAGTGGCAGCCCCAGGAAACCTACTGACTTCCTCCCTGGGCAGCCCCCTGCAACAACCACTGGGTAGGTTTCCTGGCTGTCCCAACACAGGAACACAGGACATGTGCCCTGCAGACATGGAGCAAACTCCATTTCTGAAGCACAGGAACAATCAGGATTCCTCCACTTTCTGAGGGAATTTCAAAATAAAGTAATTTGTGTATTTGGTGTGCTCATCCCTGTCATCCCGCAGCACTGGAGACACCATTCCCTGTCATCAGAACTTATTCTCCTCCTGCCAGGTGATGTATATGTGGTGAGAGTACCCATCCAACTCTACTTACTATTCCTGCCCTTTTCCCATCCCATTTAGTAAGCCAAAGAGGGGGATCAGCCATGAGCATTGTGACAGAGTGAGCTCCCAGTTCAGGAACAAAAAACACCTGAGCACTGAGCAGCAAGCTCTGAGCTGTGGGAAAGGTTTGGTTCTCCAGAGCTGGGGTGGGGGGTTTTGCTAAATTGTGATGGGGAATGTTGACTTTGTCTTACTTGGAGAAACTCCAAAATTACCTACAGAGCTGCATGTGGGCAGCCCAGGCCAGGTGAGGTCATTCCTGGCTGAGTCGCTGCAATGCCGAAGGAAAGGAATATGGGAGCTAAAAAGGAGACACGAGCAGTCAGGAAAGAGCCCTGGCTGTGATGGTGGACAGCTCATAAAAAACTTCTGCACAGTGAGTGGAGGCTTAAGATGAAGCAGCAGGTCAGGGACTGCAGGGAATGCAGGAGAAAATAGCACTGGAAATATCCCAGTGCCCCGGCACCTGGCACTGAGCCTGGCCTGGCATGGTGTGTGCTGTCCTGATCCCCATGGAGAACAGGCAGATCAAATCTGCAGGATCAGGGACATGCAGGGCTGAGGTGCTGAAAAAGCTTCCCCATAAGGAGATCCTGACTGGTCTGAGGCAGCACAGGGCAGCTCCACTGAGATAAGAGTGTTGGGATGGGGAACAGCTGCAGAACTGCTGCTGTGAGCGAAAAATGAAAGGGCTGTTCTAAGAAAGGTGGGGCCCTTCCTTCCTGCCTTCCTGTCTTCCTGCTGTGAAAAACAGAGTCCACTGCTCTGCTTAAAGGATTTTATTCAGGGACAAAGTTGGCAAAGCAAAACATGCAGCGCTGGGTGCTTGACCGGGGTCAGAGGACACTTTGCTAGGGATTTCTTGAATTTTTATACAATTTAGGTCATACATATCCATACAATTTTAGAGAATTCATTAACATATTCATCAATTCTATAAATTCATTTACATTTTCCAAGAGCTATTTTAAATTTCCATGCCTTTTTAGAGCATGCTCAGTTCTACACAAGGGCACCTCAAAATGGTTTTTATCATGTTGAATCTTCGCTTGGCAGCTTCTGTCCTGGTTATCTTCCCAATCCATTCTTCTTGAGCTTGATATCTGTCAGTCACACCCTTAGCTTCTTGGGGCTCCTATTTTAATAAACTAAACACTTATAATACATGAAAAAAAAGAAGCATTTATATTCACACAGCCTATATGCGAAAGCCAACTTATTTATTCACCTATTCTTCACACTGCCTTCCTGCCTGCCTTCCTGCCTTCCTCCCTCCCTCTCCCAAGCATAGGGGAGTGGAGGGACCCCCTCATCCCAATCACACAACTTAAAACACCAGAGAGAACCGAGATTCCCATCACTGTGCCTGCACTGACTCCTTCGGAGAGCAGCAGGAGCAAGGAAAAACAAACAAGCCTAACAAAGTGCTTTAGCAATTATACAGACAAACAAATCACTTTCCCAAATTGCTTCTTTGGGGAATTACAGCTCCTGGAAATGAAACACAAACAGATTATTAAAAAAGAGCTTCCCATTGGGAGAAAAGCAGTATTTACCAGAGAAGATGTGCCTAGTTGGACCTCTAATTGCTGTTCATTAGCTCATATTGATTTAATTAGTTGCTGCACTCAAGACTAAATTACCTGCTGGCCTCAGCAGGGATTTAGGATCTGGGGCTCATCCCTG
Source organism: Calyptomena viridis (assembly GCA_013390005.1). NCBI lineage: Eukaryota > Metazoa > Chordata > Aves > Passeriformes > Eurylaimidae > Calyptomena > Calyptomena viridis. The sequence goes on along the minus strand of WEIV01008743.1, from coordinate 8,963 downwards.
ACGTGCAGGGTGATGGTGGAGCAGGGTCCTCTCTGCCACAGTGGGGACATGGCAGAGGAGTGGGGGCCCCCTTTGCCATGGCAGGGATGCCCTCTGCCATGGCAGGGGCACAGCGGCAGAACAAAGGTTCCTTCTGCCATAGCAGGGACATGACAGTGGATTGGGAGCCCCCTCTGCCACAGCACAGACAAGGCAATGGATTGGTCATGCCCTCTGCCATGGTAGTGGTAGGCAGGGACAGTGACAAATCCTTGTGGACTGCTCCCTCTGTGGAATCTGAGGCTGCTGCGACACACTAATTAACTGAAGCAATTAGAGAGAGTGTCTTCATAACAGAGTGTCTGTGTGAAGTCATAGTGAGCTCCATCACTGGGAGGTGATGGGGCACCAGGGGGTCAGTGTGAGGGCCGAGGGGTCCTGGGCAGTTTAGGGGGGGCACAGCCCTGTCCTCTGCTCCAGACACACAGCCCAGCCTGGGCTCATGGCCCCAGACACTTCTCAAAGCAGAACCTGAGGACTATTAACTTCCCTGATTAGGAACCTTTGGGGAGTGGCTGTTTGGCAGATCCCTGGTTTCTAATTGCAGGTGATTAATGGGGAGCTGCAGTTCTGCTCAGAAACATCTGTAAGTCCTTCGTTAAGGAAATCCTGGCTGGGCAGGACACTGAGACTTGCACCCTCACTGAGCNGATGAAGCAGCAGGTCAGGGACTGCAGGGAATGCAGGAGAAAATAGCACTGGAAATATCCCAGTGCCCCGGCACCTGGCACTGAGCCTGGCCTGGCATGGTGTGTGCTGTCCTGATCCCCATGGAGAACAGGCAGATCAAATCTGCAGGATCAGGGACATGCAGGGCTGAGGTGCTGAAAAAGCTTCCCCATAAGGAGATCCTGACTGGTCTGAGGCAGCACAGGGCAGCTCCACTGAGATAAGAGTGTTGGGATGGGGAACAGCTGCAGAACTGCTGCTGTGAGCGAAAAATGAAAGGGCTGTTCTAAGAAAGGTGGGGCCCTTCCTTCCTGCCTTCCTGTCTTCCTGCTGTGAAAAACAGAGTCCACTGCTCTGCTTAAAGGATTTTATTCAGGGACAAAGTTGGCAAAGCAAAACATGCAGCGCTGGGTGCTTGACCGGGGTCAGAGGACACTTTGCTAGGGATTTCTTGAATTTTTATACAATTTAGGTCATACATATCCATACAATTTTAGAGAATTCATTAACATATTCATCAATTCTATAAATTCATTTACATTTTCCAAGAGCTATTTTAAATTTCCATGCCTTTTTAGAGCATGCTCAGTTCTACACAAGGGCACCTCAAAATGGTTTTTATCATGTTGAATCTTCGCTTGGCAGCTTCTGTCCTGGTTATCTTCCCAATCCATTCTTCTTGAGCTTGATATCTGTCAGTCACACCCTTAGCTTCTTGGGGCTCCTATTTTAATAAACTAAACACTTATAATACATGAAAAAAAAGAAGCATTTATATTCACACAGCCTATATGCGAAAGCCAACTTATTTATTCACCTATTCTTCACACTGCCTTCCTGCCTGCCTTCCTGCCTTCCTCCCTCCCTCTCCCAAGCATAGGGGAGTGGAGGGACCCCCTCATCCCAATCACACAACTTAAAACACCAGAGAGAACCGAGATTCCCATCACTGTGCCTGCACTGACTCCTTCGGAGAGCAGCAGGAGCAAGGAAAAACAAACAAGCCTAACAAAGTGCTTTAGCAATTATACAGACAAACAAATCACTTTCCCAAATTGCTTCTTTGGGGAATTACAGCTCCTGGAAATGAAACACAAACAGATTATTAAAAAAGAGCTTCCCATTGGGAGAAAAGCAGTATTTACCAGAGAAGATGTGCCTAGTTGGACCTCTAATTGCTGTTCATTAGCTCATATTGATTTAATTAGTTGCTGCACTCAAGACTAAATTACCTGCTGGCCTCAGCAGGGATTTAGGATCTGGGGCTCATCCCTGACGTGCAGGGTGATGGTGGAGCAGGGTCCTCTCTGCCACAGTGGGGACATGGCAGAGGAGTGGGGGCCCCCTTTGCCATGGCAGGGATGCCCTCTGCCATGGCAGGGGCACAGCGGCAGAACAAAGGTTCCTTCTGCCATAGCAGGGACATGACAGTGGATTGGGAGCCCCCTCTGCCACAGCACAGACAAGGCAATGGATTGGTCATGCCCTCTGCCATGGTAGTGGTAGGCAGGGACAGTGACAAATCCTTGTGGACTGCTCCCTCTGTGGAATCTGAGGCTGCTGCGACACACTAATTAACTGAAGCAATTAGAGAGAGTGTCTTCATAACAGAGTGTCTGTGTGAAGTCATAGTGAGCTCCATCACTGGGAGGTGATGGGGCACCAGGGGGTCAGTGTGAGGGCCGAGGGGTCCTGGGCAGTTTAGGGGGGGCACAGCCCTGTCCTCTGCTCCAGACACACAGCCCAGCCTGGGCTCATGGCCCCAGACACTTCTCAAAGCAGAACCTGAGGACTATTAACTTCCCTGATTAGGAACCTTTGGGGAGTGGCTGTTTGGCAGATCCCTGGTTTCTAATTGCAGGTGATTAATGGGGAGCTGCAGTTCTGCTCAGAAACATCTGTAAGTCCTTCGTTAAGGAAATCCTGGCTGGGCAGGACACTGAGACTTGCACCCTCACTGAGCACTGAGTTCAGTAACTGGTGCTCCTGTTGCAGGACACATATTCCCTGGATGGAGGTGCAGCAGCAGGCACAAGCAGGAATACAAGGAATCCCAGCATAAACTCTTTCCCACACACACAGAGGCAATGCTGCCTCATCCCAGCCATCATTCCTGCAAGTTTTATTCCTACAGCAAGAGCCAGGGACTCACAGAAACATGAGAGCTGAAGGAATAGGCTCCAGGGCAGAGGGGAAGGATGTTGCCCGGTGCTCTGTGAGCCATTCTCTTGCCTCATGGTGGGATTGAAGGGAGAATTGAATTGGAGGACTTGGAGGTGCAGCTGCTGTTAAAAATGATCCTTTGTGCATCAAATCAGTATTCCAGGGGCTGCTCAAGATTCAATACATCAAAGGTTGAAAGATCATACAACCCTATTAGCTCCAAAATTTAGTTTCCCTTTGGGGCTGGTGTGTTACAATTACAGCAGCAATTACAACTTTTCCTTCACTGACAACTTGTTTAGATCAATAATGTCCTCAGCATCTTGAACTGAGATGGGCTCCATCAGCTGGACAAGGAAAACAGACAGAGCCCATGATTCCCCCTCCACAGCAAGGACTGGTCCCCTGTCCAGTCTGAATTTCCATGCCCTGGCAGGTGCACTTGCCCACAGGATTTTGCAAAGTTTGCCCTTCTCTCCTAACCCAACTGAAACTCCTCAGACTTTCTGCTTTCTTTCCATAAACTCCATTTCTTACCAGTGCTGAGACCTTCCAACTGCCCCTCGAGCTGGGGATGGGGACCAGAAATGCATACAGCTTTCATGATGACATACCAGAGGACTGTGTCTTTCATCGTGCCACAACAGCTCAGGGCACTCCCACAGCTCCTGAAGGGCACATGGCTCAGTGCCAGACACACATGGCCAGGGACCTGCCTCCCCTCCACCATGGCTCTGGATGAGAATCAATTTCACTTCTCTCACACACAAAACACTTCCATGTCATTCTCAGAGGAGAAAGGGGAATTTGAAGCCCTCCTCCCTGTATTTTGACAGAGCTACGACACCCCCTGAGAGACTCACAGGGGCAGGGAGCAGAGATTGATTCTGGTCAACATCTGTAAAACCAAAGCTACCAACACACACTGAGGAGCATTGCTGGTGGCTGCAGTGCCCTCACTGGGGGGCTGAGCCGAGTCCCAGCAGGAACCACAGCTGGGAAATGATTCTGGTGTCTGCCAACATAGGATCATGGTTCCTTGCCATTAGAATATTGCCTGAGCTGCTGTTTCCCCCACCCTGGCACAGGGCCAGGGAGCATGGAAGAGGAGTAATAAATCTACCCACTGAACTAGAGCTGACTTGGGAATTGGAAAGCAGAAAAACCCAACAGGAGCAAGCGTGGTCTTGGTCTCTGAGACAGATGATCTGGTGGAGTCATAAAAAAAGTGATGCAGAACTTGTGGGCAGACCGGGAGGCTGTAATTATGGCCCTTCAGTGGGTGAGAGTGCAGCAGCTTTCAGCAATCACCTGTTGATCGCTGAGAGGGTTGGAGACCTCTCTCTGAGCAAGTGAGGATGGTGGTTTAGTACAAGTGTGTAGGGTTTTTTAACACAGCAGATGAGTTGAACCCATTTGAAATGTCCACAGTTTGCACTGGCACATGTCTGGGACCGCTGTGCTAGTGAGGGTGAGGGTGGCTCTGGGCTCTGGAAGCTCCATGTGGGACCTGGAAGCTGGCAGGCTGCACATCAAGTTTATAAGCCAGCAGAGAATGAACCATTTTGCAGAGCATTAGAGGCCAGTGAGATGTCCTCGGAAGCCTGAGCATGTGATATATTGACTCTACATTCCTTCCCCCTGTATTGGCTATTCCTTCCAGTAGATATGCCAGAATGAAGGTTAGGGAAACCATCAAAACACAGTCAGAAGTTAGATATCTCACAGGCAAACATGTTACAGACCTCTTCACTGAAGCCAACAGCCTTGTTTGGGAAAAAATGGAGTTTTACCTTAAAACAGTTGGCTGAGCTGAAAGTTGCAGGCCCCCAAGTTTGCAAAAGGGCAGAGACAAGTGTACACAAGGGTCATACCTGCACACATCTGGACAAGCTTAATAAATGATGAGTTACACCACTGGCTTTTTCTCAGGGAAATTGATGTCTGCAGGTTCAGAGAATAACTTTTAGCAAATTTAATAGTTTTCCCTAAAGTGGAGCAGGTGAAAGGCTGCGGGAGAGGATATTTAAGAGCAGCAGCTGGTCTCCTGCAAGCTGCAGAGGTGGGGTATTCCAGGTTTTGACTCTTTAAAGGCATTGAGCAGAGGCTCCCACTGGGCTTTGGGAGGCTTCTTATACCCCAGGTTAGAGCCTGGCTGCATGAAGAAAAGACACGGCACTGCTTTAAACAGCAGAGACATTAAATAACTTGACCAAGGTCCTGGGGAGATGTACACAGGTGGAAGATTGAGGTTTACCACTGCCTCCAACACGAATCCCACAGCCCCCATCCCTCCTGCCACCCTGCTCCTGCTGCTCTAGTGCCAGGTGACCACTGTGTGTCAGATCCTGGCCTTGGGACAAGTCTGTCCCGAGCAGAGCCCAGCTCTGCGTGTGGACACTGATTTCATCGATAGAAATTGCCACCACAACGCTTGGCAGCATTTGATGTTCTCTCAAAGGGTCATGAGTGCTTCGTGAGATGTACAGTGTTTGTTAGAGAGAGGCTGGCGCTTTCCTAATGATGAGAATTGTTTGCCAGCAGATACAGAAACAGAGCTGGAGAAACCAAGGAAGTGTCAGTGTAATCTGTGGGGAATTTGAAGTTTTCCATGGCAGACTCTAAACCTCAGAGTTCTGCAAATCCCACTGAGGGTAGCTGGGGCATGAACACTCTGGGGTTTGTGAATGGAACACCCAGTGAAAGCCAGAGATCATTCCTTGCTTTGGAAACATTCATGGGATGAGACAAATACTGCTCTGATCTACAGTGGGAAGGACAGTGTGAGGTTCCCTCCAGTCAGGGCAGCACAGGCAGACGGATGTGGGTTGCTCAGAGCCTTGGAGCCCAAACAGCACCACACACNCAGTGTAATCTGTGGGGAATTTGAAGTTTTCCATGGCAGACTCTAAACCTCAGAGTTCTGCAAATCCCACTGAGGGTAGCTGGGGCATGAACACTCTGGGGTTTGTGAATGGAACACCCAGTGAAAGCCAGAGATCATTCCTTGCTTTGGAAACATTCATGGGATGAGACAAATACTGCTCTGATCTACAGTGGGAAGGACAGTGTGAGGTTCCCTCCAGTCAGGGCAGCACAGGCAGACGGATGTGGGTTGCTCAGAGCCTTGGAGCCCAAACAGCACCACACACCTGGACCTTGGCCAGGGATCTGCCTGTGATGGAAGTCCAAGGCTGGTGTCCAACAGCTTTACATTTCCAGACAGCTTGGCATAGACTTGCAGAATCATTTGCTGACACAGAGAGCTCATCAGCCTGACCTGTCAAGACTGTGCTTGGGCTGAGAAAAGCTCTGAGCCCACCAGCCGCTTCCCAGAGTCCTCACAGGGCTCTTGTTTTATTACCTTTCCTTTGGTCTTTGAGGGAGAAATCACACGTCCCTTCAGAAGTGTCCCCTTGTAAAGGAGGGAGCGCTCAGAAATGCACAAACCTCTGAAGTCTAAACGCCTTGAGATTGTTCTGCCACTGCAGCTTTGATACAAAGAAAAGTCTGATGGAAATGTCAAAATATTTGATATTTTACAGCAAAAAGAAAACAGTTCTCCTAATGGAAACTCCGTCTCCTTGTGCCTTGGTGCCACTTGTTTGATCATTGAAGGGCAAGAAAATAAATGTTTCCTTGTAGCTGTGGATTTCAAATTCCAATGTAAAATCCAAGCAAATATACCCTGACCTGGAGAGCAGCAAGGTAAGAGTTTAACTCCATGTTGGCCATGGTAAACGATGGTCCAACTGCTCCAACACCATCTGTTGGCACAGCATTGCTGCCGGAGGCAGGTGGCACAGACAGACACCTCGGTGCCACTGTTTGATGACCCTGGATGGTGACAGTGACCGTGGCAGTGCCAGAGAGCACAATTTAAAATACTGGACTGAGATTCAAAGGATGCTCTAAAGCCAACGGAGCAGAGCAGGATCCATCAGATGGACAGATGGACATGCAGTCCCCTGTTTCCCCCCACTGCCAGGCGGGGCTGGGTGGGCACACGGCCCCGACAGGAACCTGCTGCCTTCTCATGGACCAGGATTTTATTAAATAAACAAACTGGAGCAATTCCATCAGATTTATGAACACTTCCTCTCATCTCACTCTTGTGACCCAATGCAGATTTATGGCTCTGCATTAACCTTGTGAGCACTCATAAAGTTTGCTAAGATATTGTTGTCAGGAAGGAGAAGGTTTTTATGGGTAAGTAATAATTACAAAATGCAGAAGGACTCTGGGAATCTGTTTATTAATCGTGAGTGCTTGGTCAACATCCACACTGTGCACCTCATCCCTGCTTTGTGGAGCACTTGCCTGCATGTCTCCTCCTCAGATTGATTGTTCTGCCTTGTTTTCCCTTTTTTCTTTTCCTCTAAAAGGATTCTGTTCCTATTCGAGGAGAATGTGGTGTGTTTTAAACAGTTTACAGAAAGGCAGGTCCTTCAAGTGGGCAGCGCCCAGCAATAAGAGGCAACAGAGCCTGAGGGTGCTGCCAGTGCATTCCCCCATTCCAGGACATCCCCAGGGCATCCCCAGGCATGTCACAGAGCAGGAGGAGCCCCCTCTCCCCTTGCACTGGATGAGAGATGCATTTGCAATGAATTGTCAATTAGGGGACAGGACTTTTCCTGCCCCCTCCCCACGCAGAGCAGGTCACCAGCACGTTCCAAATCCCCCTCTGCTGTAACTTCCTATGATTTGAAACTCAAACAAGGTACATGAATAATGTAACGTGCTCCTCTTCTCTTCTTGCCTTCAAATCCTCAGAGGGTGAGTGAGGCTTCTTGTCTGCCTCATTAGTGGCTGTTGAGCCATTTGATTTCTGTAACAATGAGTGCTCTTGCCAGAATTTTCATACCCATTTGCATCATGAAGTCAACACACAATTGTTTGAATTCAGATAAAAAATTAATGGCATAATCTGCATCCGCCTATGTGGCAGTGGAAGATCCTCTCCCTGCTCCTCCCTACACAAGGGTAAGGACCAGGAGAGAGCTGCTGCCCCAAGCATGGCCATCACAGAGCCCATTGAAGGGATGAGGACACAGAGCTGCCGTGCAGAAGCAGCACAGCATGGAGTCCTTTGGGGTCCCACAGGGACAGGACTGGTCACAGTCATGGTGGGATGGGGATGTGACACACCATGGAGCAGGGAAATAGGACTTTTCAGCCATGCAGGGCATGAGGGGTTGCCTGTGGTTATGGCACGTTTGGGTGCTGGAATGCCGGCTGAATCCCGCATTAGCATGCAGGTGTGCTCACCTTGGCTGCAACATCCCACTTAGAGGCTCTGCTTCAAGAGCACATGCCTTGTCCCAGGCTCCAGCTCCTTCCTGGGTGTGGGTCCGAGACCCCCACAGAAAATAACAGATATTTCATATAGAGAAGAGGAGCTACTACATTTGCTCCTGCTTTTCCAGGATATTTAATTACAATTAATTTAAGGTGTGAATTTATAGTGGATTAGCTAAACTTTGTTAAATATCCTCCCCCAGTGAAAACTTTATTTAAAGTGAGCAGAGTTTAATGTGAATTAATCAAGCCTCATCCCATTTGCACAGCACTTTAATTCGGATTCTTGTTCTGAGCACCCACACCTTGGCAGCAGCTGAGACTTGGGTGTGGCAGGACTGACAGTGCCATCAAATACACTGTAATTGATACATCATCCCATAAACCCATTGGTCAAGCTACAAATACTTTTTCTCTGGAATTCCTTTCAGACCACATCTTGGCCCTTTTGGCTCTGTCCTCATTGGGATGAGACATTCTTGCAGAGTCACTGCCTCTGCTCGGATCTGAGAGGGATTTATCTGAAACAAACTCAGTGGCTCTCAGAGCATCCAGGCTCACTGTGCCAGGGGTAGGATGGGGATCAGCACTGCCTGATGTAGGAGCAAAGGGATTATCCATGGGAGATGGATGGGGAGAGATGGATAACAAACCTGCAATGCAGTCAGTGCCTCTGATGGTATCGCAGGTGGAGAGTCAGAGACTGTGCAGCTGCTGGGATGCTCAGAACATGCGCTGCTGCAGCTTCTGCAGTCACTTGTCTTTGCTTAGCTGTAATTATTTTATTTTATTTT
>WEIV01008739.1:0-33298 GCA_013390005.1 Calyptomena viridis | reverse complement strand
CAAGGTAGTATTCATAAATTTGCATTCTTTTTGTGTTAACTACATGAATTAAAAAATTTGGACTATACCTAATTAAAAAATTGGGAACATACCAAATTGAAGATTAGGCTTGTAAAAAACACTTAGATATAAACATAATGATGTTCACACTGCCAGCTGTAGCAGTGAAGGTATCTCACTTATAATCCAATAAACTGAAACTGACACTAAAACTTTGAAGAAATAAATGTTGTGCAGTGCTGAAAGAGAAGGGATTGGAGAGAGATAGAGAGAAAGGAGATGTGTACATCAGAACTTACAGCAAAGATGAGTTTTGTAGTTTATAATATGATTGAAATCCTTTTATTTTCCCCTTTGAAATGTATTTTGCTAAAGGTCTGTTGTCAGCTTGTAGGAGTTCCTACAATGTATTTTACCACTGTTCTTTTGGGAAGAATGCTGGACGCTGCAAAATAGTATTCATTTGGCTGCTTATTTTTGAATTAAATGGTGCAATATGAAGCGTAGCAACACAGGCAGGGGGATGGTCTATATGAACCAATACTGTTTCAAACAAAAACGTTTGCTGCTGTGTACAGAGCATATAAACCAGATGCTGTGAATAAATGTTCTCTTTTTATGGCCAGTTAAATCAGCACTTGTACTTCTGTAAAAAATTACTGTAAAGGAAATTGTATATATGGGAGACTTACTCTAGACAATATTTTGTGAAAATGTAACACAGATATATAAAGGCACGTTTAGTTTAACTTCTTTACAAAGATTAAAACAATATAATCTATTTTATAAACAAATGAGTAGGAAGAGTACAAGGAATTTTTACAAAATGCTTGAGAAACAAAGAATTATCTACTGTAATCAATCCATCAGGCTTAAATTATGACTCTCTAAGGACTTATTAGTCAGACCAAGACTTCCTTAACAACCTCAAATAAATGTGTCAGTCATAAATTCCTAGAAATGTTGACCGTACACTGTAAATATTCCCTTTGCACGAAATGACTATTTTTTTCTTCTAGCTAGTTCAATGAGTATAATGCACTGGGTGAATGTGTCTATCTATAATTCTGGAAAAAAAGAGAAATCATGTACATAAGTGATTATAGTGGTGCCAAAACTTAACATGTTTACAAACTTTCTTCTTACTTATCCTTAAAGTCCACCAGAGTGCAATGATGAATGATAATGGAACAAAGTTTAAAAAAATATTCACAATACAATCCAGTTTTGAGTGTCTAAAGGCAGCCTGACTATACTGTATAAGCTAAATTTTAATATTAGAGGTTGCGTTCTCTTTAGTGTATCATAAATATAGTGGAACTAGACCAGAACGTGAACAGTCCCCACAACAAAGGTCTTTACTAGACATATGCCTAAGGGCTTTCTAAAAGCAGTCCTCATTTTTCCATGTCTCCCACTGCCTGCCAGCACACACATCACACATTTGCAGTATCATCCATGTCAGTTATAGGAAGGAAGAGATATATTACCAAGAGTATCTACAACTTGTCTAAGGAGGTAGTGACCTATGCACCATGCAACTTGAAGCAAAAGAAATTTTCATGTGATTTGATAAAGGATGTCTTCTGTCTACACCATTCATTTGTAGGGCCATGTTAACCTTTTCTATTCAAGTAACTTTGCTGAAACACACTCTGGACAAAGTTATCTTTGCACAGTCCTGCATTGCTCTGTGCTAATTCACCATTAGATTTGCAGTCTTTAGCTTTGTACACTGGAGACTAAAGATCACTTGGTGCACAGCATGGAGAGGGTTTACATATCATGGAAAGTTCCTAAAAAATTGCTAAAAAACAAGAAAGAAAAACATCCTGATATACACTCATTTTGCCTTTATAATGACATAAAATCCCCTTATCCTAGTACACTGATGTAGTATTTGATATATAATGGTTGTGCTGAATCAGATTGCACTATATTAGTAGAATTATCCTCCATATGCACTTTTTAAATAATTGTCAAGCCTTGATGCAGTGCAATTAAATTCTCAATCCCTCATAATCCTTCAAAATCCCTCAAATGAAGACCCTCTTCCTTCCCACACTATCTGCCAAATAGTAAAAAGAAAGAAATAAGAACCTTTTGGTAATATTTCAAGAAAATTTTTGACAAGAACATCTTTCTGTACTTGTAAAATATAGCTGAAGCTCACCTCTCCAAATCATAGCTTCCCCATAAATTTTGGGAGGAGCAAACCTTAATGTTTTTTTGATCATCACCCTATGATGAAGCCCACAGCAGACGAATTTGCTTCCCAGTTGATGTTAGAATGGTCTGCCTTCATAGACTTAGCAGTGAAGGTGGGATTTTCTGTAGCTTCTCCTTGCAAATAAAGAAGGAAAAATGTTAAAACTTACTTTCAGATTTCACAGCAAAAAAGTAAAAGAAAGATAAATAGCTCTTTCTCCTTTTTGCTCTTATGTCAGGGAAACAAATTTTAATCTTCATTGCATTCCTCTGCTTTATTATATGCAATTTGCTTTCGTATCATTGCAAAAAGTTCTTGTTATTTTCCTATTGTTGAGATATGATTCTTCCAAGTATCTAAAACTTCAACTTGCCAGCTTGTAACTTATCTCTTTTAAAGGGTTTCCCATGATGTTTTATGAAGGTGCTGCCTTGACCAGCACGTTGGTGCAAGCTCTGGGGCTTGTCATCTCCTCCACTGGCAGCTGCACATGCAATATTCCTCCTGCTGAGGTGAAACCCACACTTGGGCAATTGTTGTGTTAGCAGTGCTCATCCAGGATTTCATGCAGGGTCTAGCCATATTTATTATACAGGCTTGGATCTTGGCTCTTTTATATTTTATCCCTGTCTATATAGATGCTCCTTTTACTCTCCTAGTGCATTCATTTTTGAAGGGTATTTTAACCACCGACAGATTAATACAGAAACTCATATATTAGTTTTTCTCCTCATATTGTAAAAATGTCACTAGTTCACAAAGGGCTCCCAAATGAGCTTTACTTGCTTGTTGGACTAATAAGGAATCTGTGATGAGCATAAGATACTCTTGGATTCTTTATCTCCCGGAAAAAATTATTTATTAGTTACTATGACTATTTATTTCCTGTGTACCACACTTCTGGTCAAGAAATCTATAGCTGAACCCTGATCTTGTGCATACTGGAGTCAGAACTTCATAACCCTCAGAAAAACTTTGAGTCTAATTTCTTTCTTGCTGTAAACAGAATGGTGCATGTGCTTAAGAAAGTGAACATTTTTTCCTTTCTTGACTTTGATGTTACTCACAAAGGATGTAAAACTTTATCTTATTATCTAATCAATTCATTATTCAGAGCTAAACTATACATCCCTGATTTGGTCTTCACATAATTACTTACATTAGCCAGATTTCAGATTACTTTACAGATCAGAAAGTTATTGTTTATGTCCATACTATTCTACACCATTCAATTAACCAGTGCCATTTAACATTCCTGGGCTTTACAAACTTACTGTCTATACTTTAAATAGCAGTTTGGTTACTTCTGAAATACTATAATTTATGAAGCACATGGATACCAGAATTATTATTTTGTATCCTTTCCCAAGTCTTTCAGCTAATCTAGAAATTTTAATGCTGGGTTGAACCAAAATTTGGAAGACTAATAAGAAAGTATTATTTCAGATAGATGATCCTTATATATTTGCATGTTGTTGTTTTAGGAAAAGTTTGATCCCAGCAATAAGAGTATCACCTTTCTAAATATTTTCTTTTCATAAACAAGTTACATATTTAAATACTTTTCCCATAATCTGGGATTTTTGGCAGTTGGAAGAGCTTCTTTCACAGGTCAAAATTTTACAATTCATTCTTGGTAGTGACTTTGTACTGGGTCTGGCTTGGATGGAATTAACTTTCTTCATAGGAATCTGTTTGAACCTGTGTCTAAAATTGTCCTGATAGAACATCAGTGTTTTGGCTACTGCTGAACAGTAATTTTGCAGCATTGAGGCTTTGTCTATTTATCCCTCTGGCTGTCAGTGAATAGGCTGGGGGTTCACAAGAAGTTGAGAGAGAGAACACAGCCAGGACAGCTGGCCTAAACTGACAAAGAGATATTTCATGCCAGAAAACATTGTGCTCAACAGTAAAGTTGAGGGGATAACTTTTCCCAGAATTGTGCTTGCTTTGAGACTGACTGGGAATGGTATCTGTCTGGGAGCTGATGAGTGACTGCCTTCACATCACTTGTTTGGTTTTCACCTCTCTTTCCTTCAGTTATGAAACTGTTTTTATCTTGACCCAAGAGTTTACTCTTGTTTTTATCCTTCTGGTTCTCTCCCCAGCTCTTCTGGTGTTGCTGTGGAGTAACTGATCAGCTGTGTTGGTGCTTAGCTGCTAAATGGGATCAACCCACATCCTTATAGAGACCTATTTTAGCTGACTGGTAGAGCCTGTGGACTTTCCAATATTGAGGAAAAAGGCAATCAGTGATAATCTGACTTCTGAAAATTGCAGAGGAATTGCATGCATTGCATCACAGTGCAGCAAACAGTAATCTAGGACACTGACCTCATCACACAGCTTTATTGTGTTTTTGATTTATCTGTTTTAAATTGCATTTTTTATTTACACATGAAAGCTGAAACAAATTAGACATTTTACAACACAGCAGTTTCCACTAGAAAATCCAAACTTCTTGAGGACATCACTGGCCTTGATTGTCTTAACTGTCTTTCCTAATATTATACTTGACATTGTTAGTGTAGCACCTGGCATTAATTTAAACTCAGATCAAATAGCACTCCCAAACAATTCCAAGACACAGTTCAGGAATGAAATTAAAACAACAGACACTCCTGCAGATAGCTTGCAGACCCTACGTTTTGCTGAATATGAAGGTTTAGTTGTACAGAGTTGGGACATTTTTTGTTAGTGAATCTCAGTGTCAAAACCAGTCTTGGAATCCTTAATTTACTGGCATACATATCAGCATTGAGTCTCTAATTTTCCTAGAATATAAACTCAATAACTGAAGTATTTACAAGAACTTCTATTAGTGAGGAAAAAAATCAGGGTATGATGCAAAGCTTATTTAAATAAGTCAAAGATTCTCATTTAGACTAGGACTTGAATGTAGAATTCCCGTATTTGAAGCAAGATGTAATTACTGAATCATTTCAAAGGGTTTATGTCGCACTCTCCAATTTTTGATGAAGAAATACATATCATATTGAGGTGGAATGATGAAATGTAAATAAATTTGTTGAATTCATTTCTTTGTAAACAGAACTTGTTTTCCAAAGGACAAATAACTGTAATCTTCACTTTCCTGACCAGGATTAAATATGATTATTTTTACTCAATATCAAAAGCTGACAGTGTAGATAGATACACTTGAGCTTTTTAGACATGTAGTGGCCATGATTAATTTTTCTTTTATGAAACTAGTAATCCTCTAGAAGCTACTATTTTCCTTTTCAGTTATAGAGATGGTTTAGATGCCTAGTATATGTAGAAATCTGCATTGTGGATGTCTAAAAAGGTAAGATAAATCCCTCAATACAGGTTTATTCATTTTTTACTATACAATTTAAAGGTAATGGTGTTGTGACTGTGTGAAACCTAATTATTATACTCGTGTAAACTCCAGTCTGCTAGATATAAGCAACTTTACAAATTGTTTTTCTGCTGGGAATGCATTATATCAAAAATATGTTGACAGACAGAACTGGACTCCTACTTTCCCTTCACAGAATAAGCTTATTGAAGATACCCCAAGAAGGAGCTTTTTCCGGATCCATACATGTTATTTCTAGGGGTAATAAAATGCTAATGATTTTTGTGATAAATATGAATGTCACATGGAATATAGACCATGCCTCATTAATCACCAGAGCCACAAGGCCTAGAGAAGGTGACACCTTCAAATTTCCAACATCAGAGTTGGATTGACAGTGGCATTCTCCACTGAAAAGGCCTTATTCATCCCAGCAGTCCACAAAACTGATTTGAAGCTACAGTTCTCTCAGACAAAAAGTAACCAGTAAGGAGATGTCAGGGAATCTGGTATGTGAAAAGATGTTATTTTAATAAGTACCCCACTACAGAAGAACTGTTTAATTACTAGCCTACAATAGTATGAATGGGAAGGTTATACTACAGTGTCTTCACCAACTTCAACAACTTAATGTAAATATTGAGCCAACTTCTCCCCAGATTACAGCATAAATGAAACCATTTTTTAAACGTAGGTTGCCAGGTTTTACAAATTGTAGTATGTTCAGCTCAAATTATTCAAATCAATTGAGCATTTTTCTTGTGCACCATCAAGCTTCTACTGTAATTACAGTCCACACTGCATTTCTAGTGCTTTTTGCATTCCTATAAAATCAGGCCCTTTCAATACTATCAGCTTGTGATTTCATAAACATTCATCATAGCTTTCTTTGTGGCTGGCTGTCCCCAAGGATTCTAAGACTTGTGATGTTCAGTGCGCCTGCCCAGTGGCACAGCTCAGTGGCATTGAAGTTTATTGACATTTCTTTTTGCTCTTACGCAGCCCTGCTTTGTAACATTTACTCTGTCAATTGAATTCATTTTGGTATACATAGTCAATTCTATCTCTGTGTGAGTTTAATTGTATTTCACTAAATTAAAGAGGCATTATAAAGTTGTTACCCTTTGATTTTGTAGCTTTAATTTCATTTTTCTTTAATCTTTGGAGCACTCTAGATTATCAATTAGCATAATAAAACAGTCACTGTGGAATTTAGTAATAATACTGGATATTCTGTGAAGTGAATCAGTCCATTTAATGTTTGTAGCATGATGACAGTGTGTGCACAAAGTAATAAAGTAACCAAAATTCCACTCCACTCTTTTATTGTATCTCTATACACAAATTAAGGACTTTGAGATTTTTAGGGAGTTGTTTCCAATGACTGTAGACTTCTTTTGGATGTTTTCATCTTTATGAAATTGTAAGAAATTCTCAATATCTGAATTATTTAAACATTTTCTTCATTATAGAAGTCATTGTTATGGTGTGTTGGGGTGACTTTATGATGTGTCCCATATTGTCAACTCTATACCAGGAAAAATTAATCTTGGGCCTTTCTGTGTCTTTAAAACTGAGCCCGAGAGCAGAGAGGAAAAAAAAATAGTCAAAGAAAACTCTTGCAAAGCAGTCAAGTGTTTCAAGGACACTGCTTCGCTCTGTTGTTCTTCGGTGGAGGGGGGGAAGGACTCTCGGCTTGTTTTTTTCCAAGCACCTCTCAGCTCAATCCTTTTTTGGAGAAGATGAAGAGGGGAACTTCTGTGTTTTTCTGAGACTTGGGTTTCTTTTCTTCTCTTCTGGACTTGTTCAGGAGACCAGAACATCAAAACCTCACTGGGAGACCCTTTCACTGGCCTGGCCTGGGGGCAGGGGGGGCCCCACATTGGCCCAGCAGCAAGAGGAGAAGAAGATCATATCAAGAAAAGGACTCTAAATCTTCCAGGTTCTCTCTTTCCACCGTGAGAGACTTCATTATTTATTGTTGAGCATTATTACTATTTTCTTGTGTGTTTGTTAAATAAATTGTTTGTTTTTTTCTTTTACTTTCCTTAGAGGAAATATTTCTTTTCTTGAACCAGGTGGGGGAGGGGGAGCTGCAGCCTGTTCTTTATCAGAGAATATTTATCTCTCTGAATATATTTGTCCCAAAGCAGGACATATGGGTAGGCAGAACAAAGTCAATTGATATTTTAGCACTGTCTTAGAGTCACCTTTCAAAATAATGATCTCTGCTCTCATTTCGAGTCTTAGAACTTGCTTCATTCCAGTGATCAAGACCTTCTAACCTGTTGTTTGTGATAATTGCCCTGGAGAAACTAATGAACTTTGTGCTTTTCCTGTAGGTGAGTGGAGCTTCTGTGTCAATTCTCCTGAATTACCTGCTTTATGTAGGGACGTCAGTTTTACTGGTCTATACTATGCATTTGCTGAGCAGGTAGAGGAAAAATAAGTAGAAAACTACCTATTTCTTCTATCCCAGTCTAACAGCTTAGGCAGTGGTGAGGTCGGTCATGTTAAATGACAGGATTCTAAGCATATACATTTTTAATTCCTTAATGAATATTACGTGTTTGTAGTAGATTTAGCCTCCAAAGTTATATGACGGCCAAGAGGAAGGGAGAAGGTTTTAAAGTTATAAGTCCCTTTGTAGTAGGGTGGAAAGATATAAAGAAAAGGAGAAATGTAAAAGGAAGACCAACAAAAGAGCAATCAGTCTACATATTCACCAAACCAGTCATAGTCCAGCTGTTTTCCCTATAAAGAATAAAATTTCATTGTTACAAGAGTATAAACTTTTCTGAGTCACAGTCAAACATTTGTCATGGAATTTACCACAAAAGTTTCTAAGAAGCTTTTGAACAAATACACAATAAAAGATCAATCTCCTTTATTTGATTTTTCTCATTTTTTTAAATTTCTCATTATCATTTGTTTGAATCCAGTAGTACTATGTTGCCTTACTTTTTCCTTCTGCCTGTTGTCACCTTTTGTATACAACAGAATTTTTGGGGAAGAAAAAGCTTTGGTGATCTGAGGTCCTGTTATGGTTTGACTCTGGCTGAATGCCGAGAGCCCACACACACATCTAAAATTTCTCAGAGAAGGAAAAAAACCTTGACTTTTGTGATAAGGATTACAAGCAACTGTTTATTAACTATTTCACAAGCAAAACAGGCTCTAACTTAGGATATTAAGTATTCACTACTGCTGCTCTAGCTTAGAATATTAAGTACCTGTATTAAGTACTAAGTAGAATATTAAGTACCTGGAGCTGAAAGGAGCTCTGAGGATCTGCTGCCTCAGAGGCTTAATAAAGCTCTAGATTAATGCACCCCAATTGAGTCTTCTCCTCGTCCTTGCCCTCCAACGTCGTTAAGGGACTAGTCCAGTATAGAGCCGAAGCCCGGTGAGTGCTGGAGCTCTAAAGAGCAGCTCTGTCTTTCCAGCTCAGGAGTTGTTCCCCCCCCATCTGGCAAACCCCGTTGCTGTGGCTAGCTGAGACAAAAGCGGCGACCAACAGTTGTGGCACAACACTTTTTCAGGTATTGTTGTCACATAAGTCACTTTACCATAGGTGCAATCATTCAGGTGCTGCTTGGCTGCTTCAGCATGGGTCTCCCCAGCCACCGGTCCTCTCCAGATTGGATCTCTTCTTCCCACGGCCCACACGACTTCACCAGGCCCCCTACTCCAGACATGGACATTGAACATCCCACAGGATCACAGCCTCTCTTTTCCAGCACTTATCTGTTCCAGCGTGGAGTCTTCCAATCTTTCCACGGGTTCACAGGCGAATCTTCACCCCTATGGGTCCTCACAGGTTGCTGGGGCCCTATTTCAGTGTTTAGGGCATCTTCTCTTTCTCCTTCCCTCCAACCTTGGTGTTATTCAAACTTCTCCCTCTCCTCTCTCTTAAGCCACCATGATGTTCTGCCTAGCTTTTTTTTCCCTTCTCCTTCTTAAATATGTTATCATAGAGGTATTGTGAGCTGACCTTGGCTAGCTTAGAGCAGAGAAAGTTCCAGCAGCTTCTTAAAGAAGCCTCTCTCACAGCCCCCCCCAGGTAATAAAAACCTCTGGCTACTTAAACCCACAACAGGTCCCCTGAAGCGACCTTCACCATCAGTCCTGTTAGCCCATTTCCCTGGTTATTCTGGATGAGTCACTGACAATGACTGGTGACATTGGCCAGTGCCACTGTGATACAGACTGCAGGGTCAGCAGAGCCACACTTCACTCACCCACACAGAAAGCACAGGGGCACCAGACAGAACGGAGTCTATTTAACATGTGGGAAGGTGGGGAGAGAGATGTGAATGACAAGTCCTCTTCTGTAATATATCTGTTAAAACATGTCAGTTGTTTCCCCTCCTCTGAACACCAAAACTGATCTTAAACATGCAGCATTCCAGACATCATGTGCTTTCTATTTGTATTCATTGCAGACGACACTAAAACTACTGCAAATAATTCAGGTAATTGACAAACCACAGGGGCACTTACCCTGTTCATTGGCCTATTTTAGGCTGGCTCATCATCACCATTCTAATTGATGACAGGTCTCTAGTTTTTCACTTGCCAGGCTGTAAGACAAGGAATATTAACACAGTATTCTGGCAGTGGGACTGTTGTAACTGTTTCCAGCCTTTCCGCCTCCGACCCTGCTGCTAATGCACTAGTGATGTGGTGGGGAACTCTTTAATACAAGAATACTGTCTTTTCTCCATTGACTCAGCTCTTGCAATTACCTAATTCTAATGTGACCATAGATTTTTAATGTAATATCGTACCCTGCAACATATTGTTATTAAAAAATAATGCCATCAAAGTAGCTGACGTCTTTAGTGAAATAATAGACTTTTCTCCCTTATAATAAACATTTCAGAAACTAAAATTGATTTTATTTACTGTTTACCACTGCTTTGTTCCCTAGATGCTCAGCATTAGTATTTATTAGTGGGAGAACATACATATAAGTGCTCCACTGTCGTTTTTTTCTGCGCAGACTCACCATAGAAACCATTTTCTGGCCCAAATTATCTCACTATCTGATTGGAACAGATAATAGAGAGTGCAATTGAATCCACTGTTCAGTATTCAGAGGCAGAGAAATCACATGGTTGACAACAAACAGAGGACTCTTGGATTCATAAATTAGTTGTTCGTCAAAGTCACTTTCATCATCCATGGAGAAAAGTAACCATCCTAAAAGAAACCTTTTAAATAATGCAGAAAAAAATTACCTCTTAAAAGCTCCTATTTCTTCCTACAGACTATAAAATTATAACTAATGACCTCATTATTATAGTGACCTCAGCATTGTCCATCTGAAATTAGGTGAGAATAAAACTCAGTTTCAGTGCTCTCATTTTAGGTGCTTCCTTTTGACTTATCCCATGTGGCACATGGACTGCAAAGTGATACATGGTGTGCTAGGCTTCACTGCAGTGGCAGAGTGTGCTCTATCACTTTTTGTCCTGTTTTGTCATACAAAAACTTTTCAGTGTAATTAAAGTAGAACAGAAAGAAAGAGTCTATACTGTCTTTTGAAGAATCTCTATACTGTTCCTTGGAAGGGAGGCTGTTCCTTGGAAAGGAGGCTATTCCTTGATCAGGGGACATGAGTTGGAAATCTCAAAAACTTCTCCTGTTGGATTCAATGCTGCTATGACATTTCAGCGAGCTTGGATGTTGGCAGGGGTTTAGTGATTCAGTTCTGATATTGCTTTCATCCTACCACAGAAGTTCAGTAAGTAGTATTATTAAATTAAGGCCATTATCCTGCTGGCAGGGATAGATGCCACATTTTATAAAGCAAGAATTGGGTTCCTGAATAGAAGCATACTTCTAAGTTTGATTTAGAAAAATGTTAGAAAATAACTCTGCCCTCCCTTCAGTTTTGCTTCTGTGACTGCTGTTATACAGTGCTGAATCTAGTACTATGTTACAGAATTGTAGCCTGAAGACCATCCATGTAGCAAAGAAATCCTCTGTGCCGTTTCACTTGGTGTCTGTCAGTGATAATTGGTGATGGAAAAGGAAAGGAGTAAGTGTTTGCCTTACTTAGCACTTTTCTAAATCAGGCCTGAAAGGAGAAAAGTGCTAGTGAAAGGGGAGAGCATAGAAGGGAATGTTATTTTATTAATTAAAAATAAATGTCTGGAGTTTAAACATGCCTACAGGCTGAAGCTCTGATCCACGAGGCACTGAGTGCCCTTGAAGCCCTTTGATGTTAGTGGTAGGTGAGGTAACTCAGTGCTCCACAGGATTGAGCCTTGAGGATTCCCTTGAAGAAAAGTCACTAAGAAGGATGCCCATGAGTTTTGAGCTGAGCTCTATTTCCATCCCACTCTTTCTCCTAAATCTAGATCTATCTAGATGTATGTGATTAATTCATTTGAATATGAGATATGCATGTGAGAAGGTTCAGTGTGCAGTTCAGCATAGTGTCTTTTCAGTTCAAATGGGTAAAAGGAAACGGCTCATTTCTCAGAGACATGATTTTATAATTCCTTTGGACAACAAGGGAGGCAATGCTTGTGCAATCCAACCTGTTTGTTACATACTCCAATCTTGACATGTTGAGTTTGACAGAAAACTCCTGGAAATAAAGGAACTTCGGGAAGTAAAAAGAAGGTGGAATGAGATCCTCGAGGGTTTTAATGACCTAGTTATTTTGAAAACATGAGACATCTTCAGAGATACATCCTAAATTATTCTTTGCAGCAATTCTCACACACCATGGTAAGGAAGTTCAGAAATGCTTTATCAATTGCCTCAGCTTTTTATCATAATGCTATTTTACATCAATAAGTTGAAAAATCTAGACCTCTCTCTGGTCAAGTGTTTGACCACCCTCATTGTAAATTCTTTTCCTTATATCAAGTATCTATTTCTTCTCATCCTTTCACTGCGACTTGCTGGAAAGAGTTTGGCTCTATCTTCCCCACATTCTCCCAATAGGTAATGGTAGAGTATGATGACATACACAGTGACAAGGCTGTTTAACACAAGCTGTGTAACTTCATTGGTTTTGATTTCATTAAACACTAGAGTGTATCAGTATTTGAGGGGGAAATTAAAAATCCTTTGAGAAGCAGGATCATCTCCATATTTCCTGTCTGAAAGTGAGCCTCTACACGTGCTCTGGGTTTGCAATAGATGTCACAATTTGAACATGTGTGGATAAACATGTACATATGCTGTACAATTGTAGTATTATACATAGTATAATATCAGGTAAATAATCAGGTCATCTGCAGTTAGGTCACATAAGTTGTTATGCTGTAGTCTTAGCAAATGTTTCAGTTTTGCTTTGTGTTTTTTTAACAGCAGAATTAGCAGCTAAGCGCTTTTGATTTCAGTATTGATGAATACAGGGAGAAAAAATTCATTTTCTTATATGAACCAGTCATGAGCATTTAAGGTATTGGATAACAGTGCTTGAAGGATTACCGTGTTGCATGTGGAAATGATTGTCTGGTGCTAATCTGAGACTTGTACACATTTTATGCTTAACCTCTTATCAAACAGTCAGAAATCCCATAGTTCCTTTACTATCAAAAGTCAAGTGTTCTTTTAATGGCACTGATTTCTTCAATTTCCAGTGAAATAAAAAGTAATAGAGAGCACTCAAATTACAGTGAGCCCTTTGAAGGTGATACTGAGGAGAATAGCATAGTGTTTTTCAAAGGAATTTCAAAGGTTAAATATATGCATTTCCACAGCTCATTATTGTTTTTACTCTAAAAGTGACTTCTCTTGGTAGATTGATTTCCCTTCTGAATAATATAAAGTGGGGTTTTAAAAAAATCTCACAAAAATTCTCTTTAATAAATTCTGGACCAATAGGCAGTGAAATCAGTAACAAAACTCCTACCGAGTTAAATAAAAACAGGTCAAAGGGCTGTGCAATTAGAATTATTCACTGTAAAACAGGCTACCCCTCCTTTCCCTCCTTCCTCACTTTCTCTATGCTTTTATATCAGCTGTGTGATCAAGTTATGGAGGGAAGGAATGGTTAACTCTGATGCTAATTGAAGAAGACTTGGCTGGAGCCACCTGGTTAGCAACATTTGTGAATATAGTATGAAGATAGAATTTTGAAAAAGTCATCAAGATTGAACAATAAAAGAAAATCTAGTTGATTTTGCAAAATGAATAAAGACATTAAAAAAGGAAGAAAACAAAAACTATAAAATTTTATAAAATTGACCAAAATAGGTCCAGCATCTGAAATGGGATGGAAAAATGTGATCATAGTTAAAAATTGTTATTGGAATAAAACACATTTTTGATTAACATGTAATTTTCACTTAAAAAGTTAAGTTCATCTGCAAATGTAATTGGAGAAATACTAATGTTATAATACCAGATAATCCATTCCATAGTCATGTGGGGTTTTTCTCGTTCTAATCTTCAACTCAAGCTCCTTAATGATAGGATAGTATGTGGATATCGCCCTGAAGGGCAATTGTCCTGCTAAGTTTGTGGCAGCAACACTAAACTAGAAGAAAACTCTGAAATGGAAAATGTGATGAAGAAGGAGTAGGTGTGTGGGGGTTTTCTGTGTTAGGTTTGGGTTTGGGTTTTTATTTGTTTGTTTTTGTTTGTGTGTTGTGTTGGTTTTTTCCCCTGAGAAATGAAGATTATTTATCTCAACTGATAAAGGGCAGGGGAAATGGAAGCAGAGAGTGTATATGTGTATGCTTCTCTGGGTGAACGCAATTATTTTGATATTCTACGTGTGACCATTTCATGTCAAACATTCTTAGGAGTTTAAAGCCTTGGAATATTAACACCTCAGTAATTAGGTTCCAAGGAACAAAGAAAGGAGTTAAGGAAAAAATTATTATTGATAGGCAGATTCTTTTTTTTACCCTGGATGAGAAATATAATGAAACTTTAATGACAAATTTGCTCATGATCTGCCTGTTACTCCCAAGTTCTGCAGCTTTTTGTTCTGTTGTGGGCTGCTGCGCTTGAAATCAACCAAACCGTAACCTGGGGTTTATGTTTGATTAGTTAGTTTGTTAGTGAATTGTCTACCAAGGACAGCCCTTCTTTCCAGAGTATGGTTATTAGAGATCCAGTCTCTCTCTGGCACCTTCTCAACTGTCTGTCACAGAGCAGGTACGCTCCAAAACATGATGGCAGAGGGGCTGCATCACAGGTCAAACTCTGATGGCTGCTGCAACTGTGATTGCTAAGCACGTCTGAGCCTAGTGTGTTGTACCACTAGAGACTAGTGTGTTGTACCACTAAGTAATTGCACAGGGAGTCACATTTTAAAATGTAAAAATATTTTCTGGGGGATTTTTGGCATGGCAAAGGCTGTAAAATAAGTTAATACAAAAAAGCAATGTGTTTTAAGGGAAATCACCAGCCCTTTTCTCATGAGAGATTTAACCTGCCAGACATCTGCAGGAAGCAACACAGTGGACAGAAGACAGTCTAGGAGGCTCCTGAAGTGTGTGGAAGATAACACCTCAGACAGCTGCTAGGTGAGCCTACCAGGGGTGGGGCCCTGCTAGACTTGCAGTTTACAAACAGAGAAGGGCTAGTGGAAGATGTGGTGACTGGAGGCTGTCTTGAGCACAGCAATCATGAAATGATGAAGTTTTCAATACTTGGTGAAGAGGGCCATCAATAAAACCTTTACACTGAACCTCTAGAGGGTAGAATTTGACCTATTTAGGATATTGGTTCTGAAAGTCCATTGGGAAGCAACTCTTAAAAACAAAGGGGCCCAGGAAGCCTAAACATACTTTAGGAAAGAAATTTTGAAGGTGCAGGGGCAGGCCATCCCTATGTACCCAAAGATGAGCCAGGAGGGAAGAAGACCAACCTGGCTGAGCAGGGAGCATTTGCAGAAACTCAAGGGAAAAAAGAGGGTGCATCAGTTTTAGAACAGGGGGCAGGAAACTCTGGAAGTGTTTAAGGATGTTGTTAGCACATGCAGAAGGGAATTAGAGAGGCGAAAGCTCAGTTAGAACTTAATCTGGCCACTTCTGTAAAGAATAATAAATACATTAACAGCAAAAGAAACAGCAGGAAAACTTCCATTCTTTATTGTATGTAGCAGAGAATATAGTCACCAAAGACAAAGAAAAGCCTGAGGTACTTAACACCTTCTTTGCCCCAGTCTTCAACAATAAGACCGGTTATCCTCAAGATAACTGGCCTCCTGAGCCAATTGACAGGGACAGGAAGCAGAATGGACCCACTGTAGTCCAAGACGAAGTAGTTAGTGACCTGCTGAGCTATTTAGATGCTCACAAGTCTGTGGGACCAGGTGGGATTCATGCTAGAGTGATGAGGGAGCTCATCATTTATTCCCAGTCCTGGCTAATCATGGAGGTCCCAGATGACTGGAGTCTGACCAATGTGACACTCAGCACAAGAAGGGCTGGAAGGAGGATCTGGGGAACTACAAGCCCATCAGCCTGGCCTCAGTGCCCAGCAAGGTTATANGGGGTGCTGGTGGACAGCAGCTGAACATGAGCCAGCAGTGTGCCCAGGTGGCCAAAAAGGCCAATGGAATCCTGGTCTGTATCAGGAATAGTGTGGCCAGCAGGACTAGGGAAATGATTCTTTCCCTGTACTTAGCACTGCTGATGCTGCACCTCTAGTACTCCAGTTCTGGGCCCCTCAATTCCAGAAGGAAATTGAGGTGCCGGAGCGGGTCCAGAGAAGGACAGCAAAGGTGGTAAAGGGTCTGGAGCACAAGTCCTGTGAGGAGCAGGATGGTGCTGGGGTTGTTTAGCCTGGAGAAGAGAAGGCCCAAGGCAGACCTTATTACTCTCTACAACTACCTGAAAGGAAGTGATCTCAGTGATCTCAGAGGTCTTTTCCAACCTAATTGATTATGTGATTCTGTGAAATATTAACGTTTGGAAATTGTCTGCTGGAATGTGATGCACTGATTTTTTGATAATTGGATTCTTTCTACTCTGTCATTGTGTTCAGACCATATTACTTCTCCAATTCTTTCTTCCTTCTAGCCCAGAAGAATCACTTTTTGAAGACTTATGTAGCTACTTTTCGGCAAAATACACACACAACTGTGGAGAATTTTACAATTTTTCAAAATGACTCAGTAAGAAAAAAGTAGTTTTAGAGGTTATTATGCAATTATTTCTAAATCAATACTAGATATATTTTTCCTATATTAATTGGCTGTTTCTATCCCAAGAGAATGACTACAATTACTCTGTACAGCAGATGGAGAAACAAAAAAGGGAACCTTGCTTTAGATATAATTTCTTCTTCTGAAAGACCTGGTTGGCTTAATTGTACTGCTCAGACAAATTATTTGAATCATACAAATCCTTTTTTGTTGGAAGCTTTCATAAGACAAAGACAAAAAAGACAATGAACAATCTTGTATCCCAGAACACACAGCAAGGTAAGATGTCAAGACTAGAGAAAGGCACTTAGAAAAACAAACTAGCAAAAAATTCTTTACTCCAGGTAAGCCCTGGAGATTTTTATTGGGCAGTGCTTCTACCAACAAAGACATGAATGTCAGACAGAAGATCATTGCAACACAACACAAAACAAAACCAATATGTGTTTTGCTCTTAGTTGTCACAGTTTGGTTAACAATAAATAAATAAATATTTGGCTAAACCTTCTTATCATAATCTTCCCAGCTAGAATGGCTGGGCTCAACTGTCTCCTTCAAGGGAGAGAGGAGCATGGAGTCATGCATGCAGGTACTGTCAGAATCCTTGCAGGTCTCCATTGTGCACCTATGGGAGCCCACCTCTTCCCTCTTGCTGCTGACCAAAATGACCCAGGAGTTACTGAATACCAGAATTATTGTCCTCTCCAAACTAAATAGAGTGGGAACAATATGGATGCCGGAACTGCAACACCAACAGAGATCCACTGGATTGTGCTGCACCAGTTGCTAACAGACATTGCATACCACTATGTGTGTGACTGTATATACACATATGTTTTATAGAATCTGCTTCTATTCCTTTGCATGCGGCTGCACAGCCTCAATAAAGAGATAATTATGACGTAAAGTGAATAGATTATCAAGGAAAGAACTTGGGAACCACTCAACACAATAAAACAAATGAGATTTTTGCTGTTAAGGTCTTTAAAAGTTTCATTTTCTTATTCTTAAGAGGTTCCTAGAAAAACAACTTGAAGGCTATCAGTCTTCCAATAAAAGAAACCAGTAGAAAGGAGACAAGTTGTTCTGACTCTTATCCAACATCTATTCCTTCACTTTTATGCTATAAAAAGCTCATTTCACTTCAGTCATTGCTGAATCAATATGGAAGGAGAGGCATTAAGAGGGAGCTGGACACAACATGTTTTTGGCTTCTGGAGTGAAACAGAATGTAATACAGGATTGGTGAGGCCATGCAGTGGAAAATGAGGAAGGGGCCTTGTGACTGGAGGAGAATGATGTATAATTACACAAGGTGTGTTCACTCACAGTCAATAGTGAATGGTTTTAAGGTAGAATCATGGAATCACAGAATTAACTGGGTTGGAAAAGACCCTTGAGATCATCAAGTCCAACCTATGACCTAACACCACCTCATCAACTAAGCCATGGCACTAAGTGCCATATCCAGTCTTTTTTATAAATATCTCCAGGGATGGTGAGTCCACCAGCTCCCTGGGCAGCCCACTTCAATGGCAAATCACTCTTTCTGTGAAGAATTTTTTCTTTATATCTAGCCTAAACTTCCCCTGGAACAGCTTGAGACTGTGTCCTCTTGTTCTGTCACTGGTTGCCTGGGAGAAGAGATTGACTCCGACCTGGCTACAGCCTCCTTTCAGGTAGTTGTAGAAAGTGATAAGATCTCCCCTGAGCCTCCTCTTCTCCAGGCTAAACAACCCCAACTCCTGCAGCAGCTCTTCATAGGGGTTGTGTTTCAGACCCTTCACCAGCCTTGTTGCCCTTCTCTGGACATGTTTGAGCATCTCAACATCTTTCCTAAATTGAGGGGCCCGGAACTGGACATAGCACTCAAGATGTGGCCTATCCAGTGCTTAGTACAGGGAAAGAATCACTTCCCTAGTCCCTAGTCCTGCTGGCCACACTATTCCTGATACAGGCCAGAATGCCATTGGCCTTCTTGGCCACCCGGGCACACTGCTGGCTCATGTTCAGCTGCCGTCCACCAGCACCCCCGGGTCCCATTCTGCCTGGCTGCTCTCCAGCCACTCTGTCCCCAGCCTGTAGTGCTGCAAGGGGTTGCTGTGGCCAAAGTGTAGGACCCAGCACTCGGATTTGTTAAGTCTCATATTGTTGATCTCAGCTCACCTATCCATCCTGTCCAGGTTGTTCTGCAGAGCCCTCCTACCCTGCAGCAGATCAACGCTTGCTTCCAACTTGGTGTCATCCACAAACTTGCTGATGGTGGACTCAATGCCCTCATTCAGATCATCAATAAAGATATTAAACAGGACTGGGCCTGACACTGAATGTACAACTTGGGCAGTTTTTCTGCCTGGTTCTTAGTGGATTTTAGTAAAGTGGGACTTGATATTAAGCATCAAAAGAGAATAAAGTGTGTGAAAAAAAAAGAGAGTGAAGTGCCTTTGCTACAAGGCATTTTACACAAGATTAAATACTAGCAAATGAAGAAAATTAACATAAAACCTAAGGAAATTTGGACAAGACATATAACAGATTCTCCAAGACAATTCCTATTGCCAGAAATCCAGTAGGATCCAGTTCCAAGCTAACTAAATATGTAGTAAATATGGCTTGACCAAATGTACAGAAGAAAACTTAGGGAATCCTTGCTTTTAACCCATAAAAGTTCTAATAGCTTCACAATATCATGACAAGCAATATAACCAAACAAGCTTATTCTGTAATAGATGTGTGAATAATAAATTATTAGATAATTTATTCTTCATGAATAACAGTAAGTTATTCTAATCACATTTTCTGCATTATGAAAATTCTAAAAAGTGGTGCTGCAGGCAAATAAATGTCTATGGAAAGTGTGATCATTCATTCTAATCCTTTTTTTTAATAAACCTTATTCAAAGTAAAGGAAAAAAATAATTACAGTGAAACAAATATCTAAAGACTAACTCTGTGAAATGACCATATGGTTTAAAAGGACTTTAGAAGCCTCTTCAGAGCAAAATCACACTTCTAGTATTAAATCTTTAGACCAGGTCCAGAGACCTATCTTTAATAAGTTGATTAAAATGCTTTGAACTCCAATACCATTTAATATATACTTTGGAGTTCTCAACTTTGCATAGTCATGGAGATAGCTCTATTTTAAGTAAATTTATGCACCATACTCCAGTAAAATACAGTGAATATGAAAGTTTTCTTTTTATTTAATAAATTGAAAGATAAATCAATGGCTTGGCTAAATGAAGCTAGGTGAAGTTTGACCTTCTGGATGCTAACAAATGGAGTTTAATCTGCATGGGTATTTTTTGTATTTTATAGAACTTTGATGTGTTAGAGAATCTGTGGTTCCAACATTTTTCAAATAATTTCAATGTTATTTCACATGTATTTACACTGGACAGATGTTTTAAAACACAGTTTTTATGGAATCTGACAATTGTTCTTTTTCCTTTTCTTCTAGACTACAGAAACAGATCTTGTGCTGAACATCATTGCCTCTAGAGAAGAGAGAATACCACTAGAAAGCTCCTTGAGGACTTTATTATTGCCATTCTAAAATACTGATAGGTGCTAAAACTAGGGGAATGGACCAGAAAACCTCTAAACATAATTTTGTTTCTAACTTTTATAATTGAATGTCCCTGTAACTAAGATGGTCAGTAAAAAATATTAGGCATAAATGGGGATTCCTAACAGCTTTCTGAAAAAGGTATCTTGCCATTTTTGTTTTATGAGGTTTAGTGACATCCTGAGTTTATGCATCGAGAAATATTTGTCACATTTTTCATTTGTATTCTTCTTACTAAGTCCTTAAAAACTCTGAGTTCCAATTATAATAACATACCTTAAAGGACAGATTCTAGATGTAATTTCACTGTAAGAATAACAATAACACTGCCTGTGCAGAGGAGAAATGCTTAGCCTGCACTAAGCTCCCTACTGTCTTGATTAAACTGCAGCTACACAAGACCAGCTATTTCAAAAATAGCTGAGATGTGTAAGTTTGTGACTGAAGTATAGACCCAGTCTTTGAGTGGTCAATTAACATGGATTTCATTATAATCAAAACACACTCAACCTCAGGAAGAAAAAAGAGATCAAGACAGCATCTTATAAGAAAGATTTTTCATAAAGGACAAAAAGACATAAGGAGAATGATTTATGCCAACAACGTATACATGTGGCTCTTCAATAACATGACACAGCACATCCTGAAATGAGTGTTCAATATAGGCAATATTCTCTAAGAAGGATGTCAAAATGAATATTGAGTTAGAGGGCTATTCTGTATAGGGCCATTCTGCATAGGGCCATGCTTAGGTGAGGTGAATCCCTCTTAATGGTTATTTTAAATGGGAAGGTCAGCAGCCTCTCTTTTTCACTAGGCAGATGAAATGCTTTCAAATGCTTTTCAGCAGGAAAATAGCATAAAAGAATTAAAGGTATAGCTATTGTGAAGCATTATTTTCTTAAAAGAACCTGGGCCACATGTTGGTTAAGAAGGTAGCCACTGCCTTTATTATTACTGATTTGCGTCTGTCATATTTTTATTAGACCTATTGCTCTACCTCATGCATACAGAGAAGAGTAAGACTTGGGGTCAGGCCATGGCTTATTCAGCCTACAGGGAAATGTGCTGATACCCTTTTGGCCTGGCATGCCACAGCTACAACTGTATTTAGAAGAGAGATGGCTTCACTGAGGCATATTTCTTCACTCTCATGACCAGGCAGTGCAGGAGTGGAGAATACACAAAGTGTCTTTCCACCTTTTGTGTGCCTCGTGACATAAAATGTGGCAGGGGGAATACACTGGTTTGAGTGCAGACTAAGGCTTGCTGTTCTATTTGTAGAAGCTGAGAGATAATTATACTCTGTGACTCACTAAGTCACAACTTCCATCTCAGGTTGATGCTGTGGCAAGGCAACTTGTCTGTATACTGAGCTAGGCTGAAAGTAGTGGCAATGAATGCCCTCCACTATTTAGGTTGTCATCTCTCTCCACCTTTCCTTTCTTATTAAGAAGATGATGCATTTACCATTTCATTTATAGAAAGACCCCTGCAGACCACAAGGAAGCTGGATCATGCTGCAACACAGTTAATGTTATAGGACAGCACAGTGTTGCCATCAGAACTAATCCCAGCAGTGGCATATCAAATCACTCCATTTCCATTTAGCTTTCATCAGTGTCATACACAGACAGACATGGATTTGGACTGTGGAATGGCATTTGCCTTTGAAGTCCTTTCTTTAATTTTTTTTCCCCTTTACATCATGCATTCAGCACTAATAGAAAATTTATTTTCAGGAATGAATTCCATTCAATGCTGAGCATGTATCAGCTACATTGCTGATTAGCAGTTTGATACAGAAATTTTGGGTTTTCTCTTCTGCATAAACCTCATCTCTTATTCTTTGCTGTGCGCAGCTGTTCATTTTTGACATGTAGTGACTTAGTTGCTGCAATTGTTCCAGAGATTGCTTTGATATTTGCCCTTTTGTTGTGTTAATAGAACCACTAGTCTCTCTTACTTTGACCTTGCATTATTTTTTCAAGGCTTTTAAACTCTGCATTCTGTCTAGGCAGTCCTAATTTTTTTTAAGCTTTAATTATGGATTAGCCCTTCCTGCATTAAAAATGAATGCATTGAGGATGTTTTATGACATTTTTCAGAGGGAAGCCTAACGCTTTTGGTTTTTTCCTGGTCCTGGCTCCAGTGGTCATTACTGGATTCAATTCGTCTCTGTGTTTCAGTCATTCATCTTGGAACAAGGTCAGATATTTATTTTCTTCAACGTGCTCAGTCCTACTACTTCTGTAAAGAGGATCAGGCCTAGTCCATTAGATTTTGCTGTGGGGATAGCTCAGTAGAAACTATGGGAATAAACCAGGAAAAGATGCAGTGTATTGAAGAACAGCAGAAGCAAAGGCCTGCAGATGCCTGAA
Source organism: Calyptomena viridis (assembly GCA_013390005.1). NCBI lineage: Eukaryota > Metazoa > Chordata > Aves > Passeriformes > Eurylaimidae > Calyptomena > Calyptomena viridis. The sequence continues at coordinate 10,687 of WEIV01008739.1, read as the reverse complement.
AGCCTGTGTGCACTTCCATGATTGGATGAAGGTACACCGAAGAGGCTCTGATGTGTATCCTGACCAAGTGATTGGACCCTGGACTGGAAATCCCCTAATGAAGTAACGGTAGACCAAAATCTTTACTATGTATTAGTTAGCAATAGGGGTATAAAAGAGTATAATTTCTAGCCATATTTGTCTCTCACCTTGCACTGCAATAAACTGTTTCTGCATCATATCGAGGGCCCATGCCACTCACTCACTACACTTCTGTGTTGATTCTGTGGTTAGGCATGACTAGATGTGGCCCAGTCAGAACCTGTAGCTTTTTTCTTCTTTTTCACAGCATAATAATCTATTTTGACATATAGTTCATTTTTCTTTCATTGAAGTGTTTTCTGCTACCAATATAATTTGGGTTGCTACTGAATATACAGAATATGCTTTTGCCCCTGTATGGAAACTTAAAGTCTAGAATGGGACGCCTTCAAACACCAATGTGAACATCAGAATGATGTTTCAAAGGAGCACATGGACAGACTTGAGTATCAGAAAATCTATGCAGTATCATTTTTAGAGTTCCTTTAGCATCAAAGTCACTGTTATCAGTAACCACATTACCACAAGAGTCACCCAGCACTTCTCAGCTCTTAACTACAATCTCTGAACAAATTTTGTGGTGTGTTTCAGGGATGCTTTGTAGATGAATTTTTTATGGTAAGATTTTATTATCTTCCTTGGATGCATTCTCTTTAGATGTCTTCTTACTCTTGATAATAAAATCTGGATGGAGTGGGGAAGAATCTTTATGATTTGTCGGTTTAAGGCTAAAGATGGGGGATAGATTGCGTTATAGTACTGATGCAGGCTTTTCCCAACTTTCTGTTAGTGCTGTGTATTAGGAGCAGATATTCTTACTGTTTACGTAAGGTTCCAATTATTCCTGAATTTTGCTAGGTTACTGATCTTGTAGCAAGTTGTTTCAAAATATGAATGAATACAAGAAGATAATTCCATTAATCAGATTTGAGCTTCCACTCTATTAATTTAATGTTTCTCTTTAGTCTTCATGGAAAATCTCACACCTGTAAGTCTTTGTGAAATAGAATTTTAGGAAAGTAATATTTTTTTATATATGCATCTATATACAAATATACATGTTTCAGTCATATTTTTTGGTGTCAGGCTTCCCACATCAACAAATGAGTCTCCAAAATTCCTTTCTGGATTTTAAAGTCTCCTTCAGCTCAGATCATGTAGTATATTTAGAATTTAAAATGCAAGTAGGTGCTTTGCTTTTTTTGCTTGTTTGTTTTCCTGAATAAAACAATTCATTTTTAAGAGATTAGCATTGCACTTTCCCTTCACTTTTCATTATTTCTGACAGTATTTCTAATTTAGCCATTATTGTCTGCTTATTTTTTTTTAAATGCACACCAAAAGCATGCTAATAAGGAAACAACAACTGTGCTACCGCATGAAAAAGAAAGAAAAATGCTGCTGTAAAACACCATTCACTAACGTATATAGAGGTCCTACTCCATATTAAATACCTCCCAACTTAGAAAATTTAGGGCTTCTTTTGTTACAGAAGCATGTATCATATTTGCCTTTCTTATGACTAAAACAATTTCTTAAGGTAGATGAAATTAAACAAACAAAAAAAGTAGAAGAGAACTATTTTTTTACCTGTAGACCTGAAAATAATTAGGAAAGAAATAGCACAGCCACGTTTCTGTAAATAGGAGTTATCTCCCAAGTTACACTGTAACTTCGAATTTCCCAAATTACCCTCACTACAATTTTTTTTTTACTTTTGTAGCAAAGTCTAAAATGCAATATGTCACATAAGTCTTGCTCTATAGTGGACATTTTCTAATGTATGTTGCTTAATATGTTTTTTCCCTGTTATTGATTTCTGGTATAGTCATATTGGTAAAAGAACTTGTATAAATATAATTGTATTAGCAAAATATTCTTGTGTGTCTAATGGTTGTTTATTTACCTATAAATTGATGTTAGCTCAATCCACAGAAGAACAACATTTCCAAGGTAAGCTATGTCTCTAGCATAGTGGTTTGTTACTATAATTCTATTGGCATAAATATAATTACAATTCTTTTTGATTGAACACAGGGCCACAGAAGAAAATAGATACGTGCTGTCTTCCTCCTATGTTCAAAATTCAAATTTCACAGCTTATATCCATAAATCAGTGGACTATCTCTCAGTGCAGCAATGAACTAGCATTTTGCCTCAATCTATTTCAGGCTCTGGCCTTAATGAACAGTTAATGGCTGAAAAGAAGAACAGAAGAAAAGACAAAATATTAATCCATAGTAGGTTAAAATCTTCAGAAATCCTTTCTTTTTTTTTTTTTTTCCCCTGACTTGGTATATCCCTCAAATTCCTTGTTGAATCTTAACAATTTTCTTTGACTTACCTTGTTAAGGTAAAGGTGAAGGTCCTAGGAAAGTAAGGATACTTTTAGTTTATTATCCTTTTTAATTCATATAAAACATTTTCTTAGCACCATGTATTCTGCCTCTAGAACACTGATGAATATCAAACTCTCATTACATTTCAAAAAAGACAAGAAACAACTATGAGGAAAGTCTGTCACTACAGGTGAAAAATCTTTTACTAGAAACCAAATATTTTAATACAGTTTTATGATATGTTATGTAGAGTAAATCTGAACATTTTTATCATTGCATTAGAAATACTTGCTTAGAATGTCTCTTTTGGTTCCTTCTGTTTTTCTTAATTGTTGGGAGTTAAGCATACATTGCAGTATTGTATACATCTTCTAGAGAACAGTACTGTTTTTCTGTTATTGACACCTCCTGGGAATGAAATGGTGAGCTTGAGACATATTAGGGCTAAGATCTACAGAAAAAAAATTATATTTAAAGCATAATTTTTTATGACTTAAACAAGTTATAAATGTTTGAACACTCTCTGAGGATATAAGATCTGTAAACAATGAGTAGCAGAGATTTTCAGTAGCAGAGATTCATACAGAAACAAAAAGTGATGGGAATAAGAGAAGTGCCATTCCTCCATTTATCATTTGTGTCCAACGAAATGAATATTATCTTGCATGGAATAGTTCTATTAAAGAGTATCTTAGAGTTGACTGCATTAGGACCAGCTTATCACATTATGGGCACTACCAGCAATATGTATGTGGTTCATTGCCCAAGAATCCTTTATGATTAAAATGGCATGTTTCTTTCAATGTCTTTGTCTTTATATTTTTCTGTTTCATCCACGTGACACAAAATATAAAAATATGGAGAATTAAAGGGATGGAAATTAAAGAGGATTCAGATTTTGCCCTAGTTAGTGCTCTAAAAGTAGAAGCAATGTTTTTCTAGAGTAAATATATAAGGTGTTTCATGATTGAAACAACTTATACATTTCAGTCATGCTTTCAACACTGAAAATCTGCTTTCCATATGAAATTCATGACATACTCCTGGAAAATCTACTGTAGAGTATAAAACGTGTCCTGTAGCTGGGAAAGTCCAAATGCATTCATACATTTTTCATCAATTCGTCAAGGATACTGAAAAACATAAGTGAAAAAACACTTAAAAACCCCATTGCAGTACCCATATTAAAAACACATACAAAAATTCAACTTCATTCCGTACCAAAGGTATGTTCAATACCTGACCACTTTCCTACTCTACTTGCTTATTTTATTCCAGTTATGTAGAAAGACATATCTTGAATTCACCTGTTCCATTTGCACATCATCTGTCTTTCGGTTTCCAAGCATTAATTCAGCTTGGGAACAAATCAGACTTTTATTGCCATTATGGCTTGGACAGAAGCACAGAATAGCAAAATTTTCATATTTTTCTTGGCCAGTTACTCACATAGAAGATAATATGAATTTAAAGATCTCTCTCCTGAGCCTCAGCTGTTGTAAAAACCCTACTACTTTTAAATTTAATTGATACCTTTATCCTTAGTTCAGGCAAGAGAAATAATAAGAGAAATTCTACTGTAATTGACATGAGGCTTCACACTTTTGAATCTCTTGAGGCGTCCATGCAGGGTCTGAAGCAGAGCCTGCAGGACTGCCTGGCATAACACACCAGTGTCCCAAATGGGAGCAGGCTATTTGCCACTGTCAGGATATTGTATCCAGATATGTTCTAATTTTTTTTTTCCTGGATAGAAACTTGCTTTAAAACCTCACCTGTACAGAGAAGACATAGATCTTTTTTCCACCTCAGCTTACTGTTTAAAAGATGAGTTAAAACCATAGTATTGGACTTAGACATCAGAGACAATTTAAAACACTGAATTTTGAGTTTGAATTTGCTTGTGTAAGTGGAATACTAATGCTCTCATGGGTCAGTCCATTTGGACCTATGTGTGGCAAAAGTAAGCAAAATCTGCCAAAATGGCACAGCTGAAGCTTGCAGTGGAAAATATTCAAACTATTTTTCAAGCTTGCATACTATTTTTTTTTTTTTGTTTGTGTATCTCTCTGGCTCTTTTGTCTGTCTAAGAAGAGTCTGAAGTAAACAGAGTTCTTCACAGCCTCCTTGATAGGCTACAGAAGTTTTTCAAATGTAAGAAAAAAAGTGTTGTGGGAAGGAAAACCCAGGAAAGCTTGGTGAGCTTAGCTGGAGCTTTAAAGAGATTATACCCAAAGTTCAGACAGACTTAGAAAAAGTTGAACTCGACTGTTATCTTGAAAAGCTTTCGAAGGCAGGGATCATCAACACAACCACAGCTCTCATCTCTGGCAAACAATTTCAAACAGCTTTAGTATCAGATAGTATAGCCTGGGGACTCAAAAAAGAATTTTCAGGACTGGTGTTTTTTTATAGGTTTCAGATTTGGAAGCAAAGTTTACCATTGCTACATCCAGAGGAAGAAAAATAGTAGATACTGAAGATGTGTAAGATGATCTTTCCCTCCATGTTGTCCTCATTATTTTCAGCAACAACCAGAATACATCTGAGATGATTAGATTTTTTTTTCAAGAAACCACTACAGCTTAAATGGTATCTGTGACTGGAAACAGCACTACAGGAAACTTTCATCCCTCTTTCAGGCATGGTATATTGTCTGCTCAGAAGACAGGTTTTATTGGCACCTCACAGTGGTTTAGTGACTACAAGAAATAAATTTTTGGGTTCATTTCAACTTGTTAAAAGCAAAAAAAAGCACCACCATAGTACCTCTGTTGGTAGTCTTATTATAGAATCACAGAATCATAGAATGTTTTGGGTTGGAAGGGAGCTTAAAGATCATCTAATTCCAACCCCCTTGTCATGGGCAGAGACATCTTCCACTAGATCACATTGCTCAAAGCTCCATCCAACCTGGTCTTGAACATTTCCAGGGATGGGGAATCCATAGCTTCTCTGGCCAACGTGTTCCAGTGCCTCACCACTCTCACAGTAAAGAGTTTCTTCCTAATATCTAATACAAACCTACCCTCTTTCAGTTTAAACATATCAAGGTCTGACTGAATATGGTACCTGAAGTGATCTGTCAACTTTGTTTTTAGCATTTGCTGTGTGGGTACAGTGACTGGACATGTTCCTTTCCAGGGAATGGCAGAAAGTGCTAATATTACCTACTAAACAAGCTTCTTTTAAAATCCCTTTTGTTTTGGAAAATGAGAGATGAGGTTCTTGGTCTTGATTCATAGAAAGAATGAATGATGTACAAAATAATTATGCCTCTCTACTGTAACGATATGCACTGCCACAAGCTGCCAGACCCGCAATGTTGGGAAAACATTGTTGATGTTGTTGATGACAAACTGTTTTATAGATCCATATAAGGCTAAATTATTCCATATTAGCAATTTATTTATAATATTAAATAGATATTTAAAATCAGCTTACAAGTCAAATATCAACAGTGAATATCAGCTTGATAGTTGTTTTTTTTTTGCCATCTTGCCTGCTAGAGAAACAGTGTTCAAGTGCTTCCTAACTGTGTGAGAGTCAGTTGGAAGATCATTAGCTTCAGTTTGATCAAACTTACTTGTAATTGGTAATCTGCTTTCACAGAAAATAGGAACAAGATACAAATGACATGACAACACCAAGGAACATCTACAGAGTCAGGAAAATGTAAATTTTCTTGTCTTTATTCTATTCTACACCCCAAAAAATTCTGTCTCTAAAATTAAAAAAAAAATTAAAGAAAGAAAATAAAGTCACTACACACCTATATAGTTTGTTTAAACTACTCCATTAAACTGACCTTTCCCTTTCTTTCTTTATATGTTTTCTATTGTGGTGTTCAGAATTTAGTCCTATTAACCATGCTGAGGAGAGGGTTTGGTAGCTTCATTCTCCATAGGCATTAAGAAATGAACATGTTCATTTCAGGTAAAGGAAAAGGCAGCATAAGCTTCAACAGCAAAGATTAGTACAAATAATTCCTCTGCCTTCTGCTGCATGATTCTTTTCAAGATCTCATCTTCTTCAGTGCTCAGAGAACAGGCATATCATTTAGACTCCTGTTTTGCATTATTAACTTGTTCTAATCATTACAATTTGAGCTCCAGCAAGTAGAAGATGTATACACAATTTATTATAAGGAAGAATGTTGAAACAGTAAGTTTTTTCCATGCCTATCTTAGATTTATATAGTTTATTCATCATTTAAATCAATGCATAATCATAACTGGATATATAACCAGCTGTCAGGCACAGTGACAAATCCAAGGAGGCAAGTAATTTACCTGAGTCCATACATTTGGCTAAGGAATAACAGGTTGTGGTGGTAATCTTTCCAACTGATCATTTTCAGATCATTTTTCAAGTGCAGATTTAAATAGAGAAAGTATCTTTGAACATTCAGTGCAAGGACAAAATATAAAAATATGTAACTAATGAGAAACATCTCAGAGAGCTCAGAAGTTGACAGGTACATGATAATGTAGCTGCTTGCAGCTGTAGTCTTTTTATCTGTATTAATGTGTTTGAATGTTCATACTGACATGTGATTCATAAATATTTTAGCTCACTAAAAATAAGATATATGAATCAGTATTCTGTCCATGGCAATAAGAAGGATGAGGTGTAGTATGTTAGATTTATAGAACAAACACAGGTCCATTTCTTAGTCTTTATCCAAGGTTTGACCCATATCCTACAGAAGTTAATCATGGCTTAATCCTGTTGCTATTGAAGTCTCTGGAAAGCTCTCATACTCTGCTTGTCTAGTGAGTCTTTTCACAAGGTGACAGCAAAACTCTTCAAGATAAGAGCAGAAGCATGATCTGAAAGACTGCAGTGCTATAGAAGCAAGATTTCAGATATTTCCGAATTGATTGAGGGAGACAATTCACACCTGTTTTACAGGTCCTTAAAAGAACAAACGTCTGTGGAAAATTTATGTTGGGGAAAATATTTTATTGAACTACCTATGCATAAACCTCAGACACTGGAAATCAAATTTTAGTTCTGGTTGGGCATTAGCTTTCAGTTTGGAAGAATTTTGGCACAGCCAGGAAGGCATTGGAATTGAATCAGATTGAATAGTAGGTGTCCTGTAGTATTTGGCACTTTGGTGTTATATAGCAAGCCATATACAACATAAAGCTATTTGCCTTAGATCATGGAAATCCCAATTAACTAGAACTCTGAAAAGCTGCACTGTGATGGCTTTGAATAACTTACTGGTGTGGGTTGACACTGACCAGCAGATAAGCGCCTACATAACTGCTCACTTACTTCCCATCCTTGCAAAGAGATGGTAGAGATAATTGTGAGAGCAAAAGCAAAAAACTCATGGGTAAAGACAAAGTTTAATAAATGAAGGGAAGAAAGTAAAAAAGAACACAACACAAAAAGTACATGATGCAAAGGCAATTACATGTCACCTCCCACAAGCAGACTGGTGCCCATCCAGCCTTCAAATAACTGCTACCTTGCAAAATAACCTTCTCTATCCCTTCCACTCCCGACCCCATTCTTTCTTTTCCTATTTTTATCTCCAAGTAGGATGTTATTTGGTGTGAAATATCTCGTTGGCCAGTTCAGGTCATCTGTCCTAGTAGTGTCCCCTCTCAACTCTGTCAACTCTGACAATGGCAAAGACAATGAACCATCTGAAACAGGATAGCTGGGATGATATAGCAATAGGGACTAAGACTGACAAGTAGATGTGTGTGATAAAGAATGGCAATGGAAAGCATTTTCTCTGGATTATGTGTCTATGGGAGGACTTGATTTGTGACCCATTTAATTTGGAGCCTAAGAGCCCATGATAAAAGGAAATAGCTTGTCTTTCTTACTAATGTCTGTAAAACCAAGTAGCCAAATAACAAATATATCTAAAAGTTTCCTTACTTGGGTTTTATTTTGAGATAAGATTATAAATGTAGTTTACTAGAAACCAAAGTGGTTATTTGAAGCTGGTTTAGTCAGTCACAGGAAATGCTGAAGGCAGAGATAGCAGTAGGCCAATTTGTCGCATATTCTTCACTTCTGTTATAAGCTATGCAATTATTGAAAACCTGTTTAGAGTTCCTACATCAACCCTAAGCCTTTGAAATCAACCATCATAGAACTATATGTGTATAATAATTACATATGTATAGTAGGGAAAGAGAGTGAATTAATGTTCCTGAATGACATTAGGAAATTGATAACTGTACTTATTCCGTTGGCAAAGGGGAACATTTGGAAGAAATGGAAACTAATGAAATTTATGCATAACAATTACGTAGTGAGTCAGTCCTTCAAGGTGCAGTATCTTCTCCAGGGTATTGAATGTCCTCTTCTCTAATTTAACGAGGTTTTCAAAAGTATGGTGAAAGCAGTGTAGAAACATTTGCCTTGGTTCCCTCATGGGAAAGGAAGGATCTTAATGCTTGTGACATGATAAACATGATGTTCAGCATGATTATGAAATGAATTGTAGACATATTGAGTAGGAAAAACCACAGTGATATAATTTTTCAGAAGATCACTTTCCCCAGCCATGTGAATAGCCAAAATTTCTCTCTTTCACACATTGTGGCTTAGGAGAGAAATAGTAAAGGGTTTCCTTATCTTTCATAAAATTCCTTGATGTCTCTTGGATTCAGTAATGGGTGTCTTTACATTATGTATATATATTTGTATTCTGCTGACTTTACTACTAAATTATTTTCTCCAGGATGTATTTTTATCTTTAATTGTGTAAATGGACAAACCAGGAAGCCATTTAAAAAGAAAAGTTGAAGGAATTTACAAATTCCTGTCCATCAGAAGATCTCTGTGAGCACCACTGGATTCTCACTGGAGAATCTTCACATACCAGAGAATCACATCTCGGAGTTTGGACAATATATAAACTGCGTATATCAGCTGTCATTCTTCTCAGGAGTGATACTAAGCATGGTTCATTACTTTCAGAAGCGTGCAGAGACAATTATGCCCTAGCAGTCACAGTCTTCCCTAAAGATTTTTGTTGCATGCAGAAAATGCACTGTTAGTATAAGATAACACACATCTCACCAAAACTTGAACATTTCCATCTGAAGGTTTTTCACAAGGTGAATCACTATCTGGAATTTTCTCTCTCTCTTGATCATAGAGGGAGTCCAGACAGTGCCTTCGTTTAGACTTTTCTTTTTTCTGAGATGAATGAAACTGGGAAAAACAAATCCAATCTCTAGCATCTTCTTATATAGTTTGAAGCATCTTCTTATATAGTTTGAATGAAATCTTTCTCACACTGTCTTCATATTTTTGCTCTTCAGATGACAGTTCCTGTAGAAAGAAGTTGTTCTTGAACAGAGGCATGCTGGGAGGGTAGGATATTTTTTGCACTCTTATAAAATTCCTTACTCAGAATCTGCAAGCTGTGTGCAAAGAAAAACTTTTTTTTCCTCTATATTTTTCTTCATAAACAGCTAAACTTTCTAAATGAGTTCTATAAAGAAGTCCTAGTAAGATTAGGCAAAGTTGGTCAAAAGACAAATTCACATTATGTCAGAGCCAAACTAAAACATGAAGATGTATCATTTTGCAGAGTGAGACACCCTGGGGGCTGAGCACCGGTTAGTGAAGTAGGTGATTAAGGTTCTGCTTGATAGTGTGCTGGATAGAATGATTAAATAAAGGTTTGAAACTGATCCTCTGTTAGCTTAGCTAAGTTTCCCAGCCAACCAGTTACACCCAGATACATACTTGCTTTTTGTCATCTAGAAAGCAAATCAGATCTCAGCCTGCAAACAAATTTCCTGACACATTTCTCTTTTACCTCGAAGATCTGAAATAAGTGCGTTTAAAAAACAAATGCTGATTGCACAACAGAACTGCCATCTTAGAGATGGTCTTTTAGAAAGGTCAACTCAGAGCCTACCTGTGTTTTCACATCAGTGACTAAGGAGTATGAAAAAGGTATTTGCCTTTCTTGAACAACTGAAGATTCTGGGAAATTTCATAGTTAAATTTTGTAACGTCCCACTCTTCAGGGAGAGGAACCCCAGAATTTGTAAATGCTTGTGGTCCAAAAAGAAAGATGAAAGTCACAGGATCTGCAAAACCACAGAAAGTTTTATTAGTAAATTGTACACAGCATAGAAATTGGTGTGCAAGTCCTGTTATTTAAGCACACAGTGGTGGGTTTGGAATAAAGGGGTAAGAAGAAGAGAGGAACAAAGAGGTGAATTAAAGAGGAAGAGAGGGAGAGAAAAAGGAAGGCAGGGAAGGTTTGGGAAGGG
>WEIV01008738.1:90629-101091 GCA_013390005.1 Calyptomena viridis | reverse complement strand
CCCCGCGCTGCCCCCACCCCCTCCGGCGGGTCACGTGACATCCCCACCCCTCCGGCTGGGCGCGAGAGCGCCAATGAGGGGGCGCGCCCGCTCCGGGGGCGTGGCCGAGCGCCCAGGCTCCTCCCCTGCCACAACGTGTCCCGTTGCAGAGTCCAGCCGTAAGTTGGGAGACCCAGCGTCGTAAAAGAGATGATGGTTGGCGCGCTGGAGGCGGGGGGGAAGTCTCGGTTCTCTGCACAAGTCACGCCCGCTCCGCTGCCCTCGGGGACGGCGAGAGCTCCGCTCTTGGGGCCGCGCGGGTGCTGAGGAGGGCGATTTGTTGATGGGCCTCCTGCACGTGCTGCGACCCTGCCCCTGAAACCCACGGGCCCACCGCGCACGCGCAGGTGTTGGGAGGGGTAGAAAGGTGCGGGGGGCAGAGGGGTGGGTCTGGTGCCGTAAAGCGCGGACGATGTCGGGACGGACGGGCCCCGCGGCACCGCCGGGGTTCGAGAAGCGGGTCCTGGTCACGGGAGGCGCCGGCTTCATGTGAGGGAGGGAGAGAGGGATGCCCGCGGGTCTCCTGTCGGGGGGCGCGGGTGAGACGCGGCGGGTCGGAGTCCCACGGTGCTGCCTCACTCGTGCCTGTCCGGGGCCCGCTGGCGCTCACGGTGGGAATTGGTGCTCGGCCTCAGCCGGGTTGTGTTGTCCGGAGAAAGGCAACGAAGCTGGTGAAGGGACTGGAGCACAAGGCCTGTGAGGAGTGGCTGAGGGAGCTGGGGTTGTTTAGCCTGGAGAAAAGGAGGCTCAGGGAAGACCTTATCGCTTTCTACAAAAGTCTGAAAGGAGATTGTCTGAAAGGAGTCAGGCGGGGGTTGGTCTCTTCTCCCAGGCAACCAGCAAGAGGATAAGAAGACTTAGCCTCAGACTGCACCAGGAGAGGTTAAGGTTGGACGTCAGCAGGAATTTCTTCACAGAGTCATTAGACGTTGGAATGGGCTGCCCGCGGCTGTACAGGAGTCACCGTCCCTGGAGGTGTTCAGGAAATGACTGGATGTGGCACTTAGTGCCGTGGTCTAGTTGACGTGGTGGTGATTAGTGATAGGTTGGATTCAATAATCTCGGAGGTCTTTTCCAATCTGAACGGTTCTGTGGGTTTCGGGTGGCAGTGCTTTGAACCGGCTGCTATTTCCCATTCCAGCCCTCCAGAGCTGGTGGTTCTGCTCGAGTCAGAGAAAAGTCTGGTCCGTCTTAAGCTTGAGCTTGGAGTTGGAAGCTGTGACAGGATTAGGTTTCTGTGTGCAAATAACCCCCATTAAACCTGAGCTCTTGGGGTGAGCTTCTTGTACACAAGACTGTGGCAAAGAGTGTCACCTGGTTGTCTGGCTTTCACTTCACAGCAGTGTTGGAGAACTGAGTGATAGGAAGTCAGTATTATGGGTTAGGAGAGTTGGCTGGTTCTCCCTGATACCGAAAGTATAGGCTAAAGAGTATAGAAGTATTTTAGAATGACAATTGAATATAGCATATAAGTTTGTTGGATTTTTTTTTATGTGGCTGTGAGCAGTGTTGATTTCTTCCATTATAGTGTGAAATTTTATTCTGACTTTTAGTTTCTTAACAGTATGCAGTTATATATAGAATATATTGGAATAATGTATAAAGCGTATATATATAGAATAGCTATTGGAATAATGTTGACATATCTTAAAATATATCTTTGAATTCCTTTTCCAGCTCTCTTGCATATAGCCCCTTCTTCTCCCAAACACTTGATATTGCTGAACTTACTTGTAATTTGTCATCTCTTTGTGACCTTAAAGGTAAATGTATAATTGTAAAATATGGTTTTTTTCTATCCTGCAGAGCTTCACATGTAGTCGTCTCTCTCGTGAAAAACTACCCAAATTATCTGATTATAAATCTAGATAAGGTAATAGCTGCTTTTCTTTCTTGTTATGGAAAACTGTTTTAAATGATTTTTTATGCAGTCTATAACATGTAGAAAATTGTCAGTTATTAATTTGTTTGATACTCCATTTGTTCCTATGCAAACAAAAAAACTGCTGTTCATGTTCTTGCCACAAATAATTATTTGATAAAAATTAAAAAGGAAAGAGGGAAGCTTTTCAAGGTGTAAACATCTGATTAAGAATTCTTTTGGAGCTTTGTGTTTTTAAAGCTTCATCATGCTTGCTTGTGAAATAGGTGTTCTTTTGAAATAGGTTTTAACTTTGTTCTCAGACTTTCCACTGATTAGATTGGGTTTGAGTTAGTTTATTTGTTTCCATGAAGCCCACTTATTGATATTGTGTGGCTATTTCTCTTTAGCTCGACTACTGTGCAAGCTTGAAGAATCTTGAAACTGTCTCTGGGAAGGAAAACTACAAGTTTATCCAGGTGATAAAGCCTTCTCTTCTAGAAACTTGATTTTTACCTGATTTTTATCCCTCTGTATCCTAGGTAATGTGGTCTCCAGAGGTCTCCAAAGTGGAAGCCACTGCTTTTATTTGTGATAAAGTTGAAATTACTTCTACTCCTTTGTTGACAGAAATGAGTCAGTATATATAATATGCCAATGTATGTGATAATCACATGGACATTTGAGATGAGTGGTTTTAGGGAAGGTGTTTCACTTTTGATGTGTGGTGTGGTCAAGATGTACTTAAATTCAGCTCTTCTGTGCTTCTCTGATGCTGTCTTAGATTTCACACCTTTAAACTCTGCCACTTGCTCAGGCTGATGTTGATGCTGTGTAGTTCATGGTGGCTCTGGAATGAGGTCTTCTGTTCAAGGTATACATTTTCTGTTTAAAATTTTGTGAATTAAATTGATTTACTGCTTCCACAGCTTTGTCTTCAGATAGGAGATTCATTCTGATTTACTGTTCAGATCAACATTCTGACTGCTGGGCTGAATGTTGAGCTGCTTCTTCTATGTGAAAGTCAGTGCTGATGCTGGTCTCTGTCTTGGTGGCTGCCCAAAGTTGCAGGATATCTGAAAAATGCACATAGCTTAGTTTTCTGAAATAGCAGCTTTGTCAGTGGATGTGCTTATGCTTTTTCGTAGGTTTGGGTGAAGTTGGGAATTGAACTTTCCCTCACCTGTTTGGTGACCCCCATGACTGTTTGTTTTTGTGAACCTACCTCTTTATTTCAGTAAGGGAATATCTCTGAGCTATTGGGATAAAAGTTGTCTGAGGGTAAATGGACTGTCTGTGTGCAGATGTGCACATTTATGCTGTTTCAGCATGCACAAACTGGCTTTTTTGTTTTTTTCGTAAGGTCTTTGATTTGTTTCCAGTGTGTGATATTAAATGTATGAAATGCCATATAAAAGCGTGTTACCTGGATAGATTTAATTGCTGGGGAGACTGTGGAGTTCTAGAAGCCATCTTCTAAGCAGTCAGATCCCAATGGGAAGCAGGGGAACAGTAACAAGTAATGATGTGGCTATACTGCTTTTGAACCAGGGTTGGAATATCTTGCCACAAAACTTAGACTGGTATAAATAATTGCAACTTTTCAGTGTGGGGATTCTTTTTGTGGTTTGAGTGTACTTTTTTTTTTGTGTAATGGGGGTTTTTGGTGTGGTTTTGTTTTGGGTTGGTTTGTTTGTTTTTTAGGGACACTTTATCACAGCTAAACATGCAGCTGGTATGCAACCAAGCAGTTTACAGTGACAGGAAAAAGTGCACTGGAAAAAGTAATCTCTGATGTGCAACTCCTTTGATTAGAACTATGATGTTACTGGCCTTAGGAGACGGCAAGAAGGATATATGCTCTAGTGGTATTGTTGAAAGGAAGCCTGTTTTGGAAAGTAGAGAAGTAGAAGTTGAGAAAATTTGCATCAGGGGCTGTATGAAAGATACACTTTTATTATCACAGTTTCTTTTGTTGCTCAGCACAGATGTACTAAGCTTGAATTTCAGTTTAAAAAAATAGTAGTTGTAATCATTTAGTTCAAAATAACATATGAGCCTGAGGTGTATTTGCTGGAGTGTTTCACTTTTAGTCAGGGTTCAGAAACAGATACTGATGCATCTTCCTCACGTTTGTGACAGACTACTTTTTTGAGTCTGGTGTTCAGAATTATTACTTGAGAACTTCTTGAAACATAGAGTTTTTTATTAGCTGGGGGGGCTATGAGAGAGCCTTCTTTAAGAAGCTGCTGGAAATTTCTTAGCTCCAAGCTAGACAAGGTCAGCTGGTAATGCCTCTTGGATAATGTATTTAAGAAGAAGAGAAAAAAAAAGCTGGGCAGAACATCATGGCCACTTAAGAGAGAGGAGAGTGAGAAGTTTGATTAACACCAAAGTCGGAGAGAAGGAGAAGATGGCTTAAATNCCCTCACTCCTGTCTTCCTGGGCCGCTGAGGAAAGGAGAAAGATCTTAGGGGAAGGGGTGGGGGGAGAAGGTGTCTGTAACATCTATCAAACTTCTTACTCTTAAGCTCTGATTTCAGTAGTAGTGAATTCTTAATATTCTAAGTTAGAGCCTGTTTTGCTTATGAAGTAGTTAATGAACAGTTGCTTATAATCCGTATCACAAAAGTTGAGGGTTTTTTTCCTTCTCTGAGAAATTTTGGATGTGTGTGGGGGTTCTCAGCATTTAGCCAGAGTCAAACTGTAACAATCAATTAAAAAAAAAAGGGAGCAAACAACAAAAGGCAAAATCCTTGCAAGACATCCAGCTGTTTTAACAGAAGTGGAAATCCCCTTCACCACTAGATGTCCCTGTCTGCTTATCCAGATTCCAGTAACTCTTACTCACTCTGGGAACTTGGCATTTCAGCCTCAGCATTGAAGTTCCATGCTATACTACTGTTGTGTGTATTTTTGGGAATGCTGTTTTGCTGTTTCTAATGTTAATAGTAATACAAATACTGAATTAAGTTTCATTGAGGATGTTTCTCAAAATGGGTGAAATTTTATATATGGTCTTATTTTAGACATGGCATTAATAAATTGCCCAAAACTTAGTTTGTAGCGGTATTTATATCCTGTGCTGACTTCGTGACGGTTTGTTATGTGACACTTGGTATAAATGAAAGCTGACTATTTTCTATGAAAAATAATTTTCTAATTTTTTTTTCTGTTTAGGGAGATATTTGTGAACCTGATTTTATAAAACAGCTCTTCGAAACTGAGAAAATAGATATAGTCCTTCATTTTGCAGCCCAAACACATGTAGGTGAGCATTGCTGCATGTTTTGGTATTGTTACCTGCTTGAAATATATACTGGCATTTTTCGTATTTTCACTTCATAGAAACAAAGGATCCGGTTTGTATCTACAGCCTACATGATTCACTGTCTGGTGGCCTTTTTAACCTAAAGGGGTTCAAAGCCTTGGTTTTAAAAGTGCTTCATCTGACTCTTGTCTTTTTACATTGCACATTTTTTTGCATTACATTTTTAAATTCCATCTAGACTCACATGTAACTGACAGTGTACTGATGGAGTTATAAAGGCAATGGAGAGAAGGTTTGTACGTAGTCTTAAGTTTGCACCTGATTGACTCCAACCTCTCATGAAAAAAACAGTGTAGAAGCTGAAGGATTAGGCATAAATCCCTTCAGCATCCTGCCTCAATTCTAAGAAGAGAGAGTGAATTATACTTAAGTACCTATTTCAGATTGCTTCACTGTTATTAAGAACAATCCCTGCCATACTCCTTTCATCATGAGAAGAAATCCTCAAAAGAATTCTGCAGGAAAATTTTTTGCAGTTGTACATATCAAACCTGAAAGTTATTAAATCTGTGGGACAGGCATAAGAATTAAAACAGGTGCTGGCTAATGGATAGGAATAGCTGTGTATTACTGTATCTTACAACTGTCTCTGAATGACACTTTTCTTACTGAGCTTAACCTTTCCTAGTGAGAAGGGAAGTAGTTATGCTTAAATAAAGTTAGATAATGCTGTTTTAGGTTAAAAAGTCCATAGCCAAGAAGCTTTTGCTCCTGATTCCAGCCTCTTAGTGAGAGCAATAATTTTGTCTTCAAGTAAGTGTAGAAAGTCCCTTTGTTTAATAATGACCTTGCTATCTGATAAGTCTATATTGCACCCTCCAATATTATGGTTCATTAGGAACCAATAACCCTGTCTTGCCTAAATTTAATCAGAATTGTCTGAATTTTTTTTATGTAGATCTTTCATATTGGCATGCCCTGGAATTCACCTACGTGAATGTTTATGGAACTAATGTGCTGCTTGCTGCTGCACATGAAGCCAATGTGGAGAAATTTGTCTATGTTAGTACAGATGAAGTATATGGAGGTAGCACTGATGAGGTGAGTTTGAAAGTACGTGGGGGTTCTCCTAGCTTTACTTGCTTTGAATAGTGGAAACAAACTGAGTCTAGCTTCTCTTGGCCTCTGAAAAAGAGTGACTTTTAAGTTATTTCTGTCAGTACTGGAACTTGTAAATAAGCACTAATTGTTTCTAGAAAGCTGAGTATCAAAATAATCGTGGTGGGGTTTTTTATGTTTTATACCTAGTGTTAAGTGTTAATTACCTAAAGCAGTGAGGTTGGGGTCGTTAATGATGTGAATGCTCCTCAGAGATACTCTCAAAGCGATGTATTGTACACATTTTGTCTTGGAGTATTCGCAAGACTTCAGTAATGTGCACAGTTTGACAGACAGGGAACTGCTTTTATACTCTAGCTAAAATGCTAACAGAACTGTAGGTAGTGACAAATCAAACAGGAAACAATTCCTGTATTACTGTAAGAAATATCCAGATGTTTATTAGGATTGAAAGGTCAACTTGTTAGTGGTGGTGCTATGGCACTCTGAGGCAATATGAACCTAAGAAGGATTGAACCTTCCTTTAGCAACCGTCCTGTAATTATTTTACAAAATAAGAAAAAATAAGCACCGGCTACTGTGAGATGCTCTGCTAGAAGTATAAAAATCCTGGTAGTAATCTGGCTGCCTCCTGTGTTCGATAAATAGACTGTCATTTGTTGTGGACTTTGTCAGACTGGTGTGACTGGATATATAGGAATTTTTATTTCTTTTGCAACTCTAAGGCTTATCTGGGCAAAAGAAATTGAGTAATGCAAATTTTTCTTTTCCTTTTAGGAATTTGATGAATCCTCACCAAAACGTCCAACAAATCCCTATGCTTCCTCTAAAGCAGCTGCAGAGTGCTTTGTTCAGTCTTACTGGGAACGGTACCAAGTAAGTTGCTGAAAGCTTCCAAAGCTCTGAAACCCATAGTTAAGTGTCTGTATTATGTATATAAGAGTATAAAAGAAAAATCACTACTAGTCCACACAGTGCCACCCCTTTCCTTATTGTTAGTCCTGTAGTAAGGATGTGTTGGAGAATGTACACTATAAATGGTTGGAGATGCACTACGAGACCAGGGGGACAGGTCAGATGTTTTATGTTTTTAATTTTTGTTTTTTAAATCTGAACTGTAATGTCTAAAAATGTGCTTTCATAAAATGGTAAAAGGGAACATTAGGAATTTAAAAACCAATGGTAAGCTTTAAGGAGATACGAAAGTATTATAGAGAAGCAGAACATGCAAGATTTAAATTGTATTAAGAATAGGCTTATAGTTAAAGCAAAAAGGAAAAGCCCTAGTAGTCAGATTTGTTTAAGGAAAAATATTTAAAACTCTGAATACTTTAGACTTTTGTTCTGGGCATATGATTTTGATATAAAGTGGACATGAATAGGATATTAATGACTGTGAAACATCGTTTTGGAATAAGTAGGAGTAAGCCAGTCTTCAGTCAAGCAGATACACTTATGTAATATCCTGTGGTGGTTCCAGGGCAAGACAGAGATTTCAAACATTTGTCAGTTGTGCAGCTTCTAACAGGCTGGAGGCTCTTGCCTGTTTGGCAGAAATACAGATAGCACTGTGTGTGTCACTTCAATGATCACCAAGGAGCCTATGGAGTTTTACTGGTAAATATTTTCCTGTGTAATCACGTGTGTTTCTTGCTCTCAAGTTTCCAGCTGTTATCACTCGGAGCAGTAATGTTTATGGACCACATCAGTATCCAGAGAAAGTAAGTTAAACTGTGCTTTACTCTGAGCTTCAGTGTACAATAATTCTCATATGAATAGGGTGACTTTTAAAAAAAGCACTCTTGCAACTAACATGTTATATATTTTGAACTCGCCATAACATATCTTACCATGAACACTTGTGTTTTGGTTTCAGTAAAGCTTAAATTAGAGACTTGCAGTCATTTACATGAATTTTATGATAGTGACTGCAAGTCTCTAATTTAAGCTTTACTGAAACCAAAACACAATTTTTCTGTTTTTCAAAGGATATTTTGGCAGGGTTCCTCTACAAATTACATGAACTCTTATGTCATGTTTTGTAATTGAGAGTGTTTAATAACAGAGATAAACATTTCAAAAGGTAAACTGTGAGAGCACAATATGTTCTAACCTGTACAGAAAATAGATAAGATGAAGCTTATAGCATTCAGCTATGAGGCGAGAAGAAGCACAAACTGACTTGTTGTTGCATGGGTTCATAGAGACCTTGCAGACTAACTATTTGAAATGGTTATTAGTGACAGGGAGTTGCCTTTCTAAGTCAATACCAAAGTCTGCTGTGCTAGAGAATGGAAAAGTACTGATGGAATGAAAGTGATAATCATACATACCCTTTGGAGTTTGGAACTTTTATGAAATGTAACTATATTTTTGCAGTTCTGCTGAGGTATATTTTTAATTTGAATTGCTTTTTATGTTTTGTGTTTCTCCCACCCCCAAAAAATTTATTTTCCCCTACATTATTGCAGGTGGATAAGCAATAGTTTTTAAAATACATTTTTCACTGATCTGTGACTTGGGAAATGCCTGGCTACAGATTGTATGATTGTTGGGAGTATATTCAGGAGATACATTACTATTTGTGTGGTCTTGACTTGCATATACTCTTCCCCACATACCCAATTTTAGTTACTGCTAAGAACTAGATGAAGTTACTGCTAGGCTAGATGAATTTTTAGTTTTACCTAGTGTGTCTGCTCCTATATTTAAAATAGGAAGTTAACAAAATTAAAATAATTTGAATAGTTTTCAGTGACTTCAGTTTAAGAACTTTAGTAGGGAGGCAAACTGTTCTGAAGTTTCTGGGACATTATGAATGGATCTAAGCTTGTGATTGAACATAATATTGTAAATCTTTGTGCACCAAGCTAGTGGATGTCAGTTGTTCTGTGATGAGTTATCTTGAAATTCTCTATTGGTTCTCTTCCAAATTTAACTATTTTTGTAATAGTTTTACTTTTTTATTACAGATTTGCTGGATGTTTAAACCTTGTTCTGAACTCTTGGCAGTAATTATTTCTGGTTAGACTCTAAGGCACTATTGTGTGTGAAAAGTAATGGAAACTTTTTATTTTTCTAAAAATATTACATTTCTAACTGCCAGAAAGATAAGATTTATCATAAAATAGGCATCTACTCTTAAAGACCAAAATCCTTGCAGCTGCTAGGCTTGACACATTCTTTCATTAGATTTAAAAAATTTATTTAAAGGATCTTGTTAAAATACTTAATGATGCTTGACTGGTAAAGTCTGTTATTCTTTGCAGATTAACACCTTCTAAAATAGCAGAGTAATTTTTTTTTTTTTTTTTTTGTTGGATTCCTTAGGTTATTCCAAAGTTTATATCTTTGTTGCAACAGAACAGAAAATGGTAGGTAGCTTGGATTTTTTGTTTGTGATACTCGTGCTATAAAACTAACTATGGTTACAAATATGTGCTACAGTTTGCAAAATTATAATTTCATAACTAAGTTATGAATCGCTTATTTTAATGATAGAATTTGCTTGAAGTAAAGTATTGTTTGCATGCCAGCTACTTAAGGTACCTTCAGGTAGCATCTAACAGCAAAACTGCTTAAAAACAGTCCAATAAACTGAATGTATCTACTTAAGGATTAACAAATTTTTTTTGTCTTTTCTTTGTCCTAAGCTGTATTCATGGTTCTGGACTTCAAAGAAGGAATTTCCTTTATGCAGCTGATGTGGTAGAAGCATTCCTTACTGTCCTGAAGGAGGGGAAGCCAGGTGAAATTTATAACATTGGGACTAACTTTGAGATGTCCATTGCCCAGCTTGCTAAGGAGCTAATCCATTTAGTGAGTAAACAGTTCTGATGCTTTTCTTTTGCCAGTTTTCATTGCACATATGAACAATTCTACAAACCTTTTGTAACTCTGAAAGAGCCTAGATTTGCAGTGGGTGTTGGAAGATAATTTTGGCAGAATGATGTGGTGCCCTTTCTGTGGCAGCTGTACTGTGTAAGTTTGCAGTACGGGCTGTTGTGCTTTGGACTGCTGTGTCACTTGGCCTGGCTGGGACATGACTGGCACAATGATTAAATACCATTTAGTAGGGTTTATTCCATGCTGGCTGCTTTAGGTTTGGTCTGAGAATGTGGTGCTATTAAAATCTAACAATTTGGTTAGGAATGTTTTGGCAGTGCTCGGAT
>WEIV01008738.1:49201-81810 GCA_013390005.1 Calyptomena viridis | reverse complement strand
ATTTTAGAAATATTTTTATATATATATTTATTTAAAAAATCTAGGAGGGTTTTGCTTTGACCTACTTTCCTGTAGGTCATGTTGTCTTAGTAGATGAGTGCTTTGGTGGGACAATTTCTTTCACAGGGAAAAGTCTTTTTCTGGTCAAAGAAAACAGCTTATTTTGCCATTAACCTTCTGGCTTCTGTTGGAAGAAAAGAACAAAAGATCAACTAGTGAACTGTCATGGTGGAAAAGTGTAATGCTTTTAGGTTTTATTTCTCACTGTTTCTACTGGGAAGCATTTTTGTGGAGGGCAAAGGGGGAGCCATGTAAAATACTGTGAACACTAATGTTTCAGTCCATTCTCTCAAGGTTTGTGTCACAAAACAAAGGCCACACCAATAAGAAAATAAATGGAGTAAGCGTGTATGTCACTTTAATTTCTAAAACTTTCTAAAGGAGAAGGACTGGCCTTTGGCAAAGGGTTTCTACTGAGGTTCCATCACAGACTTGGGAAATTATGTGGGAACAGCTGGTGGTTTGTGTCCATTTGGGGGTTACAGTAGTGAGTTGGATCAGATCTTTGGGAAGCAGCTCCTGAAGTCCCATGTCCACTGGGGAAAAGCAACATTACTACTGCATTATTTTGGTGTACTACAGCTGCTATTCAGCAGAAAGCGAAAAGATTTGAAAGACATTGAAGTGGGCAGCTTAGGCAGGGCCATCTGCAGTCATAAAATCATAGAATGGTTTGGGTTGGAAGGGACCTTTAAAGATCATCTAGTTCCGAACGCCCTGCTATAGGCAGGGACACCTTCCACTAGATAAGCTTGCTCAAAGCCCCATCCAACCTGGCCTTGAACACTTCCAGGGAAGGGGCATCCAGAGCTTACTTTGCAAGTTGTGGCCTTTTGGACCTTTGTGTGTGCATGTGTGTATTGGCTCCAGTTTGTGCAACAGAGAGAACCCTTACTTTCTCCAGTGCTTTCTCTGGTCTGAGCTTGGCACTTGCTTACATTTGTGTGGTGCTTGGCATTAAAGGGTGTCAGCTGTGCTTGAGGCTGGTTTACATAGACTAGAAAATAGCTTTTGTTTATCCACTCTGTACTTTGATGTAGGAGAAAAGTTTTTTGTTTGTGAGTTTTTTGTTTGTTTTTTACTTAGAATGCTCCATTTTGCTAAAACTGTGTTCTTATGCTCTTTAAATAGCCATGAAATTCAAATATTTTTCTACTGTTCAGTAGGAGGAGCTTTTAATGCAAACCCACTCTCCAAATTCTGTTGGGGAAAAAGGTGACTGTTTTATTAAATATACTATATGTGAGACTGAATTGTTCTTCTCTCATTTAATTTTGTTTTGCATTACCCTTAGTTTTTATTGCCATTTCCATTTCAGCCGGCAGAACAAAAGTTTCTAAGTAATAAACATCAGAATAACCCATTGATCCATAGTACCTCTGATTGTTGTGGTAATGTATGAAAACTCTGAAGTCAATAGTGTTTTGACTTCTGTGCATGTCATGACACATTTGGAGTTTATCTGCAGCAAAGATCACAAGATTATGTTAGTTGCATCAATTGGAGACACGCTTCTTAAGGGATTACATTCATCATTTCTCAGCGAAACAATCATAGCCAGTGGCAATGGAAAATCGTGAGAAGAGGAAATTTTTTGTCAGTATGTTGTTTGCACACCTCTTTAGTACAGTGGTGCGGGTGGTTTTTTTAATCTCTCCCTAACTGAATTTTTTTTGTAAGAGTTTTTGTTTTTGGTCACGAAACTGCTGGCCCAGTCCTCAGCCTTTTTAATTCTGAAAACAGGTGTTTGACTTCTAAAAATATATCAGCTTTTGAAGAACAGTGTTCATGAAAGACTTCCCAAAGGTGGAAGTTGAGGAAAAATACACTCTGAAAAGAAAAGGAAATAGGGGGGTTGTATGTCTCTGAGTATCCATGTGGCTGGCTTGGGAAGAGGCTGCATCTTCCCCTCTTGAAAAGGGAGGTATTTGTTAAACTTCTCTATTACTTTGGAAGAGAGAGAGGCTAAAAAAAAGGCTTCGGGAGTTGTTTGGTTGGTTGGTTGGTTGGTTTTTACTAACACGAGGGAGCAACAGTGAACAATCTTGCAAAGCAGCTAGCTCCCCACACAGTGTGCAGGGAGCTGAATAGAGGATGCTCTCACAGGTAACTTTGTCGAGCCATGGGCTGTGCAAATAAACACATACTTGGGAGGTGAGTGTCCAGCACCAGTGCCACGTGCACTCCTGTGGGCACTTGGATATATCCCTTACCTTTGACCCGTAGCTAGAGGAGTGTGATAGCAGGCACTTGTTGAAATAAAAGCCTAATCAACAATGAGAACATAAAAAGAAAATAGTTTATGACTGTCCTTAGTCAGAATCTGTGATTTATGCAGACATATGGAGCTTCTCCTGTGGAACATGCAACTCCCAGCAAGACAATGGAAAAATGAGGATGCGCTTGCCCTTTGTATTCACGTCTATTTTTGATACACCATTTCTGCATGGAATTTGTCAGGCTTCAAAATAAAGTCCCTGAAAACTGTGGCTAAAATACTGTAATTTAAGGCTCCCGAATTCCACAGAATGTTCTAGTTTCTGTCACACCCTCAAATAATCCAACGAGCCACAGCCAAAACCCCGCTATCCAGATAATAAACACATGTAGATTATGTGTTGTGCATAGGTGTACACAGATAGTTTTGTTATGGGTGCGTTCTTCTTTGCCTTGCGGCATAGTTTTGCTTGCAAAGACTCATCATCGATTCGTTTGTGGCAAAGCAAATAACATCTATTTTATTTGAATCAGCCCGTACGAAAGTCTGGGGGGGGGTGGCGGGTGAGGAAGCACCTATTAGAGGTATCAGGGGAAGAGCGGCACCACGGCGGCCGAAATAGCTCAGTTGGGAGAGCGTTAGACTGAAGATCTAAAGGTCCCTGGTTCGATCCCGGGTTTCGGCAGGACCGTTCCCGTTTTGCTCCGGAGGGGGCGAGCGGATGCCGCGGTTGTTGCCGCCCCGGGGGGAGCGCGTGGGAATTCTTGGCCGAGCTGAT
The DNA here is from genome assembly GCA_013390005.1 of Calyptomena viridis. Classification (NCBI taxonomy): domain Eukaryota; kingdom Metazoa; phylum Chordata; class Aves; order Passeriformes; family Eurylaimidae; genus Calyptomena; species Calyptomena viridis. Next base: position 78,754 of record WEIV01008738.1, on the reverse strand, counting down.
ACCGACTGTGTCGCCCATGAGAAACCGTTCCGTGGTTTTCTGTTTCTCTTTTTAGCTCTTGTAGGTTTAAGCTTTTTATTTGGGATGGAAGAACTGAAAGCAGCACGCTTTATTCCCCCCCCTTTGCCCTTCGCCGTGTCCCACTATCCATGACGGGAGGGTCGGTAGAAGAGAAAGTGAAACTGTGCGGTGAGGAATGGGAGGACTGGGAGGGTAGGGACAGGGAGGGAGTCTCTCCAGAGAAATGGGACGGGAATTGAGACAGAAGGATTAGAGATTGCTTCTTACCTGTAAAAAATGAGCAAATAAATTCTTTTTTTTTGGCTTTCGCATATAGGTTATAGCAATACTTCTGTTAGCTTATATAGATAAATGCTTCTTGTTAAGGTTTATGTTGTTTAAAACTTTTTCATAAAAATACTTCTGTAAACTTTCTGGTGAAGTTCTAAATATACCTCCTGTTATATACCTCATGTTATTAAGATACTTGAATATTTTTACATATACCTCATGTTATTAAGGTGCTTGAATATTTTTATATATACCTCATGTTATTAAGGTGCTAGAGTGTTTTTACATATACCCTGTCATTAAGATACTTGAATATTTTCTTTAGAGATACGTCTTTTTGTTAAAAGAACATATTTTAAAGGTAAAAGGGGGCCCCCAAGAAAATAAGGAACCTAAGGGTGCAAGTAAAGAGATAACAGATCCAGGACCCAAGAAGGGTAAGACCAGCTAAGAAGAAAAGAAGTTAAAAAGGATAACAGACTCCTGGAGGAAGATAACAGGAGACGTCGGGAGGAGTGAACCTGGCAAAAGTTGCAAAGATAACAAATGAAAGGACTGCTCCAGGTTGCTTTTACCTGATAAACAAAATTAAAGGGGGCCCGCCTAAAAAAAACTGGGCATGCTCTAAAAAGGCGTGGAAAATGGAAATGAGCTAATGAATATGTTAAAATGTATGAATATGTATACCCTAGACTGTATAAAAACTGAAGAAAACCCCAAAGCAGGTGTGCTCTAACTCTGTTAGACACACGGCGCCGCTTTGCTTTGCTGACTTTGTCCCTGAATAAATTCCTTCAAAAGAAACAGAGGAGTGGATTCTGTTTTTCACATTACCGAAATCTAGAGAGCAGATCAAAAGTCCGGACCTCGCTACTCCTCTGCAGTCAACAGATGGCTAAAACTACTTTACTTCACAGGAAGGCAAAGGCGAGGAACTCCGGTAATTCATGGCACCTAATCTTTGCTGTTCGTGTATTTCTTCCAGATCCTTTCTTTACTTACAAGTGGGGAAAAAACACTTAGATTTTTCTGAAGCATATTTTTAAGGAGGATATCTGGTTTTGGTTTGAAGCCTTGAAGAGGCAGATACTTCATTAATTGTCCTTGGTAGTTTGCTGCAATTGTTTAAAATATATTCCTTCAATTTGGACCTGCCCTCTATTAAACTTTTTCACTGTTAAATCAGAGATCTTCACAGTACCTGGCATTTGATCATCACAAAACTGCCAAGTCAGCACCCAGCTTTGTTTTGATAAGGTGAAGAAATAAAACTCTTTCAGACTCTGATTTTAAGACATTTTCTCCTGCTTTCAGGTAATTTTTGTAGCCTTTTAAATATATTGATATCAGAACAATACATAGGAAAAGGACTTCCAGTATTGGTGTCATTAGCACAAAACACAGCTCCTTACCTCTCTGTTCAGCATCTTTTATCTGTTCGTGAAAAGGTGTCACTGGTCCTTTTCTAATCACAGCCTCACATCACACATTGATGTTGAGTTACTTGTCTGATACAAGAAACACTCACTACAGACAGATATCCTATTAGTACAAACAGGAGTAGTGTTATTAGATCCCTACTAATAAAACAAATAAGGGATAGTATAACTGTTTATATTACTGTTTTTTCTAAATATTTTTAAGCTTTCGAACAAACATTAAAACTGCACAGTTGAATACTCAAGAAGAAAACATTAAAATGATCACTTGTGACTTCTCATCTGTACTTTGGCACATTTGATATAAAACCCCCCCTTTTTTATTTTTTGTTTTGTTTTTTTGCAAAAAGCTTTTAATTATTCATCAAAGACATTAATGGCTTTTTGGGAATGAATCAAAGGGGTATTAATTTCCCACAGATGTGTGATCAAAGAGGCAAAAGAGAGAACGACTGTTTAATTTTTGGCCTTTTCCATACTGCTGAATGAAGGATAGTCATGAAGTAAGCTTGGATGTTGGACCTCTGACTCTGCTTGGCTTGTGTAACAGCATCCTGAGAGACAGTTCTTTCCAAGGTCTGTTTGCTATGGAGGGAAGAGCCCCACACAGTGCAGACACCAACCAGCTGTGCTGCTCAGCCAGGGGGCCAGGATGTGGCCCTGAGACTGCTTTTGTGCAGTGGTCTGGCCCTACCCCCTCAGTGTTGCTCTGGAGGTTTGGTCTCCTCTGCCACTCAGTTTTTTGAGGGCCAGGAAAGGTGTGGGTCACTCTTGCCCTCTCAAAGTGTCTGATTTTTAGCAGGAGTACCCAGGCACATGGATGTCTTACAAATATGTGCTGTGGTAGTGTCTGAAATGTCTATTTTTAAGCTAAGGATAATATTACCTGTAACAGCAATTCCCTTCTCAGATCTTTTGTGATGTTAAACAGAAATTTTGTGGAGCACTGAAATACCAAGGGAGATAGTCATGGGGACACTGAGAAGAAAATCTCATTTTTGTTTGGTATGGGATTTGGATTGATGGTTGGGTATTGGAACAGGTTCCCCAGGGAAGTGGTCACAGCAGCAAATCTGACAGAGATCAAGAAGCATTTGGATGATACTCTCAGGCATATGATGTGACTCTTGGGGATGGTCCTGTGCAGGCCTAAGTGTTGGACTTGATGATCCTTGTGGGAACCTTCCAACACAGCACATTCTGTGATTCTGTGTCCCAGCACTGTAGCTCACAAGGGCTTGGATGCTGCTTCAACACTGAGTAAGACCTGGGGTCTTATGTGGCAGAAGAGGATAAAATTAAGAGATAAACTTAATTCTGGTATTTTTTAACTTCTGTCTGTTTGATTTTGCAGGCCTGATGCAAATTTCTAATGTGATTTGGCAGGTTCTGTGAAAATAACTCCAAGTGTTGCTGCTTTATTGCTTGTTACACAATATTCAGGCATCTTTCATTCAGCTGTGTCTTCTTTACACAATCTTTTTTTTTTTTTTTTTGCTGCTTTCTAGGTTTCTTTTTGCCAGCAAACATTTCCACTTAGTTTTTTACTGGCTTCCTCCCTCAGGATGAACCCCCTGCTAGGATGAAAATCCAGGCTACTTTCATGTCTTTCTATTGATACATTGGTTTCCACACAAGTTTGTATGTAGAATGTATTGTTTTGACCAAAATTCTTTCCAAAATTCCTAAGTCTAAATACTTTTCTGGCTTGATGCTAATCTGTACTTGAGTACAGTAGAAGGAGCCTGAGAAACAATAGTGTCATTGAGAAAAAAAAATGTGAACCCATTGCCTACTTACTACTCAGGAATTCTGTATTACTTGTGTGAATATGGTTAAGTGATTTATACCTTGGAGTATTCTTTTTCTTTATTTCCTCTTTTGCCACAAAAATATATTAATGTACTAATCTCAAAAATGTGTTGGCATCCATACAGATATATTTCTTTGCCAGTTTTGGTGACAGGCTGAGAAATTTGCTATTGAGGGTGACCCTGGGTGTGAATCCAGACAACAAGGTAGCTGAAATACGGCTTTCCTGTAATTTCAGTGTAAAGCCTGAGTATTTTAACTGGTATATTTAATGCAGTTTCAGGTGTGGTAGCTTGGCCCAGCAGCTCAGATATGTGGTGTGGTGGGTTGACCCTGGCTGGATGCCAGGTGCCCACCAAAGCCACTCTGTCACTCCACCTCAACTGCAGGGGAGAGAAAATACAGGGAAAGGCTTGTGGGTTGAGACATAAGGACAGGGAGAGATCACTCACCAGGTATTATCTTGGGCAAAGCAGACTGAAATTGGGGAAATTTGTTCAATATATTACTATTCAAATCAGAGTGGGGTAATGAAAAATGAAATCAAATCTTAAAAACACCTTCACCTCATCCCACCTTCCTTCCTGGGCTTAACTTCACTCCTAAATTCTCTACCTTCTCCCTACCAGCAGTTCAAGGAGACGGGGAATGGGGACCATGATCAGTTCATCAAACATTGTCTCTACCACTTCTTGCTCCTCAGGGGGAGGACTTCTCACATTCTGCCCCTGCTCCAGGCTGGAGTCCTTCCCACAGGAGACAGCCCTCCATGAATTTCTCCATGCAAGTCCTTCCCACAGGTGCAGTCCTTCAGGAACAGATTGTTCCAGTGCGAGTGCCTACTGCATCACAAGTCCTGCCAGCAAACCCGCTACATACAGCACAGGCTTCTCTCTCCACAGGTCCTGCCAGGAACCTACTTCCCACAGGATCCCAGCCTCCTTTGGGCGTCCATCTGCTCTGGTGTGGAGTTCTCCACACGCTGCAGGTGGATATCTGCTCCCCCATGGGCTTCCACAGGTTGCATGGGAACAGTCTGCCTCGCCATGGTCTCCACCGTGGACTGCAGGGGAATCTCTGCTCTTGTTCCTGAAGCACCTCCTTCTCCTTTTTCACTGATCTTGTTGTCTGCAGAGGTGTTTCTCTCACTTATTCTCACTCCTCTCTCTGTTTGCAGTTGCTGTTGTGCACTAACTTCTTTCCCCCTTCTAAATCTGTTATCCCCGAGGTGCTACCATCATTGCTGGTGGGCTCGGTCTTGGCCAGCAGCCGGTCCGTCTTGGAGCCAGGTGGCATTGGCTCTGTTGACATGGGGGAACTTTCTAGAAGCTTCTCACAGAAGCCACCTCTATAGCTCCCCAGCTACCAAACTGTGGCATGCAAGCCCAGTATATGTGGACAAGTACAGTCACAGTTTTGATCATTGGCTGTGGCTTATGTGCTTGGATTTGCTGCCTCAAAAGTCCTTTGATAGTTCAGGGCAGTAGTGGTGCCAACACACAGCACTACTCATTTTTCAAGACGTAGTAAAATGCCGTAGTAAATGAAAAGTCATTTAGGATGTTATTTTGTAAGCTGATACTGTGCAGCCCCAACAGTGGCTCCTTTATTTAAGCATGATTACTTTGGGAAAAATGTGAGACTGTCTCAATAGCAGCTGTCTAAGGAATAGACAGTGCCTGCTGTTTTCCCAGTGACTAATTGAAAGACAACTTTTTCGTCAATTTTGCTCAGTGTCTTCCTCATGGCGTATCATGCAGCAGCAGACAACCACCAATGCCAGTGATATAGCAATGTTAGGCTGTGGGATCTCTCTGTCCTTTTTCTGTCTGTTCTGGTGCTTCCCCACTGGCCAGGAAAGGCACTCCTTAAATGCTGATGCATTACTGAGGACCAGGGTCTAGTGCTACATCTATACTAGGACCACATCCTATAGCATGCTCCCAAGTTTGTAAAATTGGGTAGTTGTGATGGAGGAAAGTAATCATAATAAAAACTACATACATTCCCCTCTTCTACTCATGGTTTTCCTTCCCCTGCACGTTAAGTAATTTCCATGTCATCCCCTGCCTGCTATTCCTTTTCTCCACACTCTATCTTTTTTGAAAGCAACAGATTTCTCCTTCTTCATGTACTGCATTAGAAGCACATTTTTTTGCCTTTCCTTGACTTGCCTGCCTCAGTACCTCGCCTTACTCTGTGCTTACTCTCTCTGACTCATATAAGGTCACAAATGGCAGTAGGAACCTTCTTATGGGTGTATGAACTGAGACAGCATTGATTATAATGGCTGCTTGGACACGTATTTTATGTATAGACACATTAGTTCAGGGATTTTATCTGTTAGCTGAAATCCTATCCATATGTTTTTATTTTATTTTGGTGCTGCTGCTGAGTGTGTGTTCACTTCAATTGCTTTCAGATAGTATGTTGCTAACTTTGGTACAAGCCATTGTCCAACATAGATTCAAAGACTGATCTTTCCCTCACCAGAGAGACATATTCAGGTTCTGGGTAGTATGGGAAGGAGTGTTGTTCAAAAGGATTTTAAGTCAGTGCTTCCATTTATAACTCTCTAGTTTCTTTGATGTATTTTTTCAGCAACTATTCACACTTTCTGTCTTTTTCACATATTGTGTCAAGAGCAGCAGACAATAGCCAATTCCAGGTAAATTGAATCCAAAGTGAGATGTGTTGAAACCCATTTCAGACTACATGGTATCGCTAATTGACTTTGTGCCTCCATAAATGAAGTATAATCATATTGCAATTTATCTGGCAAACAGTAAGTTTTTGATATAAATACCTGAGAACCTGGAAGTGCTGATGACAGTGTCTGCAGTGTGGATGAACTCTTTAGCTGCATGATGGCAATAATTTGCTGCATAGATCATAGACTTCTTGTGTCAGAATGGTGTGGTTGAACATCCATGGAAATATTGAATAGCACAGACAAAACCATGGCTGTTTTCATTATACATGCTTACAAAAATGGCTAAACAAAGGTGTGGAGTGGGAAGGTAGTGAAACCTTTCAGTGAAGCAGGGCAAGTTGCCAGTTTTTATTTAGTGTGATGGACTTAAACTAATAGCTATTGCTTCAGACTCACAGAATCACTTACCACTACTTTATTTTGATTTATTAATTTTATTCTTCTAGCACCCAGGAGTTGCATTGTGGGCAAGAATTGCTGCATACTGGGAGCTTTTAGAAGTTATTTCTGTCGATGTGCTGAACAGAACCACTTACATGCATGTCTGGTGTGTGTATTGATCTTATAGACTGTCTCCTGCCGGGAGGGTAATAAATGCTCAGCTGTGACAGTTTTAAAAGTCTAACAGCCAGACCAGCTCCAAAACAACCTCTGGTGTAATGATGGGGAAACGATTAGAGAGCAAACAAGGACCACTCACTCTTTCAATGAAATAATTCATTTTGAATTCCAAAAAAGGTTATTAGGAAGGGAATCCTTCTCCACTTGCCACTCAGATGTTTTCAGTATAAGCACTGGAGTTCTACAGTTGGCAGCTGGAGTCTCCATTGCAAACTTATACTACCATGTTTATTAATTTTCGTCAATGATGCACCTATGTCCTCTGTGCTTCCAGTTAGTTTTGTACTGCTACTGCTTTAGTGGAAAATATTATCTTGCAGTGAATGAACTAAAAGAGAACAGGTTTCTTCTTCTATTTATTGTCTGTTTACAAGGTTTTGATTAAAAGAATTAACACGTTTATACAGTCACCTCAGCTAAAACAAGATCATCAATTTCTCAAAGTTCATAAAAGTCCTGGAGAAATAAATCTGAGGCATTCACTCTCCTGACAAGCTGCCAGAGTCTGCAGAACTTGCTTTTACACTGGCATCTTTCCTGCCCTTGTTGTCATGTGCAAAACACGAGGATTTGTGCCGTACTAATCCCTCTAATGAGGGTTTCTCCCTCCCAGCTTCTATATAAACCCTGCACAAAGCTGTGGCTGCTGGGCAGGCACAGAGTCAAAGCACCCGTTTTTTGAACCTCATTCAAGGCAATTAAGAGACTGGGATTAAACAAACACCCAACACCAGCATCCTCAGCAGTGAGAGGGATTACCCTGGTTGGCCAAGGCACGGAGCTGTGGCACGGCCAGGTTGTCCCACGGCAGAGATATCCCTGCTCTGCTCGCTCAGATCTGGTGGAAAAGCAGAGCCTGCACCCAGCTGTAATGGGTGCCCTGAGGTGGCTGTTCTGGGCTGGACTGGGCTACCTGATCTGCTGCTGTCCCCCACAGGCAGAGGCACAGTTTCCTCGCGTCTGCATGACAGTGGAAGCCCTTCGCTTGAAGCGCTGCTGCCCAGCCTTGGGAACAGATCCAGGCAATATCTGTGGGTCCCTGCAAGGCAGAGGACGGTGTGAGGGGGTGCAGGCAGACACTCAGCCCTGGAGTGGCCCCTATACCCTTCAAAATGTGGATGACCGGGAACGGTGGCCCCTCAAGTTCTTCAACCAGAGCTGTCGGTGCACAGGTGAGATGGGTGCTGGAGGGAGGGGATGGGGATAGATAGGTCGGCCAGAAGCATCTCTAGTGGCATAAGGTATTAAGAAGGCTTAAAATATTAATAATTTCATAAAAAATTTTCCATGTTCATGATACTGTCAGCACTTTTTCAGAGCAGCAGGGTCGAAGACATGTTTTCTGTCATGCAAACTTCCGTGTTGTCCTCTTTCCCCCTGGAGTTGTCCCTTTAGCCACCCATCACTTTTCTCCAAAGGGCTTTGGACCTTTCAGAGCTTCATTCAAACCTCTCTCACTGCTAATCATGGTGCAGTGAACCTGGATCAGTGTGCACTGATCAGAGCTTTATGGAGTAGTACTTTGCAGCATGATATAGCCCTGTGCACTGAAAATGTCTGGATGTCTGGTCAGGGTGTCAACCAGGGTTGTTAACTAAATCTACAACTTACACTGATCCAAAATATGTCTATACAACCACCAAAGACACCATCTCATCCTTTTCCTCCCCATCTCCAGCTGCCCCTTCTCACCTGTGACTACATGGGCTCCTGTGTTTCCATTCTGGAGGTGAAATGGATCTGGGAGGAGATGTGCTCGAAAGCTAACCTGGCCAAAGGGATTGGATTTTAGCAAGACCACTTCACTAGTACTGGCAGGAGGGAGGGATTAGGGAGGTGAGGTCGAGGCAGGACAAGGTGATAGGACCTTTTCTCAGCCCTGGTTGAAGAAGAGTTAAAATGGGCAGGAATTGCAACCTCAGCCCAGACTGCTGTGTGGAGGCTGGCAGGAGATGGCACTTGGAACTGGGGAAAAGGTACATCCCGGGCACTGAAGTCACTTGCTAAGCAGATTTCAGACGAAGCCTGAATTTTGTTGAATACATAAAGTTGTTTGAATTTTCTAACGGGAAGAACAGACTGCTTTCCTTCAGCCTGATTCTTAGAGATAGCTGAACTGTTTTGTCTCAAATATATCTTGGCTTTCACTATCAAAAAAGCCCAGATCAATCTGAGAAGGCAGCACTGCAGAAAATTTCAGCCCAAGAGGTTAAGTTTTCCAGCACTGTTACCAGCTGGAAACAGAGAGGTAGTGGCAGATGACTTAAAAGGTTACACGGCATTACTGAAATTCCTCAAAATAGTAACAGACTTTAGAATAGAGATAGAGATAGTATTTGATATTTGCGGGATTGACTCTGAGGTCACGTGGGCAGAATGTAGTGTTCTTTTGTTCAGCCTTCTGCTTAGCTGTCTGCTCTCCTTGTCTCTTTAAATCTGGTTTCTCCTGCTGCATTTTTATTTCACTTGGATTCCTCTTTCTCATTGTAGGTTTTTTATCTAAATATACGAGTGACAAAATGTTAAGGTGAAAGGCATCCTTAAGGATGATTTTCAGAAAGTTTTCCTGGGCTGTACTCTGCTTGATGCTATATGCAAAGGCATTCTTAGGAGAATGCTAAGAAGTTCACAGCTGTGTGGGATTTGAATTAGATCTGATGCTTTTACAGTGCTGGTGATTATGGCTCTAGGTCTACTTAGGGTTTATTGTATTTTTCTTTTCTCCAATCAGTTGTATACACTGGTTGGCTGTCTGCACACCGGAGTTTTAAGTGACGTGATCTGTGGCATTTATTAGACATCTAGTGCCATGGTACCTACATAACATAGTGGTAAGGTAACATGTGGTACCTAGGTAACATAAACTAAAGCTGCTCATTCAAAGGGACATGCAACAGCTCACATCTCTACTATTAAGGTATCTTATTTTCCAAATGAATTATGTGCACACTGCCTATTTGAAATGGTTCCTGGATTGTGCACACTCCAACCCCACCAAGGCTCTTTCTAGCACTTTAACAATATAAATGGTTGTGTTCCAGTGCCATCTTGGCACTGTTTAATTTAGAATTTAGACATGGTATAAATTATAAGCTATGGGAACTCTAGCTACCTTGTAGCTGATTATTTGGTTAGACAGTGGCATTTAAACATGTCATATAGCTGATGGCTCTGTGGTTGGAAACCTGGAGGAGCTGTGAGGAACAGGGCCAGGATTTTCTGAAGTGGGGCTTCTGGAGTTTTCACAATAAATAAATCCATTTGAGCTTTCTACTAAAAACTCTTTAAGGAGAAAAGGAACTTTGAAAAATTGTCCATTTGTTGAAGCTGTTCACTGAGGAAAAATGTCTTAAAATCATATCTATCCAGTTCTGGGTGCTAAAAAATAGAAGAAAGGAAAAAAAAAACAAAAAGAAAAGAAAAGAAAGGGAAGGAAAAGAGAAAAGAAAAAAGAAAAGAAAGGGAAAAGAAGAAAAAGAAAATAGAAAAGAAAAGAAGAAAAAAGGAAAGAAGAAAAGAGAAAAGAAAAAGAAAAAAAAGATCTCAAACACAAATATTGACGAATGGTTATGGGATCAGATTAATTTCCATTTTTAGCCTTCAGCAAATAACATACGTTAGTATTTCTTTAACTGGGGAAAGATAGAATACGATTATTGTATTAACAACAGAAAGGTCCAGCTTTGCTTCCCACTTTTTGTATCAAGGGGCATGGTCAAATCCACAACTGCAAGTCTGTTGTCAGGATGCTGCTTGCTGCATGTTTCACTCAACGTGTTGGTTGCAGCAAAAATGTCATCTCTATAAAACATATGGAGTTATGGCATGAATGTAGTTGGAAGGTAGCAAAGAATTTTTAGTTCCTGTCAAATTTCAGTTTTGAATTAATTGAATGTGCTCTACAATCGGTTTGTGTGCACCTAATTCAATTTATATGGATTCTTAAACTGAAATAATCTGATGACAGATCCTGACAATGTGCAATATTGCGTGAAGGAGAATCTGGTATTTTGTTTTTCAGTAAGGTGTATGTGTTGAATTAGACAAAGTGTTGAATATGTTAGTCTAACCTTGAATATTGAGAATTACAGCTAGTTAGAAAACAAAGTAGTAATTCAGTGAGATAAATTTAGTTTAGAAGAAAACTGTTTTAGAAGATTTATGAACTAAATGCTATTTTGAGTTTTAAATAATAACATTGTACTAATGGGATACATATCTGATACAGCACTTTAAAAACTGAGTACAGAAGACTATTGTGAAAAACCACTGCCGTCAGTCATGTGGCTGCTAGTACATATTGTGACAGTGATTAAACAATGACGTAGTCTGGGTTCACGGAGGAGTTAAACATAATTATCAATCTTTTTTTTTGCTGCCGCTTTCTAAGGTTTACATATGGGCATGTGCTGAACATAGCTCTATTTTTTAATGGATGCTTTTTGAGGAAAAATGTATTTAAATCCTTTCACATTCCCATGCAATATCTATTCAAACTGGGCAGAGATTAAAGTCTATTCTTAAGCAAACTGTCAGTTAAGCCATTAGCTGATATGATGACCCTCCCATGAGATAAAATTGAGCTTTTGAAGTAGTTATAAAATGCACTTCATTTACTTATTGTCAGAGAATGGTTCTGTGGGATAATAATAAATAAAATCCTGTGGTAGGTACAGATTTTCCACATCCTACATCTTATAAGGATGTCTAAATGAAGAGCTAGGAGAAAAGAGCTGTCTGTCTCACATGGTAGCAATCTTGATCCTACCCTTGGGATACTACAGTATGCTGGTGTTTCAAATCTAATGTAACTCCTGTCTCAATGCAATGGCTAAAGAAGTCTGAAAAGGAGTCTTTCTCCCAATCTGATTAATGATGTGTATTAAGCTGATCTCTGTGGAAGGAAGATGCATGGCAGGTGCTCAGGTTTCATCTTGGTGCAATAAAAGAAGGCGAAAGATGGTGAGTGTTGAGTGGCTTCATTTTTACTGAAGAAAAGCCTCTGAGTTGATGGAGTTATTAATCTGGGTTACATTTGGTGTCTGAAGGTCACCCACATGTTGCATCACTAAGAGGCAGAAAAATCCATGAGCTAAGGATTAAACCCAGGATCTCTGAGTTTAAAAAGCAGCTACAGTGGTATGCAATGACCAGTGTTAGCATACACCAATGATACGTAGGAACACATACCAAATATCATGTCATAAGAAGTGTATTTTTCTCAGTGCCACACCCATGGACTGGCCCACTGGGGAAAGTAGCGTGGCCATAGTGCCTACAGAAACAGCCAGATTCACCCAACTTCACTGAGAAAGAGCACCGTAAATGTGGGTGAAATTAGGCACAGAAGAAGACAGCTCCCAAGGCATGTGATCCCATATCCAGACAAAAGGGCTAGTGAAGAATACACCCCAGATGATTATTTTTTTTTTACTAGCAGCAGTACAATGGCCATTCCTGGATACAGTGGAACAAGCCAGGACCATCCGACAGGGACATGATCTCCTGCCTGTCCACCAGAATGACCTCCCACACTATATTCTCTAGGAATCACAAGGGATGATAATCATCTCTGTCTCTAGCACAGCCTCGTGGAGGTAGTACACTGAGTTGCTATGCGTTAGTCACTGAAAGTGAAAAAATGTAAAGGCATGAATCCTTGCATGTGTTTATGGTTCCTGTGTGCAAAAGGATCTTCAAAGGGTCTAACTGCCTTGCTGAAAATATCTACTATACTATATCCTGCTGTCATGAGATTACTTTTCCTGCTCTCCTAGACCTGTACCATTGAAGTCCACCATCACTAGCACAGCAGACATGGAATTTAAGTTGTAAGAGACCAGGACATAAATTTCACAGCCATGTGGGAATTCCTCAAGGCAGTAAATGAACTTTCTGAAAACAGCAATACATCATTTCCAGACCAGTGACCTGGTAGAGTGCTTTAGAAACAAATCCTGAAAAAGTGGTTTGGGTGGGGCATAAAAAACCTGGGTCCGATTACTGCAGTCATTCCTGTTTGCAACATAGGAAGTCTCTCTATCAGCTTCTTGCCGTTTCCGCTGCTGCATAATGACAGTCCTGTGATACATGGCGTCTGTTGATAATGACAAAAAGCAAGTTCTGATATCATCAGGTGTTGGTATTATATGTGTTTCTAACAATAGAACATCACCGAATAGACCCAATGGCGGGACAGAAATGTTCAACACAATCATCAGAAATACTGCAGTGTGAAATACTACTTTCACTGGAAATCATCTCCTTTTGTTTGCCAGTCTCCACTGCAGTTCTCCTACTCAGTAGAAGCTTGAGTCCCATTGAAAAGTGTCTGGGGAAGTGATGGAAAGAACAGACCTCTTGAATTTCTTCATAGATTGGTCCACCTGGCTCCAAATGCCATACAGGTGGAGAAGAGCTTTTTTTCCCACGAAGAAAAGTCATAATTTCAGACTTTTGCAAATTCCTTATCAGATTGAGATTGAGTAGGTGCATAGAATATACCTAAAATACAGATATTATCTGATAAAATGATTTCAGGCATCAAGACCTGCATAGATTCAAAGGGCTCTGACTGAAAGAGCCTCAACAAGTGACTGGGAGCATCTTGTTATGGTACTGAGACCAGACAGCAGAAACCTGGTCCTGCACTGGTTTTGGTTCTCATAGTGCTGTATTTCAATGTGGAACTTATCCAGCACTGTGAGTAGAGGGTTCCCTTAAATGACTGGAAGTGTTACTGCCAATCTCAAAAGAGGTTGTTGACAAATCTTTTCATGATTAATTTCTGATTTTCTTCCTTCTCTTAAAAAGGGTTGCAGTATACCTTTGAGTGTGAGGGGTCAAGAGGTGCTTTCCAGGAGTTCATGGTCCATGACTGAAACTTGAGCAATATACATGGCCTAATTAGGTAATGTTACATGATATTCCTGGTATTTGTCAGTGCAGGCTGGAGTATGTGATGGGCCCTAATAGCTAGGCTGAGTTGTGAAGATTGAGCAAGTACACAGATAGTGGAGTACACCAAACTGATTTACAGTAATCGTGGTGTTCTGATGGGATCCTCATGATACTGTGATCAAATCAACCCTCCATGTTGTTTCCCCAGCCGTCTCTGCCCTCATCATAATAACATATCCATACAATCTTCTTTCTTTCATAAAACTATAATCTACTTGCTTTTTCTGGTCTATGTCTTCATCCCTCTAAACCAATGCAGACCCCTGGCTTCAGGTGCCTTCTGCCTTAGCTGGCAGCTGAACCCAGATGCTCCTATTTGTATTGGGACAAAATGTAAGCCGTATACCTGGAAACTGTCCTCATAGTATGCCATGAGGATATGCATAATCCAAAACCTTGTTAAGTCTTCATGCTTGTGGTCCCTAACCTTATCACGGGTCCTAAGGTTCATGATATCATGTAAACTTACAGATCTCAGGGCCTCCAAAATAACCATAAACTGTCTAGACCTATGGTTAAGAGTCCTCATATTAACTTGGTAGGTCTCACAGGAGTCTGTTACAAATGTTTAGAGTGCAGCAGCCCTTACCTTAAGAGACAGCCATAAGCTACAGAGCCTTCTTGGTAACAGCCCTTGTAGCCTCAAGAGTCTTTGAATTGATAATATATCCCGCAGCCCTTGACAATCTGAACTGTTGTTGTTCTCATAGGCTCAAATCTACAGCCTAGGGAAATTCACCCATCCAGGAACATTTCATAAGACACTCCCTATCTCCCTGTTAGCTTGAAGCCTGTGCTGGACCTAGCAGCACCTATGTGTGTGGTGAGCAGTGAGATTTCATGGCATTTTGGAAAACAATTGGCATGATTGTTGTGGGGTGAATGTGTACGGAGAGTTGGAGGGGGGCATGAGGTTAAGGAGTTTCAGTGCAGATTTTTGAGAACTGAGTGGAGATCCCAGAGGACCTGTGGTTGCCACTCTGCTCCCCCCTCCCCCTGGCAGCAATGCCCACTGTCCTACACCACTGCTATGCCAGCAGCCTGCCAGCAATGCAGGCAGGAGGCAGGTGTCCACAGCAGGAATGGTTGGTTGGTCTCTGTCTCCCCCAGCAATGGAGGATTAAGCTGCAATGGGGCCTTTCTTCTGCTGCCAGCTATCTGCCACAGTGTGCAAAAGGCTGTGCTTAAAGCAAGCTCTGCTTTCCTGGGCTCTTCCATCACATTGGAGGGTCTGACCTAATAGCCTAGAGCAGATCTGATTACTTGCCTTAGGAATGATGCCAGCGGGGAACGACAGTACTGCAGTGTTTTTCAGGCTGTTATTGCAGCACCATTTAATAATGCTTAAAGTGTGACCAGCAGCACCCCGGTGCTTGTCCTCGTTTGTGCTGGATCCCAGATACACTGTTAAGAGGTGGTAATTTCGCCTACATTTCGTCCTTAAGAGAACGGTTTTGTTTAAGGATTTTTTTCTCTGCTTAAGGATCCACGTGAACTGCCCCTGCTTTGAGTTTGATCCTTGAAGAACAGGAGTAATTGAGAGCCAATCCAGCAAAGCACTTCATCATGGTCTTAACCTCAATTGTTCAGCTCTCTATTCAGTGAGACTCCTCACATGCCTGAGGGCTTTGCAGAGCTCTGAGCACCTCAGGGTGTGAAGCACTTCACCTCCCCAACTGGCTAAGTGTGATTCTTGGCCTTGCCATGGCTCTGGGAATGGAGCCAGTCATCCTTCTGGTTAGGCAATTGGCAAAGCTGCCAGTCTGCTCAGCTTTGTCCCTTTCGGGGGCTGGCATCTCTGGGGAAAAAGGGCACTCAATCTTAATTCTTCTCTATTTTACTGTTAGTTTTCCCTGAATCAGAATGTCATGACTGTTTGTTCCCTCTTGATCCAGGAAACTTTGGTGGCTATAACTGTGGTGACTGCAAGTTTGGCTGGACCGGCCCTGGATGCAATACGAGGAAGCCAGCAGTTGTTAGGAAGAATATCCACTCCCTGACAGCAGAGGAGAGAGAGCAGTTTTTCGATGCTCTAGATCGTGCAAAGACAACCATTCACCCAGACTATGTAATCGCAACTCAGCACTGGAGAAGTCTGCTTGGTCCAACTGGAGAGGAACCACAAATTGCCAACTGTAGTATTTATAACTACTTTGTTTGGCTTCATTACTACTCAGTCAGAGACACGTTATTGGGTTAGTGCTTTTCTTATCCAACGGGTTCTGAAGGTAAAGGAAAGGGTGAAGACTGTCACTGCTGAACGAAGGTATATGCTTAACACAGCTGTGCTAGCTCATCAAGCAGGGAATCTCAGTAGTAGGCACAGAACTGTGGAGCAAAACCATTGGTGGTGAGAAGCTGGTGGTCTTCCACAGTCAAGGGAGGTGTTCTCCCACTGTGTGGCAGCTGGAGCATCCAGTTGCAAGAGCTATCTGACAGGGAGGCAGTGCACAGGCTTCACCGTTGAGTGAACTTCGTGTGGTCAGGCAGTGATTGACTTAAAAAAGATATTCCTAGTCCACAGAGCAAGGTAGATGCACTAGCACTGAGAAGGGGCCTCTGCAGTTGAGAAGGCACAGATCATGCAGAGATATTTGGGACCAGAGTGCTATTGTTTTCTGTGGTCTTTAGCGAGTCACTAAGGATGGACTCTGCCTGACTAACCATAGTCAGTTTCTAAAACCAACCTAGGTTAGAGGTTTGGTTATCTAACCCCATGCTTTCTCCCAGATCCATATTCCTAGTCCTGTTTGCTACAGAAATAGCAAACTTATACCAGCCTCATTTCACAAAGCCTGCTTCTTGTAGGAGGAGGCACCAACCAATATGGCTCTTCTGCCTGACAGTCCTCTGTGCAAACTGAACAGCTCATATCTACTTCCTTGCTGAAGGGTGTCTGCTACTCTGCAGTGGGTTTCGTTCAATTTACCCTTCTGACATAGTTCCATTTTGCAAGGTCTGAAGGAAGCAGTCCCTGGCCTAGTGAGCGCAAAGGTCCTTCAGGGGCAGGACAGTCATATGGAAAGGGAAAGAGGCAAATTCTAGTGCTCCTGCAATGGTAAACAAATGCACATGTGGGTTGAAACTTTCTGCAGTGGTAAAAAATCCATATGTGGTTTGAAGCCTCTCATCCCTGAGTATCTTAGTTCTTGTGTAATAGCAGAAGCACAATATAAAAAATAGCAAGAACAATTTGAGGAAAATTGGCAAAGGATGTTGAATTACTTTTGGCATGTTAAGGAAAATGCTGAGGTTCTCTTGATAGATACATGGTGTAAAGTCCTGCAGCTGAGCGAGAGAACGAGATAATGTGGTACATATTAGCAAGGAGCTAGGGTTTTAAAAAGTACAACTGCTTCTTAAAATCAAAATCCACTAAAGTGAGAAGAAATCTTCACAATACCCAACTGTTTAAGGAATGTGAAGTTTCGAGAAGCACTGAAACAAATACCCACAGAGGAGTTTGTTTCGCTTGTCCCAAGTAAGTGATGTAACTTCTGATGTGTGCACTCTTTTCAAAGATACAGAGCCGAAGATACTTGTTTAACTGCACTCTAGGCAATAAAAGAACGTGCTGTCTGTCTCTCAAGCCTTGTTTGGCATCAAAATGCCTGTTTTGTCTTTCCTTTGTAGGTCCTGGTCGCCCCTTCACAGGTATCGATTTCTCCCATCAAGGACCTGCCTTTGTCACTTGGCATAGGCACCATTTGCTGCTGCTGGAGAGAGACCTGCAGGTTAGCTGAGCAGCCTTTTGCTTTCCTTGTGCAGCATCTCCCTTTTGCTATGTGACTTTGTTGAGCCAGTCAAGGGTAAGCTATTTTCTAGGATATTTTCTTACCCAAACTCCCAGAAGGATTTGCTCACTGATCCTGTTTTTTGTTCCAAGTGGAATTAAGGCTTTCAGGATATGGAGGACTGAACAGTTTCTCCCTGTGAACAGTGATGTGAAGGTTATCAGGGAGATTTTTCCCCTTCTGCTCCAGAACAAAGAATAGAAGATGTGAAATAGCAGTATATATTAACAAAATCAAAGCAACACCTTCATGTAAAACTTGGTAGCTGGTATTGTCTGCTGATGTTGAAGATACTATCCCAATGAAACCAGCTCTAAATATTACTCCCTTTAAATATGCCATATTATGCAATTAATACATACATATATTTAGCAATATATCTTTTAAAGAAATACATGTTAACATGCTCAACAGTCAGTTACAGAAGCACTGACTCATTTCCATTTGCATGACTTCTACATTGGCAATGTTACTGTATTTCAGCAGATCTCTGATGAAAATGGTTCCTATCAAAATAGCTGCAGGATCTTGCTTGCATGAAATTGTATCTAACAAGCGAGCACAAGCAAATGCACTGTACTCCCCTATTAATATAGTTCAGATTCCTCCTCAGGGCTAGCCTTTCTGAAATGAAAGCAAACTACATGCACAATTTTACCCATTACCCCACTTACATCACTCAGAAAGCCTCTTAGTTGCTTAAGGCTCAATTCATCTCTGCTCCTACTCTCCTGCCTGGTCTCTGGGTTGGCAGAAAGCCTAATGTGTCCAAAAGAAGTTCAGTCCCGCAGTAGGGAAGCTAGTGGCAATGTCTTTGCTTAGACTGACACAACATCCCAATCTTTTGAAAGGAGCTGGAGAAGCTCTGTGAAATGCATGTAGTTGAAATGCAGAATGAAAAGCAGAATATCCAGTGAAATATTCAGTGAATACCCAGTGAAGCAGCTTGAAGGAGTCCCTTTCTTTCTCTTTCCTTTTGAATGTGATTCCCTGCTAATGTGCTTCTGTCCATTGCAGCGATTGATGGGCAACGACTCCTTTGCGCTGCCCTACTGGAACTTTGCCACAGGTAGAAATGAATGTGACATCTGCACGGACCAGCTCTTTGGAGCTTCGCGGCTGGATGACCCCGGGCTGATCAACCTGAGCTCCAGGTTCTCCCGTTGGCAGGTAGTTTGTAACAGGTATGAGAATATCTAGGGCAAGCTTGCACACTGACCAAACCTTGCTTTCATTCAGCATTCACAGTGCGGGCTGCTCTCAGTGTGCGTGAGCAACAGCAAAAGAGCCAAGATGTCGTATTTAGAACTGGAAATCACTGTCAGATTGTGTGTAGATGGTGCTGTATAAACTTTCTCCTGTGGTATTATGGAAGTATATTTTTTAAAAATGAGTCTTCTGGTATAGGATTTTAGTTGATTCAGCCGGTTTGGGGCTGCCAAAGGTCTGAAGAGTTTACACATTGGCAAGTATCTTTCTAAAAAGGAAATGTGAATGTGTTGGATCTCTGTAACATACACCTAACTGATCTCCGCAGCAGAAACAGAAAACTGTTTTGGCATATAGGAAGCTAGAGACAGGCTGAAAACTCTGTTCCCTTGGATTGAGTGGGTCCTTAACCCTGATATATTTAATGTAGTTTAAGGATTGACTTCAAAGTGTCTGAGACTTCCTGTGGCAAACAACGCAGCGCCCGCCAGGAGCTTGCTGCCAGCTCTCTGTAGGCATATACTGATTTGTGTGAGAGCAGGGCTTTGACAGGGGATTCAGATGCAGAGTTGGGGCGGTATGACATAAAATGCTGTTGGTTACAATACTCATATATCATTCTTCTCTCAGTTCAGGGGCTGTGCACAGTCAGTCAGAAAGGTACCAAAAGCTCAGGCCTTTTCAAAAGAGTCTTTCTCTGGATACCAAACGAGCTACTTGAAATTCCAGCTTTAGGCACCAGTTGGCTTTAAATCTTGCCCCTACTTTTTCTCTAAGATAAACAGAGCATTATTTTTTTCTTGAAAACTGAAGTGACTTAACTTTTGCCTTGGCAAGGTTAAACAGAGAAGAGGTTTTGTTTAATTCAGGAGTTTCTGAAAATGCTGTTTCCTTTCATATTGAATAGGACAGTGGTTTTTGTTTGCGTTTTTTTGTTTTGGTTGTTTGGTTTTGGTTTTGGTGGTTCTCTCCCCCCCCCCCCCCCCCCAGTGTTACATTGTTTATCTCCTCCTCCTTCCCCTTTTCTCTCCCTGATATAAAGGACTTGCTCTGCATTAGCTACTGGGCAACCCCTGCAACAGGAGGATGTTCTCCAGGCCCCGAAAAAAAGAGGATGTAATGCATAGCAGCTGCTTTTCTTCTAAAAGGGTTGAGAGATGGAAAGTGAAGTCCTGCTTTCTGTAATTTCTTGCATTTTCTCAGCTTGGTGGGAATTTCCTGGTTGGTTGGTTTGTTTGTTTGTTTCTTTTTGTTAAGAGATAGAGGAGTAGTTCTTAGGAATGAAAGTTTGTCAATTCAAATTGAAAAGAGTGTTCTAGATTGCCTGAGAAAAACTGTTATTCTGAATCCCTTGTGAAGACACCATGGGTTGTGCTTCCCTCTTCTAAAGCATCCTGTCTCTGTGAACAATGAACCTGGTAACTCTTGATCCAAATGACTGATGGTCCACAGAGCCACAGAAAGCCATGGCATAGTGCCAGTCTTGCAATAAATTCATCTCCCAGGCCATGGGAGGTGAACTGAGATGCCCCAGAAGGTGTCTCTCACAAACTCCTGCTCTCTCATATGAGAGCTGAGGAGTCTTTATACTGCAGGAGAAAAAGCCAACAAACAAGTCATCACCTTCTTCCCAGTTGTGCCTCTTTCTGTTTCATGCTCAGCTTGGATGACTACAACCGCCTGGTCACACTGTGCAATGGGAGTGACGAGGGGCCGCTGCAGCGGAGGCCACCCAGAGGCTTCAGCGAGCAGCTGCCCACCATGGAGGATGTCAGGAGATGCCTTTCCCTGCAGGAGTTTGACAGGCCTCCCTTTTTCCGCAATTCTAGTCTCAGTTTCAGGTTTGTCCTTTGGCTTCTCTGGAGCCGTCTGCGTCACTGGTTTTCTTTATGAGCACATTTGTCAGCAAAATATTGTTCCTTGACAGTGCTTTTACCCATTCACAGGAATGCACTGGAGGGCTTCAATAAACCAGATGGAGCCTTTAACTCATCGATGCTGAGCCTTCATAATTTGGCTCACTCTTTCCTGAATGGGACCAGCGCTCTCCCTCACGCAGCTGCCAATGATCCCATCTTTGTGGTATGTCTATCTTTTACCCACAGCGTGATTGGTGGTGGCTGTGGCTCAAAGCCACCTTTCTCACAAGAGATCTGCAGAACAAGTAAAGTGAATTCCCTAAAAATTTGTCTTTTAATAGTAAAGGAGGAATCTTTTATCTGCCACATCTGCGTAATGGTTGAGTAAAAAAGGAAAGATATCTCAGGGTGATTTGTAAAATATAAAAAAAGATTCTAGGGATAAGAGCATTCCAAGGCATGTTGCCCTGAATCATTTCATTAGGTAGTATCTAAATTTAATGGCTTATATCAGACAATTTTACAGCAACAAGATAAACTGAAAGTGGGGCTAGTTATTTTAAAGCAGTAGACTGAGTAGTTTGTTTCTTTGTTTCAAATTTTACAGGCTAAAAGGAAGCATATCTAATGTCAGAGTCTCTTGGGAAATAGAAATAATGTGATTTCACTGATGCGTCAGCGTAGTGCTGTAATGAGCAGCACAAACAGCAATGTGCAAATAAAAAGCCAGCGTTTGATGCTGTTTATACATCTTTCTTTCCTAATAAATTCATGCTAATTTATTTTCCTCTTTGTTAAACAACAGTCATTATATATTAATTCTTATATGTTATACCTATATATTATGTAGATACGTTTCTTTGTTATCTTTATTTGAAGTTTGCCATCTCTTGTTGGAGAAATTAGTCCAAGTACTTATATAGTGGTTCTCCAGACTATTTCCTTAATAATTCTTTAATTCCTACATTAGTTTCTTTCTTACACATACACGGTGAAATTCATTTCACTATGCTGTAATTTTATACACATGATTATTTTCTGTAAGTTTTTTCCAGGGTTGTAATTAAAAAAACGTGAATACCTAGGAAATCAGTTTGAATTGTTCCAGACATTTGTATTAGTTGTCTGAAACAACTTTCCTGTGTTAGTTAACTATAGACCTGAGCAAGACCTGATCAAATTCATGAGCTGTTGAGCTGGTGGCACACTCTAAAATAAGCATGATGGAATCAAATTTCCTGCAACTTTCCATACTTGTTCAGAGATGAGAATGATTAAAATAATTTTGAAAGGTACATTCACCTGAATGAACTCAGTGTTTCCTCACCTAAGAAGGTGGACCTGACTGTTCCATGCCAGCTGATACTAAACTATCTAGAGAAAGAGCTTATTATGAACAGGACAAACAAGGATGTATACAGCAAAATGTCCCATGCCAGAGATCAGTCTTTTCATGAGCTTTCTTGGTGTCCTATTCTGTAAATTCCATCTAAATTAGACTACTCTAATTAGACTACTCTCTTCTCTCTCTTTCAAAAGCTCCAGCCACCTTAGGTGAGATCCTTTTAAGGGTTGTTGAGTTCTCAAAGAGCCTAGTAAATGTGTGTGCCTATGCCTGGATTTTCAGGTTCTTCATTCCTTTACTGATGCCATCTTTGATGAGTGGATGAAGCGTTTTAAGCCCCCTGACAATGCTTGGCCTGAGGAGCTGGCCCCCATTGGTCACAACCGACTGTATAACATGGTCCCGTTTTTCCCCCCTGTGACCAATGATGAGCTCTTCCAGACTGCAGAGCAACTTGGCTACATCTATGCCATTGACCTACCAGGTATGTCTTGGAGGTGTGAACGCTGTTTCAGGCAAGGTGATGAGACAGCTTACATTTTCAATGACACAGGCATGTATAAAACAAGGAATGTTTCACAAAACACACAGGTGTATTCACCTGCTCACTAGCAAACACATATGATAGTAAAGACAGGTAGGCACAACTCACTGTGTAAGCCATAGTAACTACAAGTCTGCACGTGCTTAGTTTCCTCTGCTGCAAAACACATCAACATGAACTACTCTGATGTTGTGAAAGGTGCTTCTTTGGGGCTGAGTAGTCTTTGATTTTGACTCCAGTTCTCCGTGTTGTTCATGCTTGTTAGAGGATCCTTTAGCCCATCAGAGATCAGACACTCTCCCAGGGAGCTCCTCTGTCTAACGTCAGTCACTAAAAAATACTTTTTTCCCAAGACCCTGAACAGCATTGCACCATGATCCTCTTTAGCGATGAACTCCAGTAATATTTGGATACCCTGGAGAGATGTACCTGGGTGTTTTGTGTTGTAGACCCCCAATTTTATAGATCTTCCATGTCTGTGGGTGGGATGTGCCTTAGGGTTCGTCTATTAATTTGAAATTACCTTTGACACAAATCAGATAGAGAAAATATAACAAGAAAGCAAAGTATTTATGCACAAAATCCAAATTTTGTGACAAGAGTTACAAGTATTTGTGAAAGACAGAAGTGTAAGAAATGCATGAAAATCATGCTTCAGATGCTTTACCAAAGATTAAATCGGAGCAGTTTCTTTCTCCTTGGTATTACTTTGAGAGGCAGTAGGTGCTTATCTTACCTATGTGGACAGGAATTTCTTCTAGATGCTTACCATATATCTGTGGTTTTAATCTGTGTTTTTCAATGTGTTTAAAGGTCTATAGACTACAAAAGATTGAAACCCTTGTCCTCAGGCTGCATTCATGCAGGGGAGCCCTGATTTATGAAGGCATGGTAGCTGCTTTTTTGGTGCTTTTCTCAGGGGCATCCCCAGAATTTTTCCTGAAAATTTAAACTTCCGCTTTTATGGAGTTTAAGTTTTCCTCCCTTTGGACTACTGTCCCCTTTTCTTGCTTTGAAAATGCGGCGACCTCTTGGGCATGAGGTGCCTGGAGAGGAACAAAGGCAGCTTGTGATTCTGCTGCTTCTCAACTCCCACCTAAATAAATTGTTAGCTGTATGCAAATAAATGTATCTATCCTTGTCTGCATGGACAATATACACACAAGAAAGCTTTTACATCCAAACCCTTCTCTTTTATCTAAATATATAACTTGCTAATTGTACTTCACATAATCGCATTAGAAACAAACATACATTAATACTTTGCTGGCTCTTGAAAGATGATAAAGTGTAAGCAATTAATTTTGGAACCTTACTGAATTTTGGAACAGTTGCCCTCAACTATTTTTGTTGACAGAGACTGCAGATTGGGGCACAAAACTTTCAGTTGCTTTTATAGTCAGTATGACATCTCCCTGAGCCATCCGTCTCCTTAAGCCCATTTGTCAAGCTAACTTCTGAATACCTCAGAGTTTTTGGTGGATATTTAGTCAAATATAATTATTGCCATCTCGGTATATGTTGCATTTTTCAGAACAGGACAGCAGGCAATTTTTGCTTCTGAAAACACCAATGAAAACAAAAAAATTCAGCCAAGTAGAGCAGTGTTATTATTGGAATGGGCAATATTATCTTAGAAGACAGTGGTTCCTCAGAAGTGGTTTAAAATCAGCAGATATGATCTGGAGCTGGTCAGCAGAACCACACTAATTAGTGTTTTCAGTTAAAAGCTTGACAATAAGTTGGTTTGTGGTATACAGGAAAATTTGATGATTTTCTGCTGACCAAATAGCTTGGAAACAGCTATCTTGGAATGTCATTATAGAAAGAAGTGATTAAATCATTCATGATTTTGGCCAAATTAGATGAAAGAATGGTCTCTTTGTCTTGTCACTGTTAATCTTTTCCATTCCCAACACTTGAATTTGTATGAAATGTGAAGTTTAAATTTAGCTCTAGACTTCTCAGGCAGGAAACGTCTCCAGTTCTGGTATGAGTCCTGGTTACACGATGTGTTACCAGCTTCCCCTGTGGGGATCACTAAGCTGCACAAGTAATCATAATTATCAGGTTGTGGGAAATATTATATGTTCCATGTAATTCGGAAAATTAAATTTGTGTCCTCACTTCAGTCATTTCATATTTTCAGGTTCCCTTGAAGAAACCCAAGTATGGGCTGTCATGGTTGGATCCACAATTGGAGGAGCACTTATGGCTCTGACTGTGCTTGTACTGCTGCTTGTACTTTTCCAGCACCGAAAGCAGAGAAGAGGTTTTGAACCACTGATGAATGTGAGCTTCAGCCCTAAAAAGTACATGGAAGAGGCCTAGTGCCCTTGCTTTGTTTCTTCACTTACTCTTGTAGGAAGTGACCTTGATTGACTTACTGAGATCTTAGCTGAGACTTTATCACACGCTCCTTTGGCAGCTGACTAAATTCTTCTCATTCAGGTTTTTCCTGTTATCTTGTGAACTGTAATGTTTGAAGTCTCTGGGTACATATGAGCAAGGCCCAAGACTGGCTTGATTTTTCTCGTTACTAAATCTTATCTGGTGTATGTGACACTTGTAAGTCATGCTCTATAGATTTAGATTAAGACAGCTAATCCAAATAGACTTGAATAATCAAGATAAATTTTTACCTCATTATGTTCTTGATTTCATTTAGCAGCGTTAAGATGGACTAAAAGTTATTAACTCTACATATGTATTTGAATAAAATATTATTTTACAGTTATCAATAAATATTCTGAATAACAGTCTTTTTTTAAGGTTTAAATGTTTCATGCTGTTTGATAAAATACTATAGGAATCCCCTTGTTACAGTTTATTGCAGAAACACAATCAATTCTGTATGTTATTTTCAATCAAGATGATGTTAACAGTAGGTAAATTCAAATTGCAAAACTCAAATTCTCCTAAGTATTTGCCTAGGTTTACACACTTGTGTTTTACCTCTGTGTTAGGGACCAGGGACAGAAGTTGAAAGTGGTGCTCGTGTTTCTTGTCTCTGCGGCACTGTTTCACGAATCTAGACTTAAATTTACAAAGTCTGAGACCCAAGACCCAAGGCAACAAAACTAAAATAGCTTGAATTGCCTAGGTCTGCAGGTGGGGAATCAGGTTTAGATGTGCCACTCACTAGACCCCATCTTAAACATTCCTTTATACATTCCTTATATATTCCTTATGTATTTCTTCTAGGCTTGCTCAATACTGCCTATGTAGACTAGAAAGAAGATGTCAGTAGGTCTTTACATATACTAGACTTTGAATATGTGTAACTCACAAAATTTATCTCTAAAATGCAAACTTTTTAGGGCAAAAAAAATTATTGTTTGCTCACCATATGCTCAGATAGCCCTTGCTGCATCAGGTGGACAACAATCTGCTGCCATTTCTGCTGTTTTGTGTGGCCTTTGTGGGATCCCCAGTGCACTTGTTCCCAGTTTATGCCCAAAATATCAAAAGTTGAAGCATTTTTGTACAGCAGCTCAGCCCTGTACTCTAGCTACCAACCTAGGCTGCCTTTTGGGGATTTTTGGGGATGTTATGTGATGCTGAGGACATCAGATGAGGCCTTCAGAGATCTGGCATACACACGTGTCCCATCAGTTGGCCCCTGATCAGAGTCAGATTGTGACTGGATCNACCGGTTCGTCCTAAGTATTAATTCAGAGATGCTGTTGGATAGAGATTGACACATTTTTTTCCTTCATGGGATGTTGGTGCCAAAGTTTAGGAGGCACTCTAGACTTCTGTTTCCAAGGGTGAATGATACTTTTCCTTAAGGTCACAGGGTGACTCACTAGCTTCATCACCTTGCAGGTTTGGATAGTGTTGTCCCAAGGGATTGCTTTGCAAACTGTCCTGGTTATGGGCAACTAACAGTGGCAGGGGAGTAGAGGAAGGAAAGAAAGAGGGGCGAAATGTAAAAAATGTAGCACAGTAGCTAACTTGTTAGAACAGATTTTGCCTAAGAGCTGGTGGGTAAAGCAAAGAAGAGTTGTTCTGCTCTCACTTGTAAATTGAGTGGAAAGGTACTTTCCTTTCCAGAAGGAAAAGAATGAGGGCATTAGAATGATACCATGCACATAAAAAATACTAGGGTCAAATACCCATGCATCCTTTTTCCACTGGCTGGCCCTTAGTGTAGTTATTAGGGGTTTAAAACTGTGAGTGGTTTTGACAGCTGCTTATAAAAGTCTGCAGCTGTATCGAGAGCACAACCTGCCCTCTCGTGGCTTACCGGAAAATTACCTGATGACACCAGAAAGTTTTTTCTCCTTTTTAAACAGTACAGTGTTGGTCTAGCATACAAGGAAAGTTGCATCCTTGGTGAATAGAAGCACAGGTAAACTTTATATTAAATGCTTAAAAAGAATGGAAGTTGAACGTAGACACTTTAAAGAATGAAGAAATCCTGCAACAAGTTTGGTTGTAAAGGTTGATTTTACATGTTTTAATGTTCCATTTATCCCAAATTACAGAAGAGGCATTTTTTGTTGCTGTTTTATGAAGGTGGTGTTAAATACCTGCCATATTTTGTTGCATAAATTGTCCTGAGGCTATTACTGCTGGTGTGGGATGAAGAGGGTTGCTCAAATGCTCCCATAGATTCCTAAACTGGGGGAAAGAATGCTGAAAAAACATCATCCCCAATCTCCACAGAGGCCAGTACACTCTGGGATTTTCATCCTACAAATCAGTGCAAAGTATAACCTCATCTGGTGCTCATGGACCACCTCTGCCCTTCACTTTTTCCTCTCACATTCATAACTAAACAGTCACACAGCCGAGCCCAGGGAGGAGGGAAGAGGGATTAGCACATCCATCTTTTTGGTTGTGTTTTACTCAAGACACTTTGTTGAAAGATGGGATGTGTCCTGCTGAGTGACTTCAAGCTGAGATGGGTGTAAACATCACCATGCCTGCCCCCTTTAAAACAATTCCTACTGAATTGCTGCTCTCTTCTGAGGAAAGGTTCTGAATCACACAGGAGCATATAACAACTGCAAATTAGATGTTTGAGCTCTGGAGAAGGAGAAGTGCTCAGAAATATCCCTTTCTCGACCTTTTTGTTAGCTTAGACCCATGCAGCTTTCAGCTTTGCATGTAGGGCTTTTGTGTGAATTATCTTTGTCAGGAGTTTTGTGCTCTCTAGTCAGTAGTTAATTGCTCTCTCAATTGGCTGTACTGGATCCATGGGCAGCTGATGCCTTTTTCTTAGTCACCCAGTAGGTTAGGTGCCTAATTTCTTGACACTGTGGTAAGCTGGTGGCAGCCACATCATTTCTGTCAGTGCCTTTGTGAAAATGATTATCATGAAAATACTCTTTAGGAATTAGTGAGAGCCTGTTTTCTGAATTAAATTAAATCTCATTGCTGGCTGTTTAGCTAAATGCTTGAAATGGAATCTGTTCCAATTCTGCCCCTGTTTTAGGAAAGAAGTGACATAAAGCAACCACATCTCATAGCTATTACTGTAAAATTGGAAGTTGCAATACCATTACTTTCTTTCTTTTGGCACAGATACCTGCCTGTGCTTGCAATGGGAGAAAAGAGAAAGAAGAGAAGCAGACTGAAAGACTATCTGCTAAATTTAGCAGTGAAGGTATACACTTACAGAACCAGGCATATAGGCTGATGGCTATGAGGAAGGAAACTCGGTTTCCTGAAGTACTGTCTGTGGCATGTTATGCAGTGCATGCAGACAGTGAAGTGCCCTGCACACAACTGCCAGAACAAAGTCAGGTTACAAACAAAGCTGCATCTATGATCCTGCTCTTGCTTCAGTGAGACACAGCAGATATTCATCATCCAGAGCTTTTTACTGAAACAAGGCTTTCCAAGACAGGTGGCCAAAAGAAATGGTACCAGTGCTGGCCATCTTTTTACACACCAGCTTCTTCTTGTGAGAGGGCATTCACCTCCTCTCCTAAAGGCTGACTTTGGACATCAAAAGTTACCTCTATGCTGAGCTTCAAATTGAGACAACATATAAGCCATTGCACTGTATAGATCCAAAACCACGCTCCAATACCAGCAGGGCACACTCCAAGGATGAACACTCCATCTCTTTCTTCTCCAAGAAGAAAGTTCTAAGTATTCACCTGCAGAATCTGCAGGCTTGGTTTATTTTACCTGTCTTGATCTTCTTCACAAATCTTGTCTACAATCATAGTGATGTTATCATCGCCAGGTGTTTGCACTTCAAAGGTGTCATTTTTCTTTGTGCCAGGACAGATGGGATTTACAGGATAGCAACTAACCTAGTAAATCTGACTATGAGAGTGAGAAACCTCAACACACCAAACAATTCAGTAGAGAGCAAATAAGCAGTCAGGTCTGTTATATTATCCATCCCTATTTGTCTCTTCTTCTTTCACTGCCTTGCTGTCTATGGTGTCTTGCCAAACTGATGAACCCTGGAGCAACTTCAACAGGCAGAATGGAAAGTATGGGTGGACTCCAACCATTGCCCTTGGCAGCACTTACAAGTGCCTGAATAAAGAAGGCAGTCATTAGGTCTCCAGCTCAGATGTAACCTTTTCAGCCCTTATCTCTGTCCTCAGGCTTTCTCACAGGCTAGATTAAAAAGCTCTTTCTCCAGCACGTGGCTCTGCCTGTCATGGGTCTCCTTCTGTGGTTCCTCGTTTTCTGTGGTTGTGTAGCAAAGAACTCAGCTGTCTGTTCTGGATATTGTAAATTGTGTTATGAGGATTGATGACTGGGGAACAAGTGCTTAAACATTCAGTAATGAGGTCACAAAGTCCACTTTTGCAGCTTCCTTCACTGGGTGATTTCTTTGTTGCATCCCAGGCTGCTTCCAGGCCTGTTTCCTCACCACCCATCTCTAAGGGTTTGGTCCATCCTGTCTCTTACCAGATTTTTTTGTTTCTGACTTAGAAAAAGGTCTCTTGAGGTTCCACTGGCTTTTTTCCCCCCCCTCCATGTCTTTTACTT
>WEIV01008738.1:9858-41800 GCA_013390005.1 Calyptomena viridis | reverse complement strand
AGTAAGAGGCACTTTCTGTGCAGTATGAACTTCTTTTTAAAAAAAAAAACCCACCAACTAGGATGATGGTTTTGATCATCAGTATTTTACCCAACTAATTTTTAAAGAACATACATCCATAAATGTAGTAAAGTCATCATTTAGCAGTTATTGTGGCCTGAAGGAAGCAAGTAGGGGTTCTGAAAAGGTTGGTGGGCTTCTACAGGATTTTTTGTGTTCAAATAAAAAATAAGAAATCATGAAATTCATATCAATAAAGCCCCAAAATACTGTCAATGAGATACCATCTAGGTTGCTGTTTTTATCTGGATAGTTGTCTTTTTTTTTTATGTTTTCCTTACTTGTATCAGCAGATGTTGCCAAATTAAGTTCTGCAGACTTACGATTTTCTAGTTACTTCAGAAAATTTCAACAACACTTATAGAAGACATAAGGTATTATCATCTCTAAAGTAAAAGTCCCTGCCTGGGACTCTTCTCATTATTTCTGTGTCAAGTATTGTGGTAAATGGAGCCTTTCCAAAACTCTTTTATAGCATATGTACTTGAAGTTTACTGGTTTGTGACTGTATTATAGAGATATATATATTATATGTGTATATGAGTAAATAAATGTGCATACAGGGAGAGAGATGCATCCTCACACATACTATGTGCATGTGCCATTCTCAGAAATGCAAAAAAGGAAAACAAAGTGGAAGAGCAGGAGCCCTAGAAAACTGGACACTGAATGGGTGCTTTACAGCTAGGGCTTTTGGTTTCTGCCACATGTCAAATATCAGCCCCCCCAAAGTATGTTGGGGAACAAAAAAGGACTTCCTTGTTATGGAGACCCAAGAGATGGAGGGGGATACAGAAGCTTCACTTAATCAATGTTTAAGAAGTCATTTCTGTCATAACACTTAGCTATTTTTCAAGAGGCGTGTTGGCAGTTTGTCAGCATTAACCTTTACATATTAACCTTGCTCTCTCTCCTGATCTCTTGGATGTGTGTTTTGCTTTCATTGATGCAGTAACATCTAAGTACAACTTAGTAACTTAGTAACAACTAAGTGCATTAATGATTAAACCCAAAGGGTATTTTTATTGAAGTTCCTCACTCTTGAAAAGGAACTAGGATTAATTTGCTTTCTATCCTTTGGCCATGTGCATCATAATCCTTGCTAACTCTCTGACATGGCTTCAACCCTGTGCACTGCTTTCTCCAGCCTTGGAAAGGCATCTGTCTGAGCTCCATCCCTTGTGCTCACGCACTTTATAGGAAGTCACCTTTCCTGTTCAAAACTAGGGTATTTGACTGGTTCAAATGTCTTATAACGAAGANNAAGGAAGAGTACATAGATAAGATAATAGGGCAGCATTCAAAACAATGGATGCATGTTGGTCGTGAATCTAGTTACATCAGGGTTGGTTTGGCCCAGAAACAAAGTCTTTGTACTGTGATCTCCTCAGATGAGACCTCTCTCCAGGCTCCTCACTCCAGCCCTGGCATGAAGAAGAGGCCCCATTGGGCCAACAAAGAGAAGGACAGGAGAGAGTCTGGGCGAAGTCTGGATCCCTTGTCTCACTAGTGGTATCTACCTCCAGGCACTTACGTGAGATTCTTACGTGACAAACCTTGTCATTCCAGGCTGCCTGTGCTGGGAAGAGAGATAAGCTCCTTCATAGATGTGGAGGTGCCCATCTCTTCTGAGTAACTGTGGAGATCTAGAAAGAAAATGAGCTCCCTGAAGTGCCTAGTGCTTGGTGGGATGACTTGAAACCTTAAGTCACAGTCAGTTTTCACGAAGACAGATTGTGTGAGAGGAAAAGGAGTTGGTGGGAAGGATTTCAAGCCTGAGAGAATGTAGGTATCGCCCATCAGGAAGGTCTTGGTGCTCTTGGCACTGTCAGTGTTTCTTGCTTCCAAGCTCTCAGTCTACAAGTGGACCAAAAGTGCATTCACAGCTAATAAAGAAGAGTTTTCATAGTCTGTCTGCTGTTGTTAATAATCATAAGGCTGTATATGATTGCAGTGGAAAGAAAAGTCTAGTGTTGCATCCGAAGTAATTACTATAAAAGGCTATGTTCAGAAATAAATTCAATTGCATTAGCCCTACAGAAAGTGATTTAAGGCATTTTGCACAAAAAATATCAGGTTCTGTGAAAGATATTTCACAAATGTATCAAAATGATTGTATATATTTTTCTATTTCTGTCTGTGGTACTCCTCTGAAGTTACAAAGTCGTAAAGAATCTTTTTATTAAAAGTTCAAACTCTGCCTTGCTACGCTGCTATATACATATACACACACTGCCATATGCTGCTAAATACTGCATCTTTGTAGGTAGTACTTAGAGATGGAAGAACTTGGGATTTTTCCATAACTTTCCTTTTGATTGGAACTCCCCCAAAACTGAAACTACCATTTAGTTTCAGGTATGATCTGTAAATACGATCTGTAGGTTTTGGTTCTTTTTCTGTGTCAGATTAGGCTGAAATGTTAGAATTGGATTAGTGGAAAATCAGGTTTAATGCTCAATGAGATTTTTTCAACCCAAACTTATTTCTGTCTAAAACTAATTATCCTAAACTTGACTTGCATTCAAATATCATCCCTATAAATTCATGTTTAAGTATGATAAATACTAATCTAGAAATATAGCATAAAAACTGGAGATAACAATTTGCATGCTTTCAAGCAATATTCTTGTGTCTGAAGACATAAAAGTTTGACAAGCAAGTAAAAATGTCAATTGATGCCCATATTAAGACCTACTTAAACAACACCCTTTCTTTGAATTTGATAAATGTAACAAAATTGCTAGAGGACATTAAATGATATTGCTCCTCAACAAAACAAAGTAATCTGGGAGGAGTAAGTATATAAATGTCCATCAATTGATGTGGTTTGACATCCCTAAACATCTAAATGCAAATTGCTCATTTGTAAATTTGTGTTCAGACTAGGCAGAAGTTGAAAAGAGGCTTCAGAATATTTCAGAGATGCAAATGCTCCTTTCTCTCCCCCTCAAATATATGCACATATTCAAAATTACTTACGAAATATTCTTGAAGCCTCAAACTCAACTAATAGCACAAAGTTGAAATCTGAAGTCCTCTGACTTCTCTTGGTGCAGGTTTTTAAGATTGATCATCACTCTATAGCTCTTAAAAATAGACTAAGATTGACAAACTACTTAANGTCTGTAAGTTCAATTCTACATTAGATTGATAAAAGAGTCACCAGGATTTATGTCAGATAATCAAGAACATACACCCAGCAGATCATATTTAGAGTACAGAATAAAAGCTAAAGGTGGTATCTGATAAAGCTTGAAAAAAACCCCAAAGTGAACCAAATCTCTTTGTTGCTACATCCTCTGTCTGCAAATAGAAGCTTTAAGTGCTACCAAAGGCACAGAAATCTAGTAAAGGTAGATGGAAAATTCAGTGAGCTAAAAATGACCGAAAGGACAGTTAAGCTTGAAGTAGAAAATGGTCATAGTGACACTGGTGACTCAAAGACAGGTAGGATGTGTGGCACATTAAATAGTTAATTTAACATCAGGAAACATAGATATGACAAAAACAATTCTTTTTTAATGTACTAGCTTTGACAAAACATTCAGTTTGAAAGATTTTTCAAGCCCAGGATGATACTTTGAGGTGAGGAGTGAGGAAAGGAGGGAGGAGAAGGAGTGCAGTCCACCTGTAACCTGGTGTTTGGAGTATCTAGTGGAACATGGGAAACCTCTAAGAAAGTTAGAGGATTAATGGAGCTTGGGCTTTCTCCAAAGCCCTTGTGCTTATCATACGCAGGCTTCAGAAGAAAACTCACTAGATGCATAGTGAAATTGAGTAATTTTTATGAGAGATGTGAACAACTTTGGTGCCTGAATAACACTTTTTTTTCAAGGAAAAAAGAACTATTGTCACACAGAAATCTACTTTAGGTAGTAAGCTTTTCCTCACACTCTGAAAGATACAGAATTAGACAGTCTACCAGGAAACTAAGAAGAGAGAGAGAAACTTTGCAGAAGACTACCAAACACCACCGACTTGTGAAGCAACATTTGTGCCTTTGCTATGTCCACCAGGAGATAGATTACATTGAAAATTTACAGCTATTAGGTTGAAAAGAAGAGCTGGACAGATGTGAGGAGCCCCAGCTGTCCCTCATCTGATTTTATTGTTGATTCCCCACAGCCATTTATATCTACAGGGTCTCACTGTGAAGTCACTGCTCCCCCGACTCATTCCTCAGTTGTCTTTCTAACCACCTTGGGAAAAAAACCTCCATCGTTGACAGGGACAACTTGCATACCCAGGAGGCTCCTTGCTTCAGATGATCTGCATGGGAGATCAGGAGAGCTCTGGAGAGGTACAAAAGCAGCTCCAGGACTTGAAAGCAGCAGAGCTGTCTAAAAGGCTAGCCCGCCACTTCAGAGAAGGCAAATTTCTTTCCAACTTCCCCAATGCTTGGAACTGAAAGCCATATACTCTGTATTTTTTCAGGGAAGAAAATCATGTTGATTTATATTTTAGTGAGAATAGATTTATCTTCCCTGGAAATTTGGCTTTAAAATGTCTTCAGAAATACTGATGGATGGACCCTCACTATATCTAAAATAAATATTTGCCATTCTGTACCTCTTTTTTGCTAACGAAAAATGGATGGTCCTATTCCCTTTCCCTCTCAAGAAAAAGACAGCTCTTCTTAATAATGAAGCTGTTCTGAATTTAATAAGCAAACTACACATCAGATACTGCCTACTGCTATAAGTATGAAGCCTCACAGATTTCCTGGTGCCAGAATAAAGGAGGAAAAGGAAGAAGGGTTTTTTTTCAGCATAGTGTGATACAAAAGCCTTTCATGTGTGTTACACCTTTAATTATCAATGCTACATAATTCGACATAAAGGTGAAATAAGAGCTGATTGAAATACTGGCCCATTTTCTTGAAATAGTTTTATTTACCTGTGTAGATTTTAAGTTATAGACAAACACATATGAATTTCTTCAACTTCTGGACAGTCCAGAGACCTTGGCTGTGGGGAAGCCAGGCAGAAAGACTGCAGCTGTTTGGGAGTAAAATTTGGAAACTTACAGGTGATGATGCTAATGTCACTTCTTTTATGGACAATGTTGTTTTTTTATTGAGAGTCAGAAAGAAACCAAATGTGAACAGCTTCTAGAAAAAAAGGGACTTCTTTTTTTCTCCCTGATTATGGTCAAAATCCTTGTTAATGACAAAGCTCCCATTTGCTTTGTTATGGTGACAGGATTTTACACAGATGCAATGTACAAGTTTGTTATATGATCACATATGATGCACAATGAGAATAATAAACTACATATTCATTTTAGTAGAAAAAGTAAGTAAGTAGTGTAAGTGAACACTTTCTGTTACATTGGCAAATTACTCTCAAGTGATTGATTGATTGATTGATTATATTGGTCAGCAGATTTGAATAGGATTTACTGTTGGAAAATGTTCTGACTAAACTATTTTGAGACCAACACTCCTGTCAGATACTAGAATTTTATTTTAAAAGCCAGTTTCCAAGCTCTTCATTCTCCATTACATCTGCTATACTATTTAACAGATAAGAATATGGTTACTGTCATAACATTTATCTTTCATGTACCCTGTTACCATGGTACTCTGTTCTTTATCATTATTTTATCAAAAAAATAATCATAATTACACGTCAATATGATCATCACAGTCCATCTGAGTAGCTGTAATGAAAACCTTGCCATGTTCAGTGTATCACCTGCCCTAAATTTCTTGAAAGTAGGTATTGCTGAGTCTATTATATTTTGACAACATAATCTCAGTCCTGACACTAAGATTTAGCCTTTGACTGCTGAATTTCTCTTTGAAATTGTGGCTTTGGTAATTTTATGTAATACTGCACTGGTGTTAACTCTATTCATTCTATTGAAAATTTACTGAACATTTGAACATTTTTAACATTGGGTTAATATAGTAAATATAGTTTTTGTGGTCTTTGAAATGCAGATTTCTTCTTAATATCCATAACGAAATCTGTAGAAACATGCATGATAATTCTAAAATTTTCTGTATTCAGCCTTAATGGGTTATTTTTGGAGTAAATTAAAAACAAAAACCACAACTTGCATTAGTGCTGTAATTTATTTTTCATGTTGAAGTAATAAAAGTCTCAGTGAATAAGTATAGTTACATTTAATAATGATTCAGAGTCAGTAAACTGAAGGCAACTGTTGCCTGCTGAGACACTGCGTGTGCAGCCCAGCTCCCAAGAACAGCTCCAGCTCAAAGAATCACAGAATCATGGAATCACAGAATCACAAAATCATAGAATGGGTGAGGTTGGAAGGGACCACAGTGGGTCATCTGGCCCAACCTCCCTGCTCAAGCAGGTTCATCCTAGAGAACACGGCACAGGATTGCATCCAGACAGTTCTTGAATATCTCCAGTGAGGGAGACTCCACAACCTCTCTGGGCAATCTATTCTAGCGTATGGCTACTCGCACTGTAAAGACATTTTGCATGAAAGCTCAAACTGGTTCACACACCTGTGGGAATCATCCTTCCTAAAAATCCCACAGAATTGGGATGATTTGCGTGTCTGAGAGTCAGATTTTGGGAGCTTTCCATGGATAGAGTTCTGCGATGCCCCTTAGGGAATTGGGATAGATCAACCCTTACCAAGACACTGAGGCACAGTTTCCTCTCCTTTTCCTCTTTTGCAGGAAATCTCTACCCTCTTTTTTCGATTTTTTTTCTGATTGTCTTTTTTGAAATGCCTAAGTTTGGCCAAAGTTCAGGGAGTCTGCACTGCAGTTATAGTACTATGTACTGGGTCATCAATTTGGGGATGATGCAAAAGCAATTCACTTATTATTGAAAAGGAAAATCTTGCATGGGTCTGCAGCACTGGTTATGTAATTAAATGCAACTAATTTTTTATTAGTTTCCACTTTAAAAGAATATGAAATATCAAGAATTTCTGGATTGCGCAGCATAGAAGGTTTACACAATCAAAGGACTTTTCTGTAAGACTTATGTCCTCTCTTTTGAACAGGTAATTGTCTTCTCTATAATTTTTTACTTTATTGGTTGCTAACAGAAGAGGAATATTTAAATTGTGACACACTAAAAAATTACCTTAGGAGAAGAGTTATTGGATTCAAAGAATGTACAAATAGAAACATTGGAAATTACGTAGAGCCTCACATTTATGAATGTGAATGCTCTTTTCTTTCCTTCATTCCCCATTTCATTTGCTCTGTAGATTTAATAGCTCTCTTAATTTCAGAAAATTCAATATATGAAGAGAATATTCAACCTTTAGGGACTAGTAAAGAAATGTATGCACATTACCTCATGCAAAGGCATCTCCATCTCCTGACAGATATCATCATGCATACTAGGAAAATTAGAGGAGAAATAATAATATGGAAGACATATATTTCTGGCAGAACTCCCTTGGGACAATTACATTTTGGCAAAGATTAGGTTGGTTTGTTTTTTGAGTGGCAGTGTGTAAGATTCAGTCCAAGAAGAGCAGGGCCCCTCCTGCAAACTCCCCAAGTGAGAATAGCCTTCGGCAAACCCCCTAGTTTTTAGGGATCCCTCTTATTCCTTGTCCAAAAGTCCATGGAGGTCTACAAATAGCTGAAAGCATCCTGGACACACACCTTGGTTGCACCAGCTGAAAGTAGTCATCAGATCACCTACATGTGGGCCAAGGCTAACACAAAGACCTGATGAGTCCATCAGTTCCTTCACCAGCAGTGCGGAGCAGGTACAACAGAGGACTTGCTTCAGGGGGCTTGGACTTTGTTGCCTGCCCATAAGCTTCCAGACCAGAATAATCAGATAGAAATGGTATCAGTTATCACTGAATAAACACAGAATGAGAGAAATCAAAATCACACTCAACTTCTACTCAAAGAAAGTTGCTGAAGAGAAATGCAGAAAGCACATAGAGATGTGTAGAAAGAGATGGACCACAGGAAATTTTTAAAGAGTTCTCTTTGTAAAAAGATGCATGTGCAAGTTCAGTAAAAAAATTAAAAGCAAAGGTCTTCTGCTTGGTGTGTGCTGTACCATGGCAAAAGAAAAAGCCTGTAAGAATTGGCTTAAACTTCCTGGAGACAGTAAATGCTGAATCAGAAGACTCCATTGGGTACCTTTGGAGAAGCAGGAAGCATTGCTACGGCCAGTGTAAGACCTGTGTGATCTGAACACTTGGACAGTGACTCATGCACACTAGTCTGGGCCCAGAATAATAGACCACCTATCAGGGCCAGGTTGGATAGGGCACTGAGCAACCTTATCTAGTGAATGGCATCCCTGACCATGGCGGCAGGATTGGAACTAGATGATCTTTAAGGTCCCTTCCAACCCAAACCATTCTCTGGTTCTATGGTTCTATGATGCTATCATCACACTTTGAAGCAAAAAACAAATGGAAAAAAAAAAAGAGTGGAATACAAGTGGCTCAAAACCTATGCTTTTTGTTATTAGACATACTATATAAATAGTTTGTAAATACTTTCTGGTAAAAGTGCTTAAATATACTTTATCCTAACGTGCTGTGTGTTTTCTATTTTAATTTCATGCCTAAATCGACAGCTAATTATAATTTGACAAGAAAAAGTGATTGCGATGGATACGATCTACCTGCTCTGCTGTTAAATTGTGATGTCATTGGCTGGCATTACAGTGTTACCACAATTTGTCTATACCATTTCCAGAATCAGTGTAAGAATAAGGAAATAAATTTCTGGCAAATCATTTCAATATCACGCAGAATTGCCCCAGCAGTCCTTTGTCTGTGGTTGATAGACGAAGGAAGATTTTGATGTCTAATTGTTGACACTCATTTGTCCAGGATTTAAACAGATTCCATCTTGGGTCTTATGACCAGATGAAAAAAATTTTATCCTGGACCATGGTCATTTAGGCAATGATTACTAAAGCAATGTATCCTTGAAGAATCTGTGAGTACAATTTCTATCACCATTAACACCCATATCCTTCTCCAGGCCTGTCATACAAACTCACATGCCCTCCACAAATATACACACATGAGAGAGGGTTTCTCTCTCATTCTGCAAACTTGTTAAGAAATGGACAACTGGGTACGTAAAAAAATCTCTTCTTTGATTTTCATGCTCACCAGTCATTAAAGGGTTACTTTTCAGAGCAGCACAAAAAAAAGAAGAGCTGGTTGACCAAACATTTATTTTTCTTACAAAGAAGTGTCAACCCTGAGCTTGTAATTAAGAAGTTAAAATCTGTGATTTATATATATTTATATATATAAAAATAGATGATCATACTAAGACTAAAAAAGTGAAAGAAATCTCCATGTCAGTACTATATATTTGTTTGTTCTGAAATTTTGTAGAAGAAATCCTTGTGACACTGAAATTAACTGATATGAAATATGTAATTAGGTGCGAAACACACCATTGATCCGGTTGTTGTTAGTCCATTAGAGAATTGCCATCTTGGTAGAATAATTAACATAGTAGCAGAAAGTTCTAATTAATGTCAGAACAGTAACAAAAGGAAAAAAGATTATATCACAAGAGATTATTTTCTGTCTGAACCCTTCAAGGGTCAAGAGTGTTGTTTAACATCATGGCTGATGAACTCACAGAGCTAAGTGGAAAACTGTGCCAATTGCATAACATGGATAAATCCTAAAAGAAACTTGGTGAAACTGTGCTACTACTCATATTTTTATTGGGCATTAAGGTTTAAATCCTAAACTACTGTAACATGATATTCTGAAGCTAGTGGAGCTACTATCATACTAAAAGATAAACTTATTTTTCAGCTTCTCTACCTTCATACCAGTCTGATGTGGTTGGCAGATGGAGTGCAAGACATTCACTGTTGAGACATACTTTTGTGTTGGAAAAAAAAAATCCAGACTTCCTCCCTATAACAATGATCATTCTGATGACCTGAATCATTCTACAGAAGTTCCTAAAAGAAACCTGGCTGTCAGCGAAGAATGGTTGCATTATTTTTATTCCTTTCTTGTCTCTTTTTTGTTTCATTGATATTCTGTTGAAATGCAGTAGCCTTGAATCAGGCCTGATTCAGAAAGAAAACTGTTTTCTCGATTTCTTCCCCCCTCTTTTTTTCTCATTGGGGAAAAACAGACACTGT
Source organism: Calyptomena viridis (assembly GCA_013390005.1). NCBI lineage: Eukaryota > Metazoa > Chordata > Aves > Passeriformes > Eurylaimidae > Calyptomena > Calyptomena viridis. The sequence continues at coordinate 31,637 of WEIV01008738.1, read as the reverse complement.
GAGATCCTTTTTCCCTTTTGCAGCATAAAAGGAAATGAAGCTCAGAAAGTCTCCTGTAATAAAGGTTTGAGAAAGAATTCTCTCAAGAGTGGATATCATCTTCAGAGATATCTGAAAAAAGCAGGCAGTTCAGTCTGGCACCTGGTACTCTTTGGGAAAACTAAATTGGGAAGCAGGTCACAGCCCTGCTCTCTTGTAGAAAACTGCAAGCGTTTGTGGCATGGTCCATTGTCCAAGAGTATAAGAAAAGAAGAAAGTTGTCTGTTTCTGTAGCTAAAACACAGTTTGTCCCACCAGATCCAGGATTATCTCCACCGTCTCTGCAGTACGAGACTGATAAAGATGATAAGCAACGTCTGCAGTGACCAGCCAGGCTGTGTGGCTGAAGCCTCCACCTCTCTCCTGTCTGAGTCAACAGGTGGTGCTTCAGTGGTGATGAAATCAAACTCAGTGGGACAGATGTCGTCTGTACAGCCGCTTCCACTGCCTGAGCCGCTGGTTTCATCACCTGGCACAGAGGAGTGAGGGAAACAACATGAGTGCCATAGCTTACAGCTTTCATCCCTTTTCTCCATTCCCCTTCCACCTGGCACCTCAGTGGGATAAATACGTTGGGAATAGGAAAGTATTGGTGATGCTAAATTTCATTCAGAAAAGCACCCAAATTAAAGTCACAGTGACTTAATTAGGTGACTAAATTCTCTTCTGAAAAATGAGTGGATTGTTGGCATTATGGAGAGCTCTCCATGTCTTGGTGCATTAGATATGAAGATGAATAAGAGAAGCAAAAGAAACAATTATATAACTGGAGTTTCATGTGACAGAAAAAGAATTCTTATGTGTTCAGAAATGCAGAACACAAAGACTAATGACAGTCATTGTAACAGAACCGATTTATAAATGTATTCCAAAAACACGCTTATGTAATGACAGTTAAGGGTTTCTTACTTGTATCCTGGAAGTTGACATCATTCCCATTATACGCGTTCTTCAGTTTGTTAGTCATGACACGTAAGGCCATAATTTGTTGTCGAATGAAGGTGTCTGGCCTTGTGATGTCCACATCTACTTCTGGATTGTTGATCTGGTTGGTCAAGCCATCATTCATAATCTCAGGTAAGTATCTATATAGCAGGATGAATGGTTAGTTTGAGATGCGGTAATTTCAGAAATAAAACACTGTACAGTAAATGATGTGCTAATCAATTCAATAGGCAGTTCTTAAACAGATCCAGTGAAACCATTTTAAAAATATAGTTTTTAATTTTACTGACTCTGAAGGGTCTTTTTAGTAGTTCAGCTGCATGAAGAGCAGAAAAGATTTGTTTTTCAACCTCTTAACTCTCCATATACTCCCTAGCAAGTGCACTGACTGTGTGAGCTATGGAAAAGCTTCAGAAGCCAGCAGTAAGTCACTGCATGCTCATATCCTTCACTGACATGAATGGTTGCACACTAAATGAAGCATTTAAGAGTACATTCTTCTGTTTTTATTTCTTTCTGCTTAAAAACTATGAAGTCTTCTGTTATATATATTTGTTGTTCTGGGACAGTATAGAAGCCTATCTTGAGGCATTATGGTTTTCCTTCTTTGAAAGAGTACTTAGTTAATTTTCTTCTCCAATTCTTCCTTGCATCCCTTTTGCAGATCACCATGAACAACATCTCTAGCCTATATGACATTCAGGCCCATAAAAGCATTGTGATTTTACCAAACTCCAGTATTCTCTTTGATTTGGTCCTTCATTAAAACTACATTTGCATCTCTCCTGTACTTTGGGCTTAACATTTAAGGTATGGAATTTGCTATTTATCCACACAGCTTATAATTTCTTGATTACTGCAGCATTCCTTTCTCTGACCTTGGCAAGTGCAATCTTAGGCTGCTCACAGGCAGCAAGTGTGTTTTTCCAGGTAACTCTCCCCTACAAAAAGCAGCCCATGACTCCAATCATTCTAGAGTAAAAATCTCCATCACGCTTTGTTTAAAAGACCCACACTTTATTCCCTGCTGCTCTTTGTTCTCAGGCAGCTTTCCTTATAGACATCTGCAAAGCCACCTTTTTTCTGCTTTGAATCCCTGTTAAAAATTATCTGCACAATTTAAGGCTACCAGGCTGATAAAGTGTTTACATTATTTCTCTGTGCAGGCATGGTACCCATAGAAAATAGTGTATCACTGCTTCCCTGTTCTCTCTTGCCTGTCTTTACTTACTATCTTTGTCTCATATTTAGGCTGCAAGGAATATGGAGCAGATCTATTCTTTGTATATACTCTTTACAAGGATATAATCTATTTTGTAATTCATTTGCATACCTGGCTATCCTACTTTATTGTAGTTTGTAGAACTCCTCATGTGAGTATGTGCTCAGACAGTAAGAAACAATAGCACAGTCTAGCCTACTAATGACAAACATTCATGATGCCTGGTACCAAATACAGTTTAAGAACATTTCAGATCACTCTCACTTGTGCACGCCCAATTCTCTATCAGTATTCAAATGTGGCATTGATGACAACGTTGTTCAAACTGGCCTGGAAAAATAAATATATCTTAAAAATAAATGTCAAAGTAAGGGAGAAGAAAGGACTTTTCTCCCTGAAGTCATGGTTAAGGGAAAATAAGTTTTGCATTGCTTCTGGAGATTCACAAAATGACAGCTACTTTGCTGTGCCAAGGAAGAGTTTAGTCTCATCGTAATAGGTTCTAGCTTTGCAAGATGAGACTAATTTGTCAGCAGTGGCCTTTGAAAGCTTACATGCGAATAATCCCAGGGGAGTGTGAACATATCAGAACAAAACACGATTGCCAAAAATATCCAACTTCAAACTGCATGTCCTGTTGTTCTACTAGTACCATGATGAGAAATAACAATGCTGTGGGGATCCCATCCAGAGTCCTGTGATCAGGCTTATTACGGTCAGAATACAGAGCCATTACCTCTAGCACAGAGGACTGCAGACCATGATGTTATGAATCACTAAAGATAGAATAGGAAATAATTCTTCAGAGCTGCCTGGAAGCAGCAGGATGGAGACCTTGGCAGGTAGGGATGCTCTGGGCTGCAAAGGAACAGCATCTCCATCTGTCACATGTCTCTACAAATGAAATGGCTGCTGTAGATAAATTACTGTGCCTAGGAGTAAATCAGTGATTTCAAGGTGAAAGTTGATTTAAAAAAAGCAAGAATGTAAGAATTGACCTACTGGCTCAGAGAGGATTTCCATCTTGCCCAGTGTCCTGTCTATGACAATGGCCATAGCTGTTAGCTGCTAGAAGTGATCTGAAATTGCTGAACATTCATGTGGATTGTTTTTCTTTTTTATGAAAGCTTAGCTGCTCTTTATTGCAAGCCATCCAAGAGAAGCTATGGCTAGCTCTGCATGGCAGCTCACAGGCTTTCTTTGGCTGATTTCTGTTTGATTTAATTTTGTCTTATAATAAAAGAAGAATATTCTGACTTAAAGCAATTAGAGAGTGCTCTGGTGTGTGGATTTCATCCAGGTTCATATTTTGCACTGTGGGTAGTGTGAATCTGATGTTCTTCTGAAGGCCATCTGACTTTAAATGGGCCAGCCCATTCAGTTGTAGGAAGTGGTTTTGTCAAACAGTCGCACACCCTGCTGTATCTGCCCAGGATGTGATGCTCCCTAAAGCATTCCTGGCATGGATGGGCTTAACGTCTCAGAACAACAGTCCAGTGTACCTCACCTAGATGTGTAAGGGAGTCATACTGGATATAGGTCACAAGAAATCCATGGCGCTATGATTGCCTAGCAGTTAGGTGGATACTTAAATTTCCTTGACATGTAGGACATAAGAGAAAAAGAATGACAATTCATCTTTAGGTTTATACAGATACCAAAACCTGCATGTTCGAATGCAAGTGTCTGCATATAAGCAGAATCCCACTCTTGCCAGATCTAGTCAACACAAGATCTAGTCACAGCTAGTCAGGAGTTTATTCATCAGTGGAGTGGGGACAGCTGTTAGAGTCCCATGTGCCTTTGGCCAAATGACTAGTTCATTATATTTCATCTGCTGGGATTTACTTGCATAAACAAAGACATCTGGTGCCATTTGAATGCTCTTGGTTACTCCTCCTCTTCTCGTCACTAGCTCTGAAAGGTGAGGCTTTCTGGATCATATCTGCAGGCTTGAGGGGGAGATCGTGGACATTCAGGGCATCTGAATTGAGTCTTGAATGTCACTTTAGCCACCAGGATGTAGCTTTGGTGTTGTGCTGCCACTCCAGTAGGGCTTCAACATCCTCTAGGTCCAGGGTCTAATTTGCCAGCTCCATGAAGGTGTCCTGACTAATTAGACCATCTCACATAGCAGTAGGTAAATGTGTTCAGGCAGTGGAAAACTCTTTGAGTACACTGACAGGATCTTGTGACTCTCTTCAGGCACCTTAACATTGGTGGTTTTAAAAATGCTCAAGCAGTTTTAGCCCAGCCTCTGGTCTAGGTGGGAGGGAGTTTCCTGTGTCATACTCATCTCAGATGTGCTAGAGAGTCCCCAATGATACTACTATTGCATGGGCAACACACTCCTTATTGTCTCATCCATATTTAAGTACATGAATTTACATGTCTGAATGTGCATCTGGATTCTGGCCTCATTACTGAACTAGTTCACTTGCTTCTTCACGTGAGGAAAAAAAAGTCAGAAAAGCCCATATTGAATGCAAATATTTTTTAATTATTTGCCTTTCTTTAAAGGACTGATGCAGATATGGGAACATGCAGCCCAAGGTGTTTCGTGAGTGACAGCCTCAGAGAGGCAGCTGGCACATGTTCTGACAAAAGCATTTTGATGTGTGTGGGGTAGGGTTAAGTCACACCGAATAGGAAGCCATGTCTTGGGACCACTTTTTGACAGAAGATTTGTTGCTGGCTGGGCAAAGTTGTTGAACACAGCTGCTTTTGCTGCAGTTCTGTAAGTGGAGACACCCTTGTGAATTTTAAGCTTTGCTGCTGCTTCTGCTCTCTTTAATGATCTCTTTGTAGACCTGGCCATTACAAGAACTGTACGCCCATTATAAATGAAAAGAAGTGCCAACCTGAATCAGTGTCTGTTCTTTGCATCCTCTGAGCAAAGAAAATATCAAGCTTTCTTAGCCTTCTGAGTACAGAGAAGCTGAACAATACTGTTTGTTTTCTGCTGTTTGCTCCTTGCTCAGCTATGTCAGGATTTTAGTGTAGTTTACATTATTTTCTAAAATATTAATGCTTTCTGTTCCTCTTAGTCTTTCCACAGTTCTTGCTTGTCTCATCAGACACAGCAAAGATGTCTTTTGGTACATCATAGCCAAGAACCACAAAGTCTATTTAAAACCACCTTTTTTTTTTTTTTTTTTTTTTTTTTTTCCCCCCTTTTATAACCACCAGTTAATATTCCAGGGTGTCTGGTTCCTTTTCTGATGAAACTTTCAGGTCGTTTACAGTAAGTCTGTAGATACAACACTCCCTCCCACCCCACCCGCTCCAAAAAGAGAGACATCTCCTGATTTTTAAAAGATTTATGTCTTAAAGGGCAACATTTTCCATATTTTGCTGCCACAGCAGCTGCTTACAGTACAACTGGAGCATTCCACCTAGGCAGTACTGGAGTTTTTCCAGGTACACAGGCTTGTAGGCAATAGAGTACAAAATACAGCACAGGCTTACTCAGGCTGAGCTAGGGTAGGCAGTCACATCTGGTCCAGAAAGATAAGTGCAGTGGAAAATTGGTTTGTTTGGCTAACTAGATCACCTCATCTGATTCTGTTTGCTCAGGAGGTAATCCCCACAGGCTATTTTCAGTTTGGGTTTTTTTTTGGTCCATCTTGAAGAAAAGCTTGAGGAGACATAAGGAGAGGGAGAAAATAGCTCATCTGCCAATTTGTTGGAAGGAAGATGCAAAAATAAACTAGAACCATCAATTAGGAATAGACAGTTTTCACACTTACTGAGAAGTGGTTTATTCATGTTTTTACTAATGATGATAAACAATTATCTATGCCTACCTCCAAGTAAAGGACATTCAACTCGTTCTCATTGCAAGCTTTGCTGTTCAGCAGTGAGCAACTTTCTGAGGGAAAGTACTGATCTTGCGAGTCTTTCTTCCCACCTGAATTTCACCAGGAATCAAAGGCTCTCTGCCAGGGAAGTAGGCATTCCCATACATGTGGCAGGAGAAGAGGATTTCAGGACAGCTAAGAATCTATCCTGTGTGTTCGTTTTGGTGACATAATTTGTAGCTTTGAGCTAGATGTTGAAAATGATAATGTTAATTTTTCCTTTTATTACTACCATGAGGTGCTGGCAAACTGAGGATGGGAAAAAGTAACCCACTAAACTGAGAGCAGAATTCTTCAGTGTGGGTGAGGTGTTGTTGGCCTGACAGCTAATGGCCCCTGATATTTGGGTGGCAGGGAAAAGATTCCCTGCTCTAGATGGCATGCGGGAGAGGCAACGCCGATGAGTGCCGAAGACAAGAGTGCTGAAGTGCAGAGTATGCCTTTTCTGCCCCTGCACTCTTGACAATAAAAAACTCTGTGGGTGACCAGCCCAGCACTCTGGTTTCCAGGAGCAACCCCTGGGAGAGGGCCTTGGCGCTGCCTCGCTGGTGCTGTTTTCTCCCTGCTCTCTCCCTCCTGCCCCAGCACACAGTGAAGAGGTCCCGACTGCTGCCCCGTGACCAAATCGCCCCTGCTGCTGCTGCCTGGCCAGGCCTGGCCCAGCTCCTGTGTCCAGGTGGACCCTACAGCAACCCCAGAGAGAGAGGAGAGCCCTGCCTGCACTGGTCCTCGCTCCAAGCCAGCCCGTCTGTCCATCCCCATCTCCCGCTGTTCCTGTATTGGTCCAGTGTCTCTCGCCCATCTCAGCAGCAAACCAGAGGAACCCCTGTGTGTGTGCTGAGCCTGCAGGCCCTGCCTGTTTCCCCCACAGCTGTGACCACACTGAGGATAAATAAATGGAAGGGCGGGGGGTAGGGTTTGTTGAGGTGATATTTTTTGTTCCTGTTGTTCTTTTTTTTTTTTGTTCTCTCTCTCTCTCTATTTTAGTAAATAATTGTTACTTCCTTTTTCTACATTATTTTACTGAAAGCCTCTTGATTCAAAGAAGACAAGTTTCCTTCCATTTCAGGAAGGTTCCCACCTTTCCCTGGCAGATATTGTCTTAAACTTAGACACTCATATATTTCTATTTCTTCTTCATTGTACTTGGAGGAGTGAAAGGTTCCTGTCTCATCTCTTCCACGGGCTACAGCCTTTCAGAGCTAAGATATATTAATAAGTCTATAGTCCTGGTGAACATGAGCACTAGGATGATAGTGCATGAACACAATCTCTTGGATGGGTTGGTTGAAATGACTTGGCTGAGTTGGTTGAAGTAATTCAAAGTTCTTCTCCTAAACAGCAGAGTGGTTTCAGATATGGTTACTATTCTCACTTCAGTAAAAGTCACCTGTTCAAGGACTAATACCTTGGACTTTAACTCCTAAAGTCTGAATTCCTTCATTCTTTGGAAAAAGTCTTAATTTCTGGAAAACATCTATTAGTGAAGAGATTATCAGCTGTTGCTAAGAATTTAACTTCATGTAGGGAGGGAGGTAAATATTTAAAGTTTGATCTTAATGTTTTTTAGGTAGCTTTTAAAAATCTGTCTCTGTACATCTGGCAGAAGACATTAATTCTTTAAATATAAAATTACGTTCAAGTTCTTTTGTGAATACAGATATGATGGAGAAATCCTGCTGGGTGTCTCTTTAAAAGGCACTTTTTCTGAAGTAGCTATTATTATTATCTTCAATATGGTTTTTTTAATAAGGAGGTTCATCCATCTAGTAAATATTTTCCCATTTCCACAGCACTTGGTTTCTATCTGATGTGACCTGATTAAAACCATTCTTTGTACAGGATCAGCAATGAGCCAAGTGCACCCTTCCAGAACGCCAAATGGATGACTTTTACTCCATGGCTACTTGCAAATTGGCAACCCCCATTTGGCGACCTGGTGTCATTGTAAATTAATCATGGCAGCAAAGTGATATTTAGGGAGTGTAATAACCACAAATGACCTTGGTGTAATGCCTCTCTCAGGAGAAAGCCGAGCTTTCATTTTCTGTGATCTCTCTTTTACCCTGTAAAAGTAGCACCGAAAGGTGATGTGTAAAATGAAACATAAGCCATAATGTCTACCTGGCAATTCAAACTTTCTAATTCTTTATTCCTTAACAGGATCTGATAAAAACCCAGTAATAATTTGCTTTCACAACAGTAGACAACACCATGTTTTCTTCTCACTTATAATATTAAAGTTTAGGAAAACAGGAGGTGGCTAAATTTCCTTTTTTTCTGTCATGGGCTGTTGTCATATTCTCTAGAATTCAATATGCAGCTCTTGATATAGCACAGGGGTGCTTATGACAGCTGAAATATCGAACATATATATATATATATATGAGAATATTGGCCAGATTTTGCCATGCTCATTCTTGCGATCTAGTATTTGATATCAGATACTAATCAGTGTGAACAAGGAAACCTTTATGACTTTTTTTTTAATGCTGCAGTAAATGTCCTTGCTCACCAGCCAAGAGGTGACTTTGCATCTAAAGTTAGTTATTTTCAATAATATTTTCAATATTATTTTCAATATTATTTCATATATAGATCATGATATTCTGTGGTATTTCTCTGATTCACTACTATTATCTTCACCTGAAGCATTACTGAATTCTGTTTTTAAGCTTATGACTATATATTTCCTTTGTGAATGGATATTAAACAGAAACTGGGCAGAGAAGCAGTGGCTGGACCTGCTGAAATCATATCTTCAGGTGATGTTTTGAAGCTGTGATTCTATATCCAATGAAATGTCTGTGTTCAATTATCAAGGACATTATTAACAGAGGAGAGCTCTTCTCAATGGCTCCAGAACATTAATCTCAGAAAGCATCATGAAAATAATGAGGCTACTCATAAGATAAATACTGCAAAAGAAGGGTGAAAAACTACATGCATAAAACACACCTCTATAACTCCCAACAAATGTGGATGGTGTGCTAGACCCTTCAGTCCAGAAGCTGAGAGCTGAAAAATATTGGTCAGATGTGGTACAAACACTAGTGTTGATCATGGAAACCAGGAAGGATAGAGAGATATTAGTGGGTTTGACTGCTCTTTCATAGAAAAAGTAGCATATATCTCTTATTGATGCATGCATCCCGATGTGACTCATGGCATCTATCTGGTATGCCTGGAAACTCTGCTTAACTACTGCAGTGCACCAGCCTGTGATCGTATCTTTCAAAGCTCACTAACAAGAAGAGATAGAGTAAAGAAAGATAAACCCCACATTTTTATGTCTCTCTTCACACTGCTCCGTTGTGATGAGTCCTTTAATAGCCAGATGCTACTCCTACTTGTCTTTCTCTGAATCCCCAGGGACTTTCTCTGGATCTGAGACTTAGGAACTAGACAGTGACTTGTGCCTTTGGACAAATTTATTGATATGCATCTCAAAGTGGATTCACGTGGCTATCAGCATCCCAAACAACACTCTTCTTTTGTCTGTAAAATGAATTCTTTAAAGGTTCTGTAGTAAGGCTAGGAAAAAATAGTATGCATTCAGTGTGAAACATCCACCTGTAAATTGCATTCCTTATCAAAATGATTAAATATTGGGGTGGGACAGATACATAGTATCTGTCCATCCAACCATCCATACATCCATGTAAAATGACATTGAGCAGATTTATGGGTTTTTTTCCTATATTGTCTTATTTTCACTGAGTTTTTATATTTTATGTATTTGTCTAATTTTTTTACATAGTTTGTTTTGGTAGGTTGGTTGATTGGTTTTTCTTATCGGCTCATTTTTATATTCTTTCTTCATATGTATTGTCAGGTAAAAGGAAAATAAGATTCTAGTCCCTCAGTGCCAGAAAATATCACTACTCTCCAGATTCAGAGGTCATCAGACACTCAAACCTCTCCACTTCTCATGTCTACCCAAAAGCACAGACTACTGCTGCAGATCTGAAAGCAGGCTGCTCCCGGCGTAGTCTCTGAGCCAATTCCTCCCCCTCTCAGCAGGGATAATCAGACTCTCTCTTCTGTCAGCTGATGAATCCACACCGGGACCTTTGGAGACACCTGCTCATCTGCCGGCTCCAGCTCTGCTGCAGCCAGGGCCAAGCAAACTTCAAAATTATCACTCACAGAAAACTCATCACAAACAAGGGCAGATGACCACAGTTATCTCTGATAAAGTAACACAAGGTCAAATCTTCAGCACGAGATAAGTAGGAGTGCTACATTTATTCTCCAGTGGTTATTTCTCAGGCTTTTTTCTTTTCCTCCCAGTAAATATCCCTAAGCTTTGCCAGCCAATAGCAAATGGAGCTGAAATTCCAATTTCTTTTTCATCCCAGTGTGATATCCCGAGAGTGCAATTGCTTCATAAGCTGTCAGTCCCAACACAGGGATGCTAAATGGACCTAAAGAGCTCTTCGAAATCTCAGTATAAATTACCCTTCTGGAGCTGAACCAATGCACATTTTCTGTGTTCACATGCTGACACACTGCGCACATTTACTCTGACTCACAATCCGGCTTTAATATCACTTTGACAATAAGTAATCTTGGCTACAAGCTGTGTTTGGACAATTACTTGTTCTACTCATTTTTGTTTCACTCTCATAAACAGTTTTGTGAGGTACCCTTAGCTTCATGATTGCTTCTGGCCAGATAGGGATTTGGACTGAGTGCGGTGGAGAGGAGTCCACCTCACCTTGCCTTGGTGTGGCCATTCCAGCAGTCCTCCTCGACTGATGGACCGGCTGTCACTCGCTCATCCTTGCAGATTGTGTAGGGCAACGTTGACCAGAACTTTTTAGAGAGCTTTAGCTTTTCTTTAATATCCGTTACCTGATTAAAGTACAATGAGAGGGAAAACAGATTAAAAACATCAGTCACATTAACTATAATGTTAAACAATACATTGTTTAGGTTTGTAATGGTGATGATGGTGAAGGTTAAAAGGGCTAAAGGTGCTAAAACTTAATTTCCTATGTTTAAAACCAAGACATTTAGTATTTGAGTTCAGAACATACAAGCAATCAAAGTCACCTTTTTCCACAGGCAAGATATTAATGAAAGCACGTTGCACCTTGCTCTTCCTAGTCTCCATTTGTCTAAGATTTTCTAAATATACATCCTTTTAAGAATTAATATGCTTCACAGTCTGCTGAATCTGCTGAATGTGAATTGAAACAGTGTACATCAGATAAAATGTCTCACTCACCAACTTGCTCATGTCTTAGGAAAATATTATATAGAGAGCTACATGTGCAGGTTCTAAAAAAAAATGGTGCAGTGCTGAACTGATGTTGAACTGATTTAACATACACAGGCTGAATACATTGCAGTACATTTGGATCTCAGTAACAGTGAGAAGCTTGTGTATATACATTCGTGCAGAGACTATATCCATCTTTGCTGTTAGGTGTAGATAAATATTGTAGCTGGATACACAATCTACATGCACGAAATGTTGGGACAATATCGAAGCAGTTTCTTTACCTTATAAATTCCTCGAACAATAATTTAATTTGGTATTATTTGGGCAGCAAGCAGCAAAACTGAATTTCCAGCATCAACTTAAAAAATAAATTCTCTGACTAAAATTTTATCCGTTCTTGTTTTGTGTTTGGTATACTAGACTGGAAAAATCTACAAGACTAGATAGAAAAAACAACAAAGGACAGACTACAAAGGATGAATGCTGCCACTGTTGTTCTTATGGAAACAGATGCATTTCACATTAAATTGTAATAGGATTTAGGGGAGCTTGTTGAATAGCTTTTAAAGGAAATTGCTCAGCTTTGTTCTTTAAAAAACCAAGAAATAAAAGCTCTCCATTCTTCCACTCAGTTTTGAGATTGTGTTTTAGGTTGTTGAGGTACAATATTGTACTTGGCTATTTATCTCTTTTATCTTTTGTTCTCAGGACATGATAGCTTTCCAAGCAAATGGCCCATGCTGCTTTGCCATGCTTGAACTCTGTAGAATGTCACTTTATAAGCTAGGAGATAGAAACAGCTGAGGATGTTATTTCAGAAGCACTGTTTGAATTTTCATCCATAAGAATAAGTAGGACAATGGATTGCTGACAGTGTTTCTTGCCATGATAGACACCTGATAAATCTCCTCCACATCCCTGGCCAAGCCATAGTTGCTTTGTTTTTATATGAGATACTAGCAGCATTTGCAAGCCTTTAAAGTTTCAATAGGGAAGCCCTGTCAAGCCAAAAATTGAATTCTAATTTACAGGCTATGGGCAAGCCTTTGGCAGAAAGTGGAGGCAGTCTAGAGATGCCTGCCCTTTCTAATGTCTTTTGGTTTATGGGACCAGCGAGTTTGGGCATACAGCATCCCCTCTTCTTCCCCTTCTGTCCATGCTGAGGAGAAAAACCCCAAGGTCCCTACTGGCACAGCTAACCAGCACAAACAACTCAGTTAAAATGACCATTGTTCATGGTGTATAAATTTCTGCTAGGATGCAGTGTGGATAGAGAAATCCTGTAGAAAATGTATGGAGGAGAGTTTATAGGGGTCTGTTCATGTAAGCCTGGTGAACATGAGAGTCAAAGGAATAGATTTTCTTATTTATTGCTTGTGCCTGAAGAACTATTCACACAAGCAATCTGATTGATATTGGTGGTGAGTAATTAGCTTTCAGTGCAGGAATTTCCTTGCTTGGTGGAAGTTTAAGCTTTTCAAAACTTAGATGTTTCCAGTTACATTCAGATTTTGACCATAATCAACTTAGAGCTGGTGCTCTAGGACTTGCAGAATTCTGTTTTGTACTACAAGTGATTCAACACCTACTGGAAAGTGATTTCTCCCCCATGCCCTTCTAACGGCTGCAATTTGGAGTACAAACCTTTCATTTTCCAAGAAGCCAGCAAAAGAATGGAGAGAGGTTCTCACAGCTCATATGCTGCATATGCTTTCCAGATACTTCCTTAAAATCAAAATGAGGACTCCCATTCCCCAGTCACTGCTGAAGATACAGATGATGTTTATGTACTCTGTATTAGATAACAAATTATTAAACTTCCTAACAGTATTTGTTTTTATTTGTGTTACATCTGATAAAGTAAGATGGTTTTTGCTCAGGATTGTTGGCAACTGGCAACTAGTTAAATCTCAGAGACATCCCCCTGAGTTGTCATTTTCATTTTAGTGCCTGGGGGGGTACGAAGAGATTTGCATGACTCACAAAAAGCAGCAATAGTAAAAATGACTGCAGCTTAGGAAAAGGTGATAATTTGCAGCCTCTCTACATGCCTTCAATTCAGGTGCATTTTAATATTTTTTATTATCTTTGGATATTTCTCTTCACAGCTATCCCCCATCCCACCACCTCTCTTATTGCATTATTCCACCATGGGGCTTAAACATCTTGTGTGGACTTCGAAGTCTTGCCCTTTCCTGCTGTCTAACTGGACCTCAATTAACTCTCAGCTTTTGGCAGTGGAGTTTACACATCTACCTAAGTGGTTCCTTGAACCTCATCCTGAAACTTTCTGGAAGGGCAGTGTATGAAAGTCTGATGGTTTTGAAAATGGAATTTTGAACACCAATTGATTCATCTCCTCTAGAGTATGAATCTAGAGATGAATCCAATAAATTCATCTACTCAGAGAGTAGACTGATGGCCACATTCACTTCTGTATGATGAATGTTTGGACAGGCAATGACTTTGGAGTACTTTTAATGTAACTTTAAATGCAGAATAGAATTAGATGATGTAATGCCCACCATGACATATAAAACTTTTGCCTGTGGGTTTTGGACGTTTCAGTTGTGGGATCTTGTCAAGCATGATCACATAAATTGTCTTATTAGTCCCCATGGTTACCCGTGTTCCTCTGTACATTTTTTTGATCACCATCAGCATTTAAAAACTATGTAACAGATGTACAGACCCTTGAAAACGAGATAAAAGCCACTAAGATTCTGTTAACATTGCTTACTAATTGTGATTTATGAAGTCAGACTACTGTATCCCCCTGGTGACCTGTGGCCTTGTAAATGATTCCTTAGTATTTCCTATTTTTTGAATTAAACATTAACTTTCAAGCTTGGTTAGACATCTGTGGAAACATTAAACATAAGATGTATGCAATTTGATATTTTACATATTTCCTTTCTATGTTCTCTAGCTGACAATTATAGGGATTAAGACAGCTGGATGTGTTTGGCTGTAGTAAGCCTAACTTTCCCTAGTTATCTTCCTGACATAGCCCTGATATTATATTGAAATACCTTTTTTTCTCAGCTACTTTGATGATATAAAACTTGTTTTGAATCACACTACTTTCTCATAAGAAAAAAGATGTAGCAAGAGCCATGCAAAGAGTTACATTTTTGATTTATTGAAGCATATATAGAAATGGATATTGAAATAAACGTGCCTTGATCTATAATTGCTAACAGAAGAAAGACATTACTGTGTAAGTGAGAACAGGGCGTCACACTGACAGAAGAACAGCTACAGACAGCAAGTAGAAAGATGCCTGGCATTTTGTCTGAGAGAACAGATATGAACGCAGCCATCACAAGCCATGTTCATGTCTGTGTAGTTTCTTTAGTCACGTACTTCTTTGCCTTTTAATTCACAAGCAGTATTTAGCTAATGCCACTTCTTCATGCTACATTACTTCCAGGTGAAAAACCAGACAGTTTTCTACTGCTTGCTGCTTGCTTTCCTCTAGAAGTGTCTAAGACACCCAGCCATGAACCCAGCATCCTTGTAGTCTTTATTAAAAATGATGTAGTCCTTGTATAATGGTGGGCAGCTGCATAATGGATTTATAGATACAGTGCTTGACCACCTGAGCCACATGTGGGCTCCTGAAGAGCATGCCCTTCATCATGGGCATGGCCAGGTAGGAAGAACAAACAGATCATCACCATCTGATTTATGTTCTGCCGTACCAGCAGAAAACTGCACTGGACTTTCATACATCGATTTATGTCCATTAGGGATTTAATCTGAAAGCATTCTAAGACTAATGGTCAACAATTTATTCAAAAGGACTAGGTCAGCAAGCACATATATATACTGTTTCTAGCTAAGTTGTTATGTTTATGTCTCTGCTTGTTATGATATGTCACAACTAGCTTAGTATAGGATGGCTGGATATTTTAATTGACAGGCAGTTTTACTTGTAAAGTGGACTTAATGAAAAGTAGTTAACTTGGACCCCTACATTTTTTAGAGGCTGTCCCTTGGGAAAGATGTGCCTCCTGTATGTCCTTTGTTACATCTGTCATCTTCACAGAGATGTCTCAGAGGCACTAGGTACTTATGTAAAAGCAACTGAATGGGGCTTCATCTATCTCACCCAGCTGTTTAGCTAAGGAGGATCTCTCTCAGAGGTTTTTTTAAAGGCACCTTCATTTCTCCACTGATTAGATGTGGGGAGCTTAAGCACATATTTTTGTTTACAACAGCTCATTAGGTGCCCAAAATTTCAATGCACATTAGGTACCTTGGAGAGGATGACCTGCTTCGATTAGAAAACAAGCGAAGCAGAACTTTATTTGCTCTGTATGGAGATTACTTTTTCATACATTATACATTTCCATACTTTCTCACAAAATAAATTTAAATGCCAAGCAGTTGCCGAACCACTCCACACTTGACTATGGATTATTTTCAGTCTTTTAAAAAGTGAAGCGTGTGTCATATGGATTCAGCAGGATTTGAGCATCACATCACCCCAGCTGCCAGGGAACACCCTGGATTTGGGGGGGCCTCGAGATGGCAGTGTTGTTCAGTCTTTAGGATGCTGCCAGTTCTCCCCTTGCATACCCGCTGTGTTTCCCAGAGCATAAGAACGGAGATTGTTCCGCTGAATATAAAACTGACAACCTGTTATTTTAAACTCGAAAGTGACAGGCTGTTATTTTAATGAGGTCTGCCAGTGCCAAGGTTAACCAAAGCTTTATTTTCCCTACAAAACATTAAAGCTGCGGTTCTGAAAAGAGGGCTGTGAAATTTTACGGTTATTGATACTTTCTTAGGGCAGAGAAGTTCTGAGAATTTCACCCAGGTCTTCTTGCACAACAAATGCTTTTTGGTTTTTCACCTCCTTTTTTTTTTAAAAAAAATTTTAACTTTGTGACTTTAAATGGTCTAGGTTTTACCAATAACTGCCTGCTCATGATTCATGTTTCTGCACAGAAAAGCAGATAACAGTTTTTTTAATCAAGAACTAACACTGAGTCCCAGTTATAAAGCACAAATGGGTGATTGGGTAATTTGAGAAATAAAACAAATGATCCAGGCGACTTTCCAAAGCAAGATTTTTCTCACCAGAGTATTTTAAAGTGAAATGAAGGGATTTTTTTTGCTGTCATTGTCTTTAAGGGCTATCCACATCTTTGATAAGAAAAAAGTTAAGGCCTTTAATAACAGTAAAGAATGACTACCAACCCTACTGAATTCTCAGACTAACAGATATATAACTTTGGAGAGTTAGGGTGTATATAGCTCCTGTACTAATAGTCCTACACTTATCTATCTACAGCCACAATACAGTCCCCAGCAACCTGGCACTGACTAACTTCTAGTGAGTTTCTAGGGCCTCTTGAGATGCCTGCAGCAATCTGGGCAAGTCTCCTATGGTTTGTGATTTATATGTGACTGCCCAGTGTGCTGTGTTGGATGAACTAGTTGAATTTTGTTTCATTCAGCTTTGATCTGAAACAGACATTTTAAAACAATCCAGGTTGTCTATTGTATGTTTTGTAAGGAAAACAATTTATAGGTCTCCATGAACTTGCTGACATGTGCTTGCAAAAGACTCCTTGCCATCTGTGGTCTTGTGCCATGTCACATGCTCGTGCCATGTCACATGCTTGCTGGCTGCAGGGGCAGATGCCATTGCCCATGTAATGGGCTAGGCAGTCACTGTTCAGAGCTGACAGCCTTCTGCTCAAAAATTATACAAGTAGAGCAAGCATGAGCCATTGGCATTGCTATCTTTCTCTGTCTTAACCCTCACCTTGAGATCCTATCTTCAGCAGTCTCCATAGCTTTGCAGTCTGTAAGGTTGCCTCATATCATCAAATGGAGACTTCTTCTTTAATAAAAACACTGACATTATTTCTTACAGGCAGGTACAGCCTGACACCAAACCCTTCCCACATTCAACATACATTTTGGCTGGGGAGAGAGGAAGGGGAGGATTCTTTCGAATGGTGGAGTAACCTGGGCTGAAAGTCCATTCCTTTCCATAGATGTGTCCATTTACACTCCACACTTGAATCCTCAGTAAAAAAAAGCATTGCTTTTAGAAAGTAGAAGCTACTGGAAACATCAGTTTGAAATGGAAATCTACAGGACCTAAAGCATCTTTCCCCATTCCTGCAATACCTGTAGTGCTAAAAAGCTGGTCTATAAGTCTGATTCAAGCAAATCCAAAGCACTCAGAGGAATCAGCTTTTTATTGCAGATAAGTATAAAAGTAGCAACAAAAATATGCTGGAATCTTAAAGATAAAATGCCAGAGGCTTTTCCATGGCAAGGCTAAGCCGTTCGTTCAGAACTGATTCGTTCTGAACAGTCCTTCATCTCTCCAAGCAAAAATGTTAATAGCTAATGTAAACAATTACTGAGAGAGTATTTCAAACTTACACAGACTTTTATTTGTCCTGTTCATCTGGTACCTGTTCATCTGGTACCAGTAGTGAAGTGGTTGTTCTCTTAAAACTCAAGGTTACAAGGAACTGCATGTGTTATAGCTGACAAGTGGTTCAAGCCTCCCAACAGCTGTGAGAAGAGTACAATTTTGAAGGGCAGCAAGAACTGGGATATGTCCTTTCAAAACAGGGCAAAGATAATTGTACTTCATACTTGTAGTAGCTTTACATTTAACTTCATTTTTTCTAGTAGTTACTTCTTGACATAGCTGCATTGCCTTGCAAACTGAAGAAGCTCTCAGTGGACTCTCAGTGCCTCAAAAGAATTCAAGATTCAGAAACAAGATGATGGCTACCCTGGCAACAACTTTTGGGCTTCTGACCTTCCTCTCCCTCAACCAGGATCAGCATATTCAGCTGTTTACTCAGAGTAGGTGGAGCCGCAGAAAAAAGACTGTGTTCAAGTGGCCAAAACCACATAAATACATAAGGTCGGAGTATGCAAGTGAGAGTTTTGATGAAAGATCCAGCTTAAAATTTTGAAATTACTGTACACTGTCATAAAATATTTGAGATGTCTTCCATATAATGTGAAAAAACATGCATGGACTTGAGGAATCTTCTGGCATTGTTTATTTTTCAGAGCCAAACTAAGCTTGTTTTTGAGGTAGTTTAGGTGTAAAAGCACCTGCTTTTCCATGACTGGCTTTCTAATGCTGGAGAATGATGAATTACTTAGGTAATCATACTATAGCATCTTTCTCAACCCATAGGACAAGGAGAATATCTTCAAACTAAAAGAGAGTAGGTTTAGATCAAATATTGGGAAGAAATTATTCATTATGAGGGTGGTGAGACATGGGAACAGGTTGCCCAGAGAAGCTGTGGATGCCCCATCCCTGGAAATATTCAAGGCCAGGTTGGATGGGGCTTTGAGCAACCTTGTCTAGTTGTAGGCGTTGAGGGCAGTTGGAATTAGATGGTCTTTAAGGTCCTTTCCAGCTCAAACCATTTATGAGTCTATGATTCTATGTTTAAACACTAATTTTACGGTTACTAGACAGCCGTTCCCTTGTTTTCCGTTTGAGTTCCTGTAAGAGAAACAAATACAAACCTCTTTCCCTACAGGCTCATCTTTTGCCACTGGGNGAAGGGGCAGCAGGCAGGGGGGTGGGCGGGGAGGGCTGGGCAGCCCAGCCTGACACCCACCACCCATCATTTAATCCAGACCCTCTTATCCCAGGGAGAGCCCCAGGCCTCTCAGGCTTAGCCCGAGGGGGAGAGACTGCAGAGAGTAAGCTATTAGAGCTGGCACAGTGCCCATCTCCACATCTTAACCTGGAATAACGTTTTATGGGAACACTCCAAACTTGCAGCCACACCATGCAAATTCCTGCTTCTTCTAATGTCATGATTTACTCCATCCAGAATTGATGCCTGGTAGGTTTCCCTTCCCCAACACCTCTGGTTGCCAGTCATTCTGCTTAACTGGAACTGGAGCTTGGTTTCAATGGCCTGAATATTTGCCTTCTGAATTATTTTAATCCAAATATACAAATCTGCATTATTATGAGTGGTGAATATATACAGCGAGGAAAGAATTAAAAGTCAGTGTAGAGGCTTTGTGGCATTGCATGTGCACATTGATGTGGAGTTCTGTCTTTATTTTTTTTTGCCACATTTTCTTTTCAGACTCTCCAAGGAAGACGCACAATTTCATTTTCAGAGTTGCTTCAGAGATGACCGAGTATTCAACAAATTTGTGTTATATCACATGTGAATATAATTTGTTAAAACATCTAAGTCCAAAATGAAAATCACAAAAGATTTAGAATGAAAACAATAGCGTTTTCAGAGACAGAAAGGTTTATAAAAAGACATTTCTGGCAAGGCAAATAGGCTCAGCAGGGAAGGTGCTTATCAGGAAAACAATCAGAGTCAGAGAGAGCCTTGTACTGTCAATCTGCTATGTCAATATACTAATGGCTTTCACTGCCCTCCTACTGAACAGAGGGAACTGATGTGGAGTTGCACTCTCATGTCCTTTCACGATAGGGTTAAGTACCCCAGTTACCAGACCCTCACAAGAACAACTGGATACAGCTTCCTCAAAGGCTGCCAGGCACTCAGGCAGATACAGGCAGGATACACAGAGGTTGTGTATGAGTCCAGCTACTGCTGGTGCACAAGGATCACTCTAAAATATGGAGGAAATTTAAGTCCAGTTTGAAGTACAGCAAAGTAATGAGGCGTTCTCATAAGATTTTATCCTAAACCAGTTAAAATCTAATGAGACTAATCAATTTCTTGCTTCCTGCCATGCCTCAGTGGAAAGTTATGAATTTAGATATTCTTGCAAGATTGCTGCTCAACCTAATCCTGAATCAAGAAATAGACATCTTCTAGGTTTTGGGTCACTTTGAAGCTAAAAGTGCTAGCAGATATGTATATCTTGAGTCTTGAGTCTGAGCCTCATGACTCAGTGAGCAGTATGAATTCAAGGTGCTCAGCTCACCTCTGCCAAAAATTCAATACACTGCAAAACCATTTGTGGAATCTAATACAGACAATTTAAAGAGCAAACACTGATGGATAAGAATGACCACAGTTGCCAGCACTGTGTGAATCTGAATGAGAAGGTGTCTGTCCCAAAGCATTTTTATTCCAAATAGAAAAAGGGAGAGCAGAAAGGAATACCCCATACTGATGAATAATCACATGCAAAGAAAACTACTTGAAATCAGACAGTCACTGGATATGCAAAGCATTGACTCCTACATCTCTAGCACCTTCTTTCAATGAAAAGTCTATTTTCCCTTCTTGGATACTACTTTAGATAATAAGCATCCCCACTTCTCCACAGATAGGTCTTCTTAACAGTAGTGAGAATATAACACAGTTCAAGCTATATTTAAATCAAGCACTTAAACACACCATGCGACCAGACTTGGTGTTACTGCTCAAGTATTTATTGTGGCTCTTGGGCAGGTTTGTAGGTTTGTCATCCATCTCCCTGCCACCACGAGCATGCTGCTGGCAACAGGGAACTTTATGTCACCACACTGCTGATGGGAACACACTGCTTTCTGGATGCTGCCAAGAGTCAGGCAGCTACATATGTAAAGTCGATTTAGGTTTGGGTTTTTTTCTTTTTTTTTTCACAACAGGTACCAGCCATCTTTCTGCACTTGCCCCTTCCCTTTCCCTTTAGTGCTAATGGAAGAGGACACTACATCACCGAGGCTATGTGGGGACAAAGATGTTGTCACTGGGATATTTGAGACCCAAATGGGATGCAGGAAAAAGGGGCTCCTCATCTCCTGCTGCAGGTTGTGAGGGTAGGGTGGGTGGTGAAAGCAAAGCTACAGGACTCGAAGTCATCAATTTGTAATGGATAGCTAGTGAGTCACTTCACAAAGAACAGTAATATATTCCTGTCTCATTCTTCCCTCAATGCCCAGTCTCTGCTTGCTCTTCACAGCTCTCTCTGAGCACAAAAAGGTAACTGAGTGTTNGTTTAGATCAAATATTGGGAAGAAATTATTCATTATGAGGGTGGTGAGACATGGGAACAGGTTGCCCAGAGAAGCTGTGGATGCCCCATCCCTGGAAATATTCAAGGCCAGGTTGGATGGGGCTTTGAGCAACCTTGTCTAGTTGTAGGTGTTGAGGGCAGTTGGAACTAGATGGTCTTTAAGGTCCTTTCCAGCTCAAACCATTTATGAGTCTATGATTCTATGTTTAAACACTAATTTTACGGTTACTAGACAGCCGTTCCCTTGTTTTCCGTTTGAGTTCCTGTAAGAGAAACAAATACAAACCTCTTTCCCTACAGGCACCGGCGGTGTCAATCCCATTCCTCAGTGCCCAGAGGACGGGTGGTGGTGGGGGGTGGTCCTCTTTGGGAACCCCTGGTGATGGTTTGTGGGGGTGGGGCAGATACCATGTCCTTCCATCCCTGCTGGGTGCAGTTTGGCAGGGCTGACAGCAGGGATTGGCCTCTGCCCTGTCCTGAACTGGGAAGGGATGGGGATGGGAGCAAGGTGAGAAGCTGAGGGAGGGGTGGG
>WEIV01008734.1:202187-265168 GCA_013390005.1 Calyptomena viridis | reverse complement strand
GGGACGGGTCCGGGAGACCATGCTGAGAAACCCGCTCATCATCAAGGTGAGCCCGCGACCCCCGTCCCGCCGCGAACCGCACCCCGGGCACATTTCCCAAGCCATAATCCCACGCTTATGGAGCTCGTGGAGCTCAGGGACAGGGACTGAGATGTCACAGGGGCGGATTTCCACCCGCAGGAGAGGGGTCTCGGAGCGGGGCACACAAACTGACCACCGAAATTACCACCAGCACTGGGAAAGGCTGCCCGGGGAGCTGGTGGAGTCCCCATCCCTGGAAGCGTTCCAGAAATGACTGGACGTGGCACTCATTGCTCTGGTCTAGTTGACAATGGTGTTCAGTCCAAGGTTGGACTCGATGATCTTAGAAGTCTTTTCCAACCTTCATGAATCGGTAATTAGGATTTTTAGACCTGCTGTGGAGGCTCTTGTCCCTTCGCAAACTCCTGACCCTTCTCATCACCTCAATTCCACGTGTATCCCTGCCCTGTGCGTCGGCTGAGCTCGGGGTGAGCTTTGCAAAGTTTCAGCCATCCCACTTCGGTTGGTTCCTCCTCCTCCCCCTCCACAACCGCAGCAAGTCGCGTTTTAACCCCCGCCTGCCCCGGACCCCCCGCTCGCCGAGCAGGAGCTGAAGTGCAGCTCCCGTCCCCTGGATGGCACTCGCAGAACAGCTTCGTGCCCGATCCAGCGCTCCCAGCCCGGTCCCCCAGCAGGGAACGAGCTCCGAGCCCTCCCCGCGCCCGGGGTCTGGGGACACGGCGGGCGCAGCCCCCGCAGCGGCACCGACCGCTTGGACCGGCTGATCTTTTCCCCCTTTCTCTGCCCAGAGCAGCCGGTTCTGCTCCAAAGCCTTGTTTTGCCACCGCAGCCAGCGGGAACATTTGAACCGCGGCTCTCCAGCCGGAGTTCAGCTCTTGAGCTGCCTTGGGAATCGCACCCCGGCACTGGCAGGCTTGGAAGTTGGCCACAAATAATTTGGAATATCACTGATAATTTGAGTCTTTGCAGTGTTGAATGTTTTCTCATGAAACTCTAAAAGTCTATTGGGAAATTTTGTCAGGCAAAGAAAAAAAGGCAGGTTTTGCATCAGAACTCAAAAGCAGCTTCACTTATTCAAATCCACAACTTCGACCTTTCACTCCTTTCCCCTTTCCTTTCCTTTCCTTTCCTTTCCTTTCCTTTCCTTTCCTTTCCTTTCCTTTCCTTTCCTTTCCTTTCCTTTCCTTTCCTTTCCTTTCCTTTCCTTTCCTTTCCTTTCCTTTCCTTTCCTTTCCTTTCCTTCTCTTTTTCCTCTCTGGATCCTGTAAGTTTGATGGGAAATATCTTTGCTTAGACGTGGAATCGGGTGAGATTTCTCACCTAGTTGCCCCCAAAAAGAGCTGCCGTGACAGGGAGTGTGAACCTCCACCTCACACCTTGCCCATCCCTCCAAATTGCTGCTGCCTTTCCCAGCAAAGTGTGCTGGTAAATACCTCTGTAGGTGACACATGAATGTAGATCAGAAGAACAAGTCATCATATGGCATTTAAGGGATGCAAAGGTGTAACTGCAGGGCTTGAGTTGATTGCTCACTCCCAGCTTTAGGGCTTGAGGTTTTTTTCTCAGCATAACTGTTGCAGGGCATCCTGGCAGTGGGAATTCTGAGCAATTATAAATTGTGGAATTTTTTAATAAGACTTAGTGTGGATTTTTGCTGTCTGGCCAGGTGAAACTAAAATTTGAGCAAGTTTGGGGAAAAAAAGTTGTGCTAAATTTTAGCATTCTGGGCAATTTCTGTTCTCTCAGGGCTTCCTTGTAGTGCTTCCTTGCAGGGTTTCCTGTCTGCTGGGAGGGATGTGAGGAGATTTGCATGCACCTGATGCAATCCTTGAGCATGAAGTAACTGGGCTGTTAACAGGGATGATTTTACTCTTGGAACCAGTGGTAACTTTCCGTTACAGTAAGTTCTGCTGTGAAGTTTGTGCAGCAAACTGCTGACCCCCTGCCAGCTGCCTTCCCACACTGTCCCACATGGAATGCTGCATTTACCAGGGTGTCCTTCACTGCCAGGAGGTGACAGGGGTGGGGAGGTGGCAGTTTACTGGGCAAACGCTGGCACTTGGCCAGTCCCCCTTGCTGCTGCACACACTGGAACTGGCACGGTTCCAGCACCAGCCCTCTGCCACATCTCCTCCTGCTTCCAGCTGCAGTCTGGAGTCTCTTTCCCCCCAGGATAGCCCTGGGGACCAGGCATTTTGGAGAGGGTGGCCAGCAGGTCCCAACCCTCACGCTGTGCAGTGCCACCTGAAAACCAAGGACACAGAGGTGGTTTGGAAGAAAGGGACAAAAGGTTTTGAGACAACTGCTGCTTGGACAAGTGCTTCTGGCAGCCGAGGGAGGGCATGAGGAACACACAGCTCCAACAGCTGCCATTGAGGTTCTCGGGTCAGCAAATACACAGGAACCTGAGGCCCTGTAGAGATGGATGGGACACTGGGTCCCCAAAACCCAGGTGAAAGTGTGACAGACCCCCTACTTTGCAGCAGCCAACAAGAGGATTCCCTGTTTATTCTCTCTCTCTTGTGAATCTTCTAAATCTGGCATCACATATCCAAACCAGTCCAGTGCCCAGACTGCCTGTGCTTCTGGCTCTGCCCACCAGGATCTGTCCACACACACTGGCTATTGCAGATTAAAACCATCAAAACCATATAAAGATTCCTAGGGATGAATGCTCTATTTTTCTCTGCTAGAATGTATCATGTGTTTTAATTAATCAAGGGGTTAATTTAGTTATCAATATATATTTGCTTGCAGCATAAATCTGCGGAAAATATTTCATCTAATGCTGCCAGTGAAAATCTGAGCAAAGCATTTTTGGTTTGTTTTCACTAAAAAAAGCCTTAGCCAAGCACTTTTCCAGTACAAACTTACTGAAAACTCCTGTGTTACAAAAATAAACGAGCTCTGGGCAGGAAATAAGAGTTTACCACACTTAACCCCCAGCATGCTCAAAGAATCCTCTTCCCTGTTCAAGTGGAGCCAGGGACTGCTCTCCAGGAAATGCCCTCAGAGCTGAGACACACAAAGTTCACCTTCAGAGCCCCAACCACAGCTCTCAACATTAAAATTTGGTTTAGAACTGGGAGTTCTGAGGAGGAAGAGGAGGATGGTGCTGGTGCTGTGCTGGCTGGGAAAGGCTGGCACCAGGTCTCAGTCCCAGTTGTCCATGCTGCAGGAGAAGCAGATTTAACTAACAGAACTGCTGGAATGTGCAATATTTGTTTTAAAAGCTTGTTATTTGCATGACAACTGATGCCAGGCTGTCTTTATTGGTCTGAATGCCAGGCCCTGAGGGCTGGAATTTTTTCCAAATAAGATTGAACCAAAGCTATAGGACTGGGGCAATAAAATTTCAGCAGCTACAATCTCCAGAAGAATTATCAAAAACCCTCACAAAACCGCAGGAACTGGTACACTGAGGGTTCAGTAATCCCAGCAGAGGAAGGATTAGCTAAACCAGAGAGAGTGAACTGCCCTTTTGGTGGAGAATAGGGAGGCACAGGCAAGCAGCTCCCTGTGGTGACAGCAGGGCACCAGCTGGGTGACCATGGGACTCCATTCCCTGAGTGCCAAGTAAAGGCAGAAATCTCTCACTACGTTTTTCTTTTTCCTTTCACTCCTCTTGAACCTTATCCCGAAGTATTTCTGAGCTGTCTCACTGTCACAGAGCAAGGCACTGCTGAGAATTGGTGCAAAATAATTTTGGTTTCTGGAAAGATCCAAAGGATGGACCCTCCAAAAGCAAGTAGGGGCATTTTATCAGACTAAAATTGTGTCACATCGTGAAAAAAGGGGAAAAAAAAGCTGTAATTAAGCAGGAACAAACATGGACAAATGCATGGCTGGAAAAGAGTATTACAACTTCGAGCTGTAAACTGCATCATCACAGACATCTCTTGCAACAGTAATTACTGAAAGGGCAGGTTTTCCATCACTCTGGAGCTGAAGCTTTTATTAATAGACCTTCCACTGTGGCTGCAACAGGCCTTTTACATCTGAATGTTGTGCTCAGTGTTTGAGACTTTAACTCTCAGCTTCCTGAGTGGTTTTTCTTTAAACATTCTCCCCAAATCCACTCATCTTCTTCAGCTCTGCTGGCTCCAGCCTGTGGAGGAGCCAAGGTGAACCCAGAACCATGCTCCCATCTCTCCAAGCCCTTTCCCAGGGGGAAACTCACCTTTGTAATCCTCACCCACCTTTGTGCAAGGACTGCTAAGCTGTGCAGGAAGGGAAGGTGCTAAAATAAAGGCTTCCCTAAAAATACACCCCTGTCTGGGCTGGATGTTCCATGGGAAGTGTGCAGATGTAGTGTCTGTGGGAGGGCTGGGACTGACAGGAGCAAAATCATTCCCTTTCCACAGGGCACCCAGACTGAGCTGGGACAGCCCAGGGAGGGATGTCAGGTCCCCTTTCTCTGCTCTCCTCGAGTGATCTGGGCTTCAGCCACAGCCCAGACCTCACAGCTGCTTCCATGTGCACCAAATCTGCTGGTGGCATCACAACACCGTGAGGAAGGTTCCACAGTATTTGGGTAACTTCCCTCAGGTGTTTGCTTTGATAACTCTGTTCCCTCTCCTAACCTAAACCTGCTCTCAGCTGCTTGGAATAGATGTATCTATTGAAAATTTGGTCAGAGAGCAGGTTTTAGTTTGTCTGCTCAGGTGAGGAACCCCCATAACGCAGAGCAGAGTAGCCCCAAATATCATGAGCTGTATTTGGAATAAAGTTGTCTTGTTTGGTGTTTATTATCCTACTTACCTCAAATCACAGCATGTGCTGAGCATCCTGCTTACTGCCTGGGGACACTGAGGTTTAATTAGTGTTTATGCAGCATTTTGTGTGCTTATTACTATTATTATTATATCACTAGGACTATTATATTTTTTGCAATCTAAGACCAGTGTTGTGCTTTTAAAAATGTGTTGTGAAATGTCTACACCCTCCAGCTCAATAATTCATTAGAGAAATAAACTAATGAAGGGCTGGTTAGTCAAATAATCATTAGGTTTGGTTCTGAGCTTTCTTTCCAATGCTTTGACTTCTAAGGGTTTTCTTCTCAGCATGAACTCATTTAAGAATTTTAAATGAATTATTTGGTACACTAAAAATTAAACTCCTTATGAGCATTAGTGCCCTCCCATATTTTGCACAGACACCGCTGAAGTAAATAAGGTATTTCCAAGAGGCAAGTAAAATTTCTGCATAAAAGCAGTGGGGGTTTTTTTTTCTCCTGGTTATTGAACACAGGACTTAGGCTGCAAACTGCCAGCTGTGATTCAGCAGGCAGAGGGACAGCACCAGCAGCACTGAGCATTCTGAGCTGCTCACCCCCAAGATCCACATGCAGGATGTAAAATCAAGCAAAAGGACATTTTGATCCTTTATGTGAACAAAACAATGCAAATTGGTGAGACTAATGAGCCCAGAAACATTACAAGGTGAATGCCTTTTATGTTCCTGAAAATCTTCTATGTTTATTTGTCTAATACAATGGAAATAAAGCTTCAAAGGCTCTTTGATTTAAAAGTGCATTATTGAAGTCAGCCAGCACAATAATAATGGTTAGACCAAATTGTTGCATTATGACCATAATGGCAGCATTGTTGTAGCAGAGAACATCTGTACAGCCTCTTGCCCCAGTTGGTGGTGATGTAAAAGCAAAAATTAAGCCAAAGGATGAGAGAATGTGGGCAGAATAGGGGAAAAAATAAAACAAAAAAGGGTCACAAATGGGTCTGTGTGTTCCCAGTGCATTCAGAGTTGCAGCAGGCTATAAATTTTTATGATGAACCTAAAACTCAGGCTTTATTTTCTGAAAGATTTAAGGAACTTCAGGGGAAAGCCACCACCAGTTTATAGTGCTGCCCCCAAACCACACTAAGGCAAGAGATTATTTTCAGACTAAGTCAAGGATATTCCAAATCCCACTAATATGCCCTTAACCCATCAACCCTTCTCCAGGGACATCAACCCCAGCAGACTGAGAGCAGCACCAGGGACCCAGCTAAAACTTGTAAAAGCATAGGAACATCTCCCTCCTCTTTCCTCTCCATCCTCAGCTTCCCACTCCACCACCAAGAAATATCCCTCCTTCTCTGGAAGAGGCACCAGAAAGTGTCCTGAGTATAGAGGAAAAGCTGGTGGGGACTCAGTGAGGACAGTCCTGGACAGGAGGGCATTGGCCAGGGAACCAGTGGGCAGCTGCCCAAGGAAAGGGTGAAAAGCTTTTTTTTTACCTTTCCCACAATCATTCCCCTCTTTTTCAGAGCAAATAGATCACATTCTCAGTCACAGGGACCAACATTTTCAGTTCCTCATTTTTGCAAGTTTTTAGCCACACTTTTCCCAAGGGCAGATTGCTTTCCATGCAAATTCTTAGAGACACTCTTATGCCTAATTATTGAATTTGAGAAGCCTTTGTCATCTTGCAAGGATTGTTTTGTTCTTGCTTGGCTGCTCATATTGTACAGATCAGACAGAACCTGCATTTCTGAGAATATTTTCTTTTTTAACCATTTTTACTTTATAAAATAAATTACACTGACTTTTCAACTCACATTTATTTGAACTAGCATAGATAAATTAAAGTGGGTCCCTATTACTAGATTTCCAACAAGAGCCTTTAAGAAAACTTCAGTATCAAGGGAAATACCTCTAGTTTGATTTGTTTAAGCAAACCAACACGAGGTTTGTGCCTAAAAATCTTACAAAGTGAAACCTGATTAAAAATAATAGTATAAATCCCAGGCTGGAAGGATAAAAATCAGTAAAGCAAACATAGTGAGCCTTGCATTGCTTCATGAAGAGCAAACTAGCCTGAAAATAACACTGGCTTTCAAAGGAGCTTCGGGCTGTTTTCCCAGGTAGAAGAGCCCCTTTGTTTGTAGGTTTTCAACTTCCCAACATCCCTTTTTATTTCTGTCTCCATCACCCTCCCGCTCGCTGCCAGGAGGTACCAGAGGGCTGGGCAGGAGATGACTGTAAGGAGACTAATTACCACATATTACAGGGTGTTAAAGCTTTCCTACAGCCCCAACCCAAGTTTGCCCGCGCCGGCTCCATCCATCATCCACCGCCGCGCTCCGTCCCCGCTGCTCCCGCTCCCCCGGTGCCGCGGAGAGGGGCTGCAGTCCCACCTCTGCCGTAATCAGGGAGCTAAAATTGTGACCGGCTTAGCCCCAGCGATGAAAAGCACAGTCCCAGCTCACACCCGCAGTTAGTTAGCATTTAGATAGGCTGGGCCGGGGCTCTGTACAATAGGCATCAAAGCTGAACTCTTGGTGCAGCGAGAGGGATTAATTTCTTTAACCAACATGCCTGATCTGGCCTATCTCATTACCCTGCCTTGTCAGTGTCGATGTTAGATTTGATTGAAGATTATACCATTTAGGCCTTTCCCCTGTTTTCCACAGAAATCAGGCCTATTGAATTGCACATTCTTCCAT
The DNA here is from genome assembly GCA_013390005.1 of Calyptomena viridis. Lineage (NCBI taxonomy): Eukaryota > Metazoa > Chordata > Aves > Passeriformes > Eurylaimidae > Calyptomena > Calyptomena viridis. The sequence goes on along the minus strand of WEIV01008734.1, from coordinate 257,678 downwards.
GGGCCCCTGTCAATACTCAGTGGCCTGAGCCTCTAATTCTGCTTCATTTAAACTTCATCAACTTTTCCAATCAAGTGGAAGGATCTGAAATAGGCTCCGTAAGCAGAAAGGCCCTTTTTCCTTTTGTCAGATAATTTATTCTGTTTTCTCTTTCTCTCCCCCTTGCTTCCCCACCTCTTTCTCTTTCTCTTCTTTTCGCTCCCTTTCCCTGATGCTGAAAATGAGATTACAGTATTTAAATGACTATGATAATCAATCGGGGGACCTTGAGCCGAGATTGAGGTTAATTTTTCTTAGCAGAACAAAGAAGCGTGATGCCATCAGGGATTTGAAGGTGCAATCTGTGTTTCATGCTTGTATTCCTCCCCCCGCCAACCAAAAACTGCAGTTTTGGGAGTCTTTTTTTTGTTACAAACTATGCAGTTGTTGTGATTTTGTAAGAGGCAACCCCTAGGAGAGAAGAAATGTAATTTTGGGCTGATAAATAGCTAACAGCCTTCAATCAACAATTTAATAGGAAAAGAAAATCACATAGTGAGAATGCAGATCTAATGAAACTGCTATCATTACCTTATTTATTTTTAAATATAGTTGGAATAATTTCCAGCAGTGCTAGGAGTAGTCCTTCCAGACTGCACAGTAGAGTTGTGAACTTTTAACTGGATACCCCTTTATCCAGACACTCTTCCTACTTAGCAGCTTTCTTGGTTGCCTGGAAAAAAGTTGAGACTTTTGTCATGATTTTACTAATCAGAAATGGAATCGCTTATGTTCATCTTAGAACCTGCCTTGAAATGGCTTGTTAAGTCTTTAGATGATGTATTTTTTGTTGTAACACGCCAGCATTCGCTCACCTGGATCTTTTCCACTTCCTGCTCTGGAAGAGAGAAAGAGAAAAATATGCATTTCTTTGCTTCCATCCTAGCTGTCTTGTCACTGCTGTTTTACATGCTGCCACCCAATGTTATCTTTTATTTGTGTCAGGAGAGAGGATTTGACAAGTTCAGTATACAATGTTCATTTGGCAAGGCAAATTTTTCATACCAATTTTGAGTAGAAAATGAAACCATCTTTCAACACAACGAGCAACATCATTTTTGGACAGACTTATTATGAGAAGAAGAATTGCAAAACTTTTATTTCTCTGCACGATCCAAAAGAAAAACAAACCTGGAAATGAGACATTTAAACAAAAAAATAAATATGTGTGTGAATGTTTGAGGCCATCAGTTTGTTTTAGAAATAAAAAATAACCTTCAGCTGCTGTCAGGTAGCTGTGGCCTCCTTTTTGTTAATCAGATGCTGCTGAATTTGGTTGCATCATAATGTAGCTTTGTTTCAAACCTTTTAAGCTGTCAGAGGGTTGGGGAAGGCAGATCAGACCGACTCGAGAAGTTTGTCAGCATTTGCCAAGCAAAACAGTCATTAGTCAACAGTGTAGGCTGAGCTTTGGGAAGGAGCTCGGGGCCTGAGCAAGGGAGGGACCAGGGGCATTTCAAAGGGCTCTGGGTGCTTTGCCTCCCCCAGAATCCCAAATGTAACTTGTGGTGGTACTAAATACTCTGAACAAGCCAATTAATGGCAAAATCTCATTGTCAATCGTGGTGTCCCCTGTGTCTCACAGCAGGTGCCTTGGGGACGAGGTTTTGTTTCTGGCAGCCCCCACCACAATGGGCTTCTGGTCCACCACAAGGACTTGCTGATGCAACTGCAGAGCGAGGACCCAGGACAGTTAAACAAATATTTCCTGAGCAAGACCAGGCATTAAAAAGGGCTGTCAAACTTTCACTGAGTGACAAATTCATTCCAGCCCCCAGGACCCCTGCAAGGCTGGGAGGTGCTGCCTGGGAGCCATGTAGGGTCTGTGTCTTCCATGTTCTGCACATCCACGGGAAACCTCAGCCCGTGGTGGGAACTGGGATGCTCTTTGATGCCCCAGCTACACCACACTGTGAATTTTACCCCCAGCTGCCCCAAGCTGCCTGTTCACACTTGGAAGAAGCTGTGCTGGTCTCAGGCAGTGGTTTGCTCCAACAGTTTTCTCTCTTTAAGCAAATGTTGACTCACCACGGGGAAATTAAAACTCCATTAGGCTTTGCCACATTGTAGAGCAGAGCCCATTACAGCAGTCGAGTTGCAATTAATTGGTTTCCTCAGATATTACTTAATTCTGGGAAGGCACAGAGAGATGGGAAGGACAAGGCTGATCTAAACAATAATTTCCTAAAATAACATGATCTAAATAAACTAATGAAGTGATTACATACTTATTAATCTAAATATGAAGAAGAATCAAAAGAAAATATTGGGTATATAACAATTTAGAAAGAATAGTAGAGTTAATACCATTCTGGTTAGACTCATCATGAGGCAATCAGCATTTGTGCTTAGGGGTGGAAGCTGGTTTTGCAGTTTAATTATATTTCATGCAAAAAGCTGTCATTTAAAAGTGTCCCATCTGCTTTTTTTGGTCTGTTGTTCATACTACTCAACTTTTCAACACATAGAAAGGGGCCAGTGCCTACATGGCGCTGCAGGTTTGGGGATTGTTTTTTAACTAAAGTTAATTTTGGCTTAAAAGAATGTAAAGCAAAATAACCATAAAACCAGACTCCCTTGTGTGCAGATAGAATAATTAGTAATTTGAAAATATTCTGGCCCAGGGAGGGCCCTCCACAGGCAGTCCCTCTGCAGAGAGGCTCGGGGTGCCTGGGCAGCAGTGCCTTGGGTGCTGGGGGGGTCCCAAGGGCCGTGCAGGGTCCCCCCAGCCTGCTGCCAGTGCAGGGAGCAAATCCAGGCATCTCCCATGGAGCTCTGCTGTGCAAAGCTCACTGCCTTGAATTATCAGGGTAGAGAAAGTATTTGGCTTCAGGAGAATAAATAACTAGGCCTTATAAGTCATTAAAAATGTATTACAAGAAAAATACAGTGCAGCTATAAATAGAAAACAAAGCAACTCCTATATAAACTTTTACAATGACTGTTACTCAGACTATTTTTCACTGTCTGGTTTTAAGTGAGTGTAGCATCTGTGATCTCTGGAGACTGAGATCCCTTGAAGCTGCAGTTCTGCTCAGGTCTGGCACTGCTCTGGCCTCTGTAAGGCTCTCCCAGTTTGGATGGTGAGCATTTGGTGACAATAAATCAGGGCAGAGATGGGGCAGAGGTTCTGGTCAGTCCCAAACTGGAACTTTGGTGTTCATCTCCTCCTTCCTTTTGAAGTGGAAATATTTTGTTTCTAATTCCCTTACATTTGTGACAGTCTGACATGTAGCAGTTACTTCCTTAAAAGATATCACCTCTCCCTGCAAACCTCGACACATACAGATCCTGACTTAATATGAAATAAACTCTATATAGCAGGATATTAATCATTCAGTGATACATCATTACTGCCTTCCTTTTTGGTACTATGTAAAAGAGTTCACACAGACAACATCAAGCATTCGGAATAATTTCTAAACCTTTCCTAAGGAATATCCTTTTATAAGGAATATATACCTTCTTTGCAGGAGCCAATAATATCTCCACATTCTACTCAGCTCAAGTCAGGGTGAGCTTGCTTTCAGGGGGAGATGAACCTTGTGTTTTCAGACTTCAGTGTTAAGAGTTTTTATCCTCTGGTCTGATTTTCTTTTTGACATGTCAATAAAGTGAAAGAATTGGGTTGTTAATACACTTTAATGCAATGTTACACCCAGCAGCAAAGACGATATCTCAAACTTCCAGCCACCTTCAGCTGTGTGATGTTATGGTTTGTAAAATAAAATCCTGACTGTGATCCCAACATAAAAACTCCATCACAGAGTACTCACAGCACTTAGGCTCCCACGTGTAGCTAATAGGTTGCTCCAAGGGAAGGACTGGTCTGCCTTGGCTGGACAGTGATGAACAATTAGAGGTTGCAGCACCCAGGTGTACTGAAGAATCCATAGTTAAATATTCAGGTCAGGGAAAGTAGGCCACTGATCTAAATGGTGAATCCTATTAGTTCTAATAATCCTAACAGAATCCTAGTAATCCTAAAAGAGTTATGGCTTCTTGGTAAGGAGGACATTTTGTGCAGTTTACATCTTAAGAAATGCCATGTTTTCATCACATTTCTGCTGGACACAAGAGAAGGAGCTGCTGCAGTGTGGTCCAGAATGAAAATGTTCTGTTCATTTGCAAGACTCTGAAATATCCAGGGGCTGGAAGGCAATGTTCAGGTCTTCCCAAGTGTTGGGGTATTTGGGATCTGGGGTCGTGGTGTCCCGTTTAGTTCCAGTAACGCATCTCTGATTCAAGGCCCTGCAAGAGGACAAGAGATCTTGGTAATTGGGAAAAGCAATTTCCTTTCCATGCGGGTGCTTGCTTTGCTTTCTTCCTAAACTCTCAAGAACCTCTTTCTGCAACACTCCACAGCCTCCCCCAGTTGGGGTCTTGTTGCCCACCTCCCTCCTGCAAGGCTTTTCGTGGGCTGCAGTCCCTTTAATTTGGGAATTTTACAAGCAATTCTAAATTGGGATGTTGGAAAGCCTGTGATCGTATCTACCGTGTCTATCCTATCAGATGTGGTTCTGTGCTTTCACTGCCTTGAAAACAAAGGGGAAGAAAGTTGAACACATGGTATCCTCAACTAGAAAGGGCTTTTCTGTAAAAGGATATTGAGTTGTTTTGTAAAGCCCAATATTACGCTTGAATTATGCCTGAATAAGGAGAAAGGACATTGTTAAAGAGCCCTAAACATTGACTAGAGTGGATCTTCTTTCTTCCAAACCCTTCAGCAGTGTTGTTTTTGGCTGTTAATGATTTGGTATTGTATTTATAAGCCGTTGGGGTAATCCAGAGAGCAGCAGGAGGGGCAGTTGCCTTAAATAAAGCTTTACAATGCTGCTAATTAAAATGATCCTTCCTCTCCCTGAGATGACTAATGAGACAGAAAGAAGAACCAGGGAGGGTTAATGAAAATGCTGCCATGAGATTCCCTATTTTTAATTGGTCTTTTTAATGTTTTAATCTTCTTTACGGTGTGGGGGTGGAGAGGGAGAAAATTTCTTTCAACCTTTCTTGAACCGTGTCCAATAGGTTGTAACACGTGGCATTTGAAACATCCAGTTCTACCTTTATATTAAGAGTCTGAAACCAAAGGTCTGAGAATGAGTGTGGCCTTGAGATGGAAGGAGCAATTTTGGACTTAACTGAGAACAGAAACAAGAAATGTGAAACCTGTTTTTAAGCTCAAGCTTCCGAAACTCCAAGGGACCGTCCGTACCCTGAGGACTGAGGCAAAGATCTATTGTGAAGGATTGGCACTGATGCTCAATTGTATTTAGAGCTTTAGGTCCTGATGCTCTGTTAAATGCAATATTTATCCCATGAGCATGTCACAGTTCACCTCAGATGTCAAGAATTCAATTAATATTCTCTTTAATAGAACACACCATGACCTAACCTTTTAATACTCTTAGTGCGTCTGAGCCCTCCTTATTAGTGTCACTCCAACTTTCCTTCTCAGCTGATGCATCAAACAACAACTGAGATGGGGAAATTGGGAGCAAGGAGAGAGGGGAAGAGATTTAAATTACTTTTGGACCTCACTGTGAGGATTCAGCAGCTCTATCCCTCATAAAACCCAGTTCACAGGGGCCTGGCACACCCCACTTTGCCCATTTTTACAGGGTTGGCATCTTGAAAGTTTCAGCTTCCTGTCCATTCAAACCCACAAAAGGCACTGTCAAATTTTTAATGGCTTCAACCAGTTCAGTTTCATTGAAATTGGCCCTGTCTCACACCACATTGTCAAACCTGGGGTCAAGGGAAGTCATCCAAGTGAGCAACACCTGCAGGAATCAATCTTTGGCTGCAAATTTTGTCTGTGCACTCTGGTGGTGGGTTATAAATACACAGAAATTCTGAAATCAGCACTGCAGAAATTGCCCTGCATTGCATCTGAAAGCTGTTTCGGGAATGAGGTCCCTTGAATGCACCATGATTTTACAGACTGGAATAGAAAACTGGAGGACTCCTTCTGGCCTTAAGTCTCTGAGTAAACAGGTCAGCCCAGCTCCTGTGTTTGTGGTGGAAATCAGAGGTGCAGAACCAGGTCTTGCCATCCTTGTGTCTCCTCTAATGAGCTACTAGAAGGCCGTAAAAAACAGGAAATTACATGTTTCAGATCACAGGAATTAGAAGAAAGGCTTATTAATCTGATGGAGTTTATAACTAGCTATTTTAAAGAATAGAATTAATTTTAAATGCTCCTAATTGGGATCTGCTTCAGCCCAATTCCTTTTCTGTGCAAAACCTGCATAACGTTAAAAATGGAAAGAGCTTGAAAGCGAGTAAGTGTTTGCAATTATTCTGTGTTGTGTAGCTTTTACATTCTGAGAAGCACTAAATAGCAAAGGCTTTTTTTAAGACAGCATTTCCCTGCCTTCAGCCAGGAGGGCAGGATGGGGTGAGCACAGAGAACACACCTGCCTGCACCTTCCCTATTACCACACCTGTGATTTCAGAAAGATTTGTTGGGAAGATCAGCCAATAAATACAGAGTCTGTACTGCAGCTCCTTAGAGTGGGAGGAAGAACAGACATTGTGCCAGATATTTTCATGCAACTATATTCATTATTTATGCAGAAGAAGAGATATTTCAGGAAAACAGAGCTGAACCATGAGTGACAAGGTATCTTTCCAGAGCGTAGGGTGCAGGAAAATTGCACTCAGGTTGACAGCTTTTTAATGTAGAGTCTCTATTTCACTGAATTACTGCATGTTGGCATTTCAAAAGTACAAGATGACCTATTTATTAGCTGTGAATCAAACAGAAATTACATGCTAGAAAATAAAAAAGTTGTATGTTTCTTCCAGCTGGTAAGGTGCTTATCCTACAGAAATAATATATACATAAAGGAAAACCTGGAAACAAAGGATCATCGATCACAAGGCACTAAATTTAACGTCGTAGGACCCGTATTCATCTTGTAATATTGCAATCATATGTGCTTGTTCCCTTACATGTGATGTAATATTAAATGTATGTGTGTCATAATACTTTAAAATTTCACTATCCCTGCTCAGCTCAGGCTCCTGTCACCCTCTTCCCTTTTGGAGAGGGAATACAGGCTTGGAAACTTGGCTTTAACAGTAACAAAGACAAAAGTAGGAGGAAAAACTGCCAAAAGAGCCCAAGAAGTAGCCTTGCACTTTGCCAGAGAGGCAAATGCCACACCTGAAGGAAATACCCTTAGAAAGCATGATGGCATGTCATTTGAAGAGTGGAAATTCAGCTTTCCCTGGGAACTTTGAGATGTAGGATCTGAACAAAGGCCCAGAAAGAAAAAGCTAAAATTGCTGGATTTGGCAACTGACAATCAAATGAAGGTGGAACAAGTTCCTGCCTTCTCTTCCCTCATGTGCCTACATTAACAGCTGGGTAAGTTGCAGGAGCAACAATGTCCAAGCCCAAACCTGGAGCAATGTCAAATGTCGCTTTACAAATGTATTTTATACACCTCTTAGCTCAGAAAGGAAATAATTTTATATACTTTCCATTTTTCACTGCAAGTACCACCATCATTACAAAACATGGTCCCCACATAAAAAGGGCAAATTCATGGAATATGAAAGGGTACAGAGAAACATTGAGGAGAGACATGGACACAGACACACACACACAGAGGTGCTACAAGTATGCAAAAGTGTACTATAGTAATTTTTGTAGTTTGCTACAGGCCACCAGCAGTCTGTAAATACCAAAATCTGTAGTAGCACAGTGAGCAGGTGCCTCCTTTCCTTCCTCTGCAGTCCCTCCTGTTCCCCCACCCTCTGCAGCACAAAGTTTTGGTCTCTCACTTCATGGCCTGGCTGTTGTTTTCCCAATCAGAGCAGCAGGATTTGTAGGGAAGATGAAATGATTTCTGACTCTTTTCTTCTCATTAAGTGTGTTTACACTGTGGCCCATCGAGGCTTCCTGGCTTTGTGTCTCTCATACTCTGCCTTGAGAATCCCCAGCATTCATAAAAGTGAAGCCACCTAAACCTGCACAACTCTTACATTACTTAGAAAAGTCCATAAGAACTTGTCTCACATATGTGGCGTTTTTATTTAAAAAAAAAGTGAAACCCCCAAATTGGCTGTGTAAAATTGCTGCCAGGTTTATGCTCAGAGCTGGCAGTTACTGTACCCAAACCCATTCTGGAAGAGCAGCTTCCAGAATCAGGGTTCCATTATACCCCAGTGACTCTGGGCAAGAGCACCAAACTCATCCTGACTTTGCAATAACCATGTCCTGAACAGGGAAATTGAGCAATAACCTCCCAAGTTATTAACAGCATTAAAAACTGTTGCCTGCCCCAGGAAGAAATGAAGAGAAGGAAAAACATTACAAAATTCCTGTTGACATATCTGAAACCCATTAACAGAACTTTATAATGGCACCTTTGGCTCTGCCATTTTGCCCTTCTGGCACTGCAAAGCAATGTCTTTCATCAGCCTTAAATCCAAATCAGCCTTGCAATTAATCAGCACCACTTGGATATATAATTATATATATATACATATTCTATCAATGTAATTTTCAGACTTATCAGTGATGTCTACTCACAATAGCTGGATAAAGCACATTTTTAAATACATGCTGATCCAAGTACATTTGCAATAGAAGCAGGACAGTTATTTCACTATTGCACACTCATTCCAAGTTAACACATAGGATCTTTGGGAAAAAAAAATCTATACATTAGAAACATTTAATTGATCACTTGATGTTATTCCAGTCCCTCTGTGTTGAATCCTGAATGGTAAAACTTAACATGACTCTTTTTTGCTTGAATTATCCTCCTCCTCTTGCATATATACAAGCTCTGTGCTCTAATGCAAGACTCGTACATTCGTCTTAGTAATTTATCTCATTTCCTTTGGAATGGTGTCCCTCAGTGGCTCAGAGAAAGTGGAGCGGTTGTTTTAATAGATTTGAGTTTTATCTGCCTCTCTATTTGCAGCAGGGCATAATAATAATAAATTATGATACTAATAAGTAGGTTGTGCAGAATGGACTACAGTGGTACCACTTCCCTCCCCCTCCAAAAAAGTAATTTATGGGTACATTCTTGTGACTTTAGGGGTGTAATAAATTATCAGGGTTCGTTTTTCCATCCAATTTGAGGCAGTGCAGCTGTGTTTTGCAAGCAATAAACTCTCTTGTTGTATTTCTTAGCTAAGCACTGAAAAACACAGTGTGATATTTTTTCCCTCCCTTCCCAATTATTGTTGCAACGCCTGGTAGCTTCTCTGTAGTTAAGGGTTTGCCAGGGCTTCTATTATAAACCTCAATTTTCAGGGGCCTATAACTTTGCTCTTTTAAGTCATAGAAGCCTAGAATTTGGGGTACATCTCTCTAAATTTTATGAGGTTTTTTGACTGAGAAAAAGGCAGATTTTTTAAGGAGCCCAGAACCTTGAAATATGAGCCATGTGTGGAAGTCCCAGACACATGGACGTGAGTAGCTCGTAATGCTTGAATACCTTTTCAGCTCCTGAAAAGCCTGTGAGTGCCTCCTATTTTGGACAAGTCTTGGGGCAGTATCTGGATCCTAATTATATTTTTGACACTGCACAAGAAGGGGAGCACCACGTGCCACTTTCTTGCTGGAGGTTTGGGGATCAAGGACAAGTCAGCCATTTGGAGGAGCTTCTCCTTCAAGGTGATGCCCTGCTGTTGAGTGCTGGTCCAGGGGTTCAGTGTGCTGGAAATACAGAGAATGTGAGGGAAACTGGAGCAGTTCATCCTTCCCAAGCAGCCACGTGTGTTCTCAGCCAACTGTATCAACCAAAATACTGTCAGAGTGTCTCTGGATTCAAGGAGAGGTTGAGTCTGTGGACCTGGGTCCCATTCCCATACCTGCCCTCTTTATTCAGCCTGACATGAGCAAAGGTCAGAAGAGGGAGGAAGAAAATGAGAAGATGCAACAGCAACATTAGAATTCCACAATCTCTACATCAGCCTCGCAGACCTGGGGCTGGGAAGTGCAGTGTGTGTCCAGCTCTGCTAGGAAATGGTGCATTCCTTCCCCTCTGCAAAATCTTACTGAACAGGGAAAAAACCCACCTGATTTTCTAACAGTGCTTTGTACAGGTACAATTATGCCCTGAGTGCATTGTGCAGCCTCTGCTCTGCAAAAGAGAGCCAAATACTTTCTAACACAAGGGAGTAAACCAGGAGTGGAGTAAAAATAACTCCAGGTTTCTGGGGTGCTCTTAGGAAGGAAAGGAGCAGCTCCCAGCCCCTTTTGTGCAGGCTGCTCTTCCAGCTGCTCATTTCAGGATGTACAGCAGTGCCAGACTAATGCTGCTGCTAAAGCTGCCTTCTACGTGATCAGCAATTAAGCTGTGAAGTCAGCCCCTTAATATTATGTTAACATAGTTCAGTATATTAAATGTAAAACAAGTCATAATTTTTAAAGGTACCTCGGCTTACTGAGTTTAAATGAAGGCAGCAGTAGGACTATCACAGCCATATGCAAATCACCTGCATTTTAAAGCTAACAATAGATTTTGCTTTATTGTTTTGGCATTTAACGAGTGGGAAAATAATAAATTAAGCCACATGGGGAATCCCTGGTGCTTTTACAAACTGAAGCAGTGCCCATTTGGAGAAAGAACATTCCCCATTTTTCTCCCTAGCTGCATTTCTCTTAACCCACCACCTTATTAAAGCTTATAGGGCAAAATTCTCTTCTTATATTCCTCTGGCAGCTCTTAGTCCACATTCAGCTCTCCCTACCTTCCTGGCTGTCTTTCATCCTGCCAGCTCTCTCTGCAGACAGGAAACAGAAGAAGAGTAAAGACTGGCTGGGCCGTGGGGAGTCAGAAGAAGGATGTTGTCATAGTTTTAGGAGGGCTACAATAGCTATTAGAGCATGGGCAGCTTTTTCTGCCTGTTGTAATAGGGGATGCAGTCAGCAGCTACCAGTGCAAGGTGTATGGAAGAAGCAGCTGCATTAGGCTCTGGTCAGCAGCACGATGGATCCGTGCAGGATCCATGCAGGAAATATAATAAGGCCTCTGCCATGTGTGCCACTATGCCAAGTACTTGCTTTGACACCAGCACCAGACCCAGTGGAGCTGTGTTTGCTTAGGGCTTCATAGCCAAAGGAAGGAAGGGGATGAATGTCTTAGTAAGATGACCTGTGTGGTTTGAAAGATTTTTGATAGGTTGGTAGATTGCGTCACACATGGCACAAGCTAAAAAAGAGTGGTATTTTCATTTTAACTCACCCAGCTCTTATTGACCAAAGCCCTGAGGCAAAAGCCAGGCTTGGGCATGAGGGTCATAGAATTATAGAATATCTCAAGATGAAAGAGACCCATAAAACTGGTCGAATGGGCAGGTGTTGCTCTTGCAAGTGGCAATGTTCAGCTCTGTTATCAGCAGTCATGATGTGCAGCTGAAAGCAGATCACATCATGGGTGTTTGCTCCTGAATGCCATCCTGGATGTGTCTTCTCCAGACCATGTTTTTACAAGTCACCAAAAGGAAAATTACACCCCTTCATTGCCCCCACTGCTCCTCTGTGTGAACAACCACAGATCTTCCTTGTATAGAGCAGGAACACAAGTGTCTTCAACACGTGCTTGTTTCCTGTGTTATTGTGAGAAGTATCAATTATGTACATCCATGAACATACCCCTGCACCTCCATCCCCCCCAGGAACACTTTTACCAACACCAAGGGATGCAAGAGAAATCAGGAACCAAAGCAAAGCAGCCAACCTAAAGTGAACACAGCACTGCAGCATTAACTGGCAACAGAAAATTTAAACAAACAACAGGAACATAGAAAAATAGTTCAAATGGAAGCCTACAAACCTCAGACAAGTTTGGAACATGCCTGGGGATAAATCCTCAGCTTCCATCTCCTGGCTCTGTACAAGCTCTTAGAAAAGCCCCTGTGGTGTTGCCACATGTGTCTGTTTTCTGTCAAATCTGCTGTTTGTCCTATTCAATGCATTTCATCAGTTGTGTGTAACATTTGCACTTACATCTGTGCTACATGGGGAAATTGTAGGCAGAAGGTTTGTGCAGCCCCGTGAATATATGAAGCTCTCCACAAGGATTATGGTTATTTTCATAATAATTCTCCACCCCTGCCTACGTTTGAAGTCAGGGATGTCTGGTGGCTGAACCAGACAAGCAGAACACACGCAAAGGCCCAATTAGCTCCGTATTGCCAGAGCTCTTACAAACACTAATGCATTAATCATCGTAAAACTAAGAGATGAGCATTGGTCTGTGCTCCTGGCTCAGTTCAGTCAGGTTTTAACTTGACTGATGCTGAGAATTACATGATGAATCTTGTCCATTCATCTCCACTGTGCAGGAGAGGAAACAGAAACAAAGGCAGAGCATTTCAGTGGCCACCCTGACCTCAGTCCATGATGTCCCTTTGTAAAACCTGACCAAGTCTCACCTCAGGAACAAGCACATCCCAGGTTCAGGTCCAGATGGGATCAATCCTCCATGCAGTGCTTTCTGTTACCCTGTTAGAAAACCTAGATTCTGCTTAAAACATGAAAAGTCTGAAAATGACATGAGAATAGACAGGTAAAGGCTAAACAGCAAAATAAGTGTTTGGTTCTGTAAGAGATGCACAAACACACAAAAGCAAGCTGGCTCTAGGAAGAGCTTTTCAGATTACTTGAATGTCTCTTAAAAAAAATGGATTAAAATACAGATTCCCCCTATTATTTTTCAATAATAGAAGTGCAGCACAGAACAACTCACTAGTGCCACAAACTACTTTTTCATTTCTGTTTTTGTTTCATGCTTCAATATCTTCTTCCAGCTGCTCATGTCTCCTTTTCCTTCTCCTCACTTTGATCTATTAGTTTTCCCCAGAAATGGGGTTTATAAATCACTGTAATGCAGCCCTGGGAAAGACGGTGCTTAGTGCAGGGAGAAATACATTGCAGCTAACAGCCACGGCAGGGAGGAAAACTCTCACCTCGTACAGGGGCTTTGGCGACAGGTTACGGATGGCGCTGGGTTATTTTATGTCTGCATTCCTGCCATCAGGGGCAAGGCCACAGGGAGCGCTGCCTGCGCCCCCTCGCAATATTTCAAGCTTCCTTCTGCAGGCAAAAACAAACCACTCAGGGGCTCGCAAGGGAAAGAAGAGGAGGAAAAATTGCAAGAAGAAGAGAAGGGGAGGCAGGACAGGTGGGGATGGATCACTTAGTTCCTGCTTTTGGACCGTCGCATCTTTTTTAAAAACAGAGGTGTTTGTGTCTTGCACCCTGAAAAGGTGCTGATTTCATGCAGGTCCCATCTATTGGCAGCAGTGGCAGGATCCAGCTCGCCCACCAGCATTTCCACCCCTTTGTGCCAAAGCTTTTGTGTTCCCATTTGGTACTCGGGAAACTTTGTTGCTGGAGGCCCACGGTGGAGCCTGACCCCAAGGCTGGATCCAGGGGGTCCCACAGGAGCCCCTCCAGCTCTGCCCCAGTTTGTCCCCCATGGGAGCAGGTGCAGACACATCTGCTTACGGTGTTCAAAGACCTTTTTGTATTTGAAACTCAACGATTGAGCTTCTCTTTCTAGTCAGGTTTTTGAAAGTTGGCCACAGTTATTAAAAAGTCATCTAGAAGATGAAGCTGGGAGCAGCACAAGGCTGGGCACCAGGTCACTGAGCATCTCAAAACAGCCTTTCCACTTGCATGTTGGTGGAAGGGCTGCTTTAATGCTTGTGGCACAACACTGTGGCCAATCTGAGTAAAGGTCTGAACATCTTTCCAGCAAGGGGAGGTCCCTTAAGTCCCCTCCTGGGAATAAGGGTTAGTTCTAAATGCAGAAAACGCAACATCATCATACAGTCAGAGAGACAAACCTCTGTTAGCAGAGATTTATGTACTTATCTTCTGCCCTGGAGTGCAACATGGATTAGGGGAACCCATTGCCAGCCCTATTTAATTAGGGAGGAAATCTTCATAACCTCCTAAGAGCAGCACAATCACATGCAAGCTACAGGCACTTTGAAGCACTTGCTGTGTTTTTAGGATCAGCAGCTCCTAATAAGACCACCCCGGGCAGACACACCATCCTTTAGTTCCGAAAGCACACAAAAGAGACACCATGCTGGAATCTTACCTCTATCTTTAACAAAGCATTACCCCCTCCTCACCCTCTTCCCCATAATTGCCTTGTTATTGTCATTGGTGCCATTGTTCATTGGCTCGGCCGTAGAGAGGCCCGAGGGAGCAGTTCTGCCTTAGCTAAACCAATATCTCCTGCAATAACCCCCTGCAGTTTCCCCTTTGCTATCCCATGTTGAATAAATCCTCCATCTCTGTTTGCTGAATGATCATAAAGATATGATTGAAGTTTCAGATTTATGGTTTCCTTCGAATCAAGGAGCAACTCCAATAATGCCAGAGCCTGTTTGCTGACTGCTTTTGACAGGATATACGTAAAGGGAGGCTTGTGAGAGCAGAAAAAGGAATGCAAAGATTAAAGGGAGGTATTTTCTGAACATGCAGTGCACACATATGCAATCAGGTGTAGGGTTGAATGCACACACACACTTCCAGAGCATCCTCCATCCAAGGACCCCAGTGTGGTTCCCAAGCACCCTGCAAGGCAGGGAGTGCACACAATATTTTACTCTAACAGCAAATCTGTCTCGAGTAGCCACACAAGGGACCCACAAGAACTGGTTGCCTGGTAAAGGAGGATCCTGACTAAAGATCTCACTCAGCTGTACTGAAAACTGAAGTGGTTGCTGAAGGCTGTACATTAAGGTGGTCCTTACTGTCAGCTTCATGCTCCATGAGTTCTTTCTGAACTGTGTTAAAGCAATCCTCTGGATGCCTGGGATGCTCTTTGGGGAGTGCAGAGAAACCCTCTTCCTCCTATGGGGGAATATCCCAGACGTTTTCTCTGATCAAAGCACCAACACCCAAAAAAAACCAACCAAAAAGGCACTTACAGGGAAAAGCAGCTGCCTCCTGAGGGTACCGAGTCTTGTGCTCTCCTCACTGAGGCAACAGCCTCCCAGGGAATCTGGTGCAGGACTGTGAACTTCAGACTGGGGTAATTATCACCTTCCCCAGTGTTGTTGCCTTGGCCTGGGTGTCAAACCCCTCCTTTCCCCATCAGCCCATCCCAGCAGCATTTAGTGCCTCTGTCACACAGCTGTATCCCGGGAATCACACAGCATGGGGCACATTGCTATTCAGATTCAGGTCAATATTAGTTTTTTAATGAATAAACCACCACAAAGCTGCAATGAAAACAAAGTTTGTGACTTTGGTGTCAGAATCTGGACAGAGCATCCAAAATACATTTCCTCGGCCTTGTGCCCACAGCACATTTGCTTTTCCCTGATTCACAGCCATTTATGCTCATTCTTATTTCAACAGAAACCTATAAAACTCTTACAGCGTGATGCAGTCCTAAATTAAATGCACTTTAACATCCCTATATAACAAGGGAGTCTTTGCTCTTTTAAATTAACGCGTGTGGCTGAGAAGGGGACCTTTCCTGGAAAATTTATTCTGCTTTATTTGGAGACAGAAAACCCCACCTCGTTCCACCTTCTCTGAGAGCAAAGATTATTTTGTGTGTTATAATGAGGAATTTGTAATAACGAGAGCGTTGTGTGTTAGACTAACTATGAAGTGAACAACAGAAGACTTCTGTGAACAGCAGTGTTTGTGTGATGTATGGTAATATTTGTCCTCAGTGCATTACAAAAGAAAAAAGCAAGATAAAAATATCTTCCATTTTCTCCCTAATTTGTAGTTTTCTGGTGTTAGCAAGGCTTATAAGACACATGCTCCCAATTAGCTGCTCCTCTTAATTTAAATGCTTCATAAATTATCTCCTGCGCTTGTGGATTATCACTTCATAATGCGAGTTAGCATTTAAATAAATAGCTGCGATGTAGGAAATTAGAGAGGTTTACAGTCTGAGGCAGCAGCATAATGAAGGAAAATACCACAGCAGCTGAACAGGGGTTGGGAGAGATGTGATGAGACAGAGATTTTTTTTCTTCCCCTTTACCTTTTAGCAACCAAATTTGGACTGCAGCAGGGAAAATATGGGTCAGAACTCCAGCAGAGCAGGAGCTTTTTGTAATGGCTGAACATGAGGGGAACATAGAGAATTCTTAAGCACATAAAATATCTGATTTAGCAAATATGATGCAATTATGAAGTGACTTTTTTGAGCCAACTCTTGGTTGACTCTGAAGGTAGCCCCTTTGAAAGAAATTGGGCTACTCATGTGTGTCACCTGAGCAGTATCCAACCCCTTATCTACCCCTTCAAAAAATATGGGAATAGAGAGAGAAAAACAGTAGAACAAAGCAGAGCTGGAATAATATTGAGAAAAATTGGTGGGGAAAACAATGAGGGAGTCAGATATAGGATTATAGGGAAATTTAGAAATATATATAGGAAAACAAGAAATAATTTGTAAGGCAGATAACTTTTCTTATCTTTTTAGCACCATTAATAAGATTGGCTCAACAGACAATGACAGTTTTTAACCATTGTCACCAACTTCCCAGGGCTATTTCAGCCCAATTTCACAATTATTGTCATAAATGTAGAAAATTAGGAAGACAGGGCAGGGAAAAACCTCACGGCTCTTCCTTGGGGGATTAAAGTTCTCTCCAGTGCTTGCTGGTCTTGTCTTTGGTGTCACTGCTGCTTTTTCTGCCACGGGAAAAAACTCTGGGCAAGATCCTGCCAGGACTCAACCATGTGTTATTGCCAGACTTGTTCAGGAGCTGAAGGCACAGGCACTGGTGGGCTCAGGACCTTTTGATGTTTGTCTTGCAGGGCACCCCAGGTTGAGCAGTGCAGCTCTCAGGGAAGTTCAGCTGTTACAGCTCCTTGCTTGCTCACACACAGAAGCTCCCAGCATGTCAAAATCATGGATCTTTTTTTTCAAAAACACAGGAAAATCATAGAAGCCTTGACAGCCTTGACCAAAGTCCAGCCTTAGGCAGGAGTAAAGTTATTAGTTCCCTTATTTCCTGGAGAAAGTCTGACACATTAGGATTTCACAGTAACTGGCTGTAAGTGTAATGGGCAGGGTGTGATTTTGCTCACTAGGTTTTGCAGTTAAATTCCAGCATGTTGAATACATTTTGCTGTAGGACAGAGCAAATGATTCAGGCAGATTCCTGCATTAGCACAAAGCCCTTGGTGCTTAATGGGAGTCCTGCCTAACTGACAGCACAATTTGGGTCTTGGGTGTATTTAATATACTTCAAGAGCGAGGGTCAAATTGTCTCATCATTTACATCCCCACTACCCTGCTAATCCCGGGGGAATTGCAGTTCTTCTGAAGTCAGCAGGAATGAACATGGGCAACTGGACTGAAATCTGTTGGAAGAAGATTTCTGCCTGGACTCCTCAGGACTCAGGGGGAGTCTGGAGCCGTTGCTTGGAGATGCACTTCACCCTGCAGAGGGTTCAGGTCAGCACAGCAGGATCCCTGTTTCATCCTATAATTTTCTATTCCAACACATAGTGTTTAGAAACTAGAAAAGGGATTCATCCCACTCCAACCAACATCTGAAAGCTTATAGCTCTGCATCTCTCTACGTTTCCAGGTGCTAAAAGAAAGGCTCTGGGGGCCAAACTGTACCTGTGCACACAGCTCTGCAGTGGCTCTGTCCTCTGGGGCGTATTTGCATCTCTATTATCACTTTGTCTTCTGCACCAGGCAAGGAATGGCCACAGGTGCTACTGGCTTATTCTGGGCTTGAGCCTGGTAAGCCTCAATTTTGCTGGACTATGAGGACACAGAAACCAGCCCTTCTGCCCCAGCTGCAAGGGCTCTTCAGGTCTAGGAAAAACCTGGCAGAAGTGTTGAATGCTGAATGCAGGAGATCAGGCTGGAAACCCCAGGACTAGATTCCTTCAGGGAGATGGGGCCACTTTTTACAGAATCACCTTTTCTTCTAAAAGGGCATTTTGAATAATAAAATTGGAAGCTGCTGCATATCTTTCCAACTGATCTACTAATCATATTTCTTCAAATTTTATATCCCTGACCCTTGTAAAGGGATTGCAAGGAAGGCATTTTTTAAGCTGCATTTTAATAAGTCAATATGAAAGCTCAAAATTATTTAAAGCTTCTTAAATAGGATTATATTTGATTTCTTGTGGGAATAATGGGGGATAGTCTAGTAAAGACGTTCTGTCCTGCTGAGGTTTTATTACATTAAAGAAACAGCATCCTTTTTGAACAGCAAAAACTTTATCTATTCTCTAATGAAAATGGAGATTATTCTGTACATGAGGTGACTGAAGTTGGTAAGTTCCTGCATCTGTGATCAGAGATTAAAGTTTCTCCTTGAGTGAAAGCTGAGAGATTCCTGAGCCAGAGGTTTGCTAGAATTTAACAAGTTGTCTCCTTGTCTAAAATATTTGAATTTTGTTCTAGGAGGTACCACAAGTGTATTGACTTCAGACAAATTCTGCTGTGAAATAACAGGTAGCTCTCAAGGCAGCCAGTATCTCATTTGGAGCCAGGAATTTAATTTAGCCTAAGAATCAGAGGTCTGTGCTACTGGGGAACTATTTTTCTATACAGGAAATGTGGCCATATTCAGTCTGCTCAGAAAGGCCCACAGTCAGATTCCACTTGAATTCAACTCTTTTAATGTCATTGTGACTTATGTGAATGCTCTGCTGGCAGCATTTAGCTTAGTATGTTCTATAGCACCCAAAGAAAAGCAGGAAGGTTAAATAAAAGGTACCTGTATGAAGGAGCAGCAGTGACTTACATGGTGTAAACAGCAGCATCACTGAGTTGCTCTGGACATAATCTGGGCCAACATCTGGCCTTGAGAACATAAGGGGATTTTTTCTTGAAGTAGCAGATGGGGAGGTTCAAAGAACAGATATTAAGGATGAAACACAAAGAAAAGGTCATAACTGCTAGAAGGGGACAGAACCTTTTTTTAAAAAAAAAAAAAATCAAAACCCAGCATTATCCATTCTCTTTAACATTTAGAGAATGTTCTCTCTCATTCTCAGATAGTCCACACCCTGCTCTCAGCTAAACCTGGTGTTCCCTCTGAAGCCAACATCAACATTCCCTGGCAGAATTTGACTTCAGGATTTGCAGCAGGTATCCCCATTGCTCTGTTTCTTTGGAAAATGACAACCCCACTAGACCCTTTCCAGCTTCTCTCTGGATGCCCCACATTTCTCTGGGGAATCAACTGCAAAGATGGTAAAAAAGCTTTTTTTTTTTTGCCAAGGTGCATTCACTGTTCTGCCCACATTATCCCTAAAGCTTCAAAAATTGCTGCCACATCAAAGAATTGTTCCACTGATGTTCCCGCCCTGATCTGTCCATACACATCTCCATTTTCCCCTTGTAGGGAGAGCAAGAACTCGAAGATGTGTCTCCATTCAGCTGCTCCACCCCACACTGTACCAAACCTCTCTGCCATTGCCCCTGCATGCCCTCAAATCTACCCCAGACTCATTCTGTTTCTTAAAGATGAATCGTGGTTGTAGCTCAAGAAAAATCAGGTGCAGGTAATACCTTGGTCTAGGGGTAGCTGTAAACTGCACCCATCTTCCTTTAGCCCAAATAACCCATCCTTCCTGCCAAGGACTTTGTCTTCTGACTACAGACCATGCTTTTTCTCCTGGGCTGTGAGCAGGCAAGGGCTGATGTGAACTTCACAAGCTCTGACACCCTCTACAGAAACACATGTGCTTCTTTGACCTTCAGCGCTGGCACAAAACCTTACACAGACACAAATTTATCTTAAAGTCAGGAGCAGATTTAATAGAGCAGGAGAAGATCGTTTTCAATATTTCCATCTCAATTATAGTCAAACACCTCAGTGAGTCTCAGCCTTTGGGGCTGTACCTGGGCTGCCTGCTCCCAGCGTGGAGACTGTCGGCAGAATCAGCAGAAATAGCACAACTGGGCAAGGTGTTGGTGATTTATCAATGCTGAAGTAATTCATCCTGACACGGAGGCGCCGAGGAGGAGCTCAGGGTCCAGCAGGTGCCCCCAAAGACCTGAGAGTTATACGGTGCCACACATCGACAGCGACAGACTTGGGATCTGACTCCTTAGCAAAAACCATCCTTTTTATTTTTTTCCAAAGCCATTTTCAAACAGCAGAAAGAAGCAGCTCTGTTACACAGAAAGGCAATTTTAACAGTTGCAATACTGTTAAAATTGTCCCTCTAGCAGCATGTTATCTTCTAAATCAATAAAGAGTGACTAGTATTCAGAAAGCCAGAATTTTGGGACAAACAGGATTTTTCAATGGAGAGCTACAAGGTGACTGCACCCATGAAGACAAATGGGAGTATTGTGTACTCAAATACTTTCATATCTGCCTGGCCCTTTAAAACCAAAATGATAGAGTTCATTTGCATTTAGATCTCTTTGGCTCCCTCTTTTCATCTAAAGACAAATCCTCACAAAGGCTGCTTAATTAGACCAAATTAGATTTCCACCTAGTGGCTTGTCATTCATTAGAAAACGCTGTTCTTTTTTTCTGTTTTGGTAATTATAAGCTGGTCTCACAGTGTTCACTTCAGACTCAAAGTCTGACTTGCATTCATGATTTTGTGCAGATGAGAGGAAAATTATTCAGTCGCATCAAGTCTGCCCATTTTACAAGTTGGATAAAGATCATTGCTGGAGTCTTTTATGTAATGGGGTATACTCTTTCTTAAGTCTTTAATGATTAATTGTAATAGCATATCTCATGGCAATTTTCAAGACTAAAAGCTGAGTGCAAACAGTTTGCAAGCAAAGCATCTGCATCAGATAGAAGGTGCCTTCCCTATTTAGGGGTTTCTGTGTTGGAGGCTCCTGTGTGGCCTTTGGATGTTGGTGTTACAGCCCTGTTGTGAGCAGGGAAGATGGGAAGGGGCTGGTGTAGGTGGAACCCAGGCTGGAAGTGCTGTCTGCCTTCTCTGACTGGTCCATCCAAACCAACCTCTGCTGCTGGCACTACACAAAATGTAGATCCTAGAGGGGAAAACCTTTCAAATTTAGACTTGACACTCAAAGGTTGGCATCTAATAAACCTACAGCTCCCAGTGCAGGGCAGTCAGGAGCACAGGTTAGCACAGATTGTAGATGTACTCTGGGTTAGTTGTGCGTCTACCCTGTCTGGAGTATTTATAGTGAAAGGAGTTAAACTCACAGCAAGATCCTTGAGCTTTGCCATTCCTGATTCCAAGGGCATCAGTTTGCCCAACCATCACCCTCTTCTCTGTAAGACTGTGCTGTGGGACATTGTAATAATTTGGTCTCCCAGTCTGAACTCAGTAGACTGTTAGTAATGGTCTCCTTCTCTCCCCAAACTCCATTCCCTTTGCTGTCCTGCATTGTCACACTGATTCCCTGCCTCAGTTTCCCCACTGTTACAGAGGATTAATTTCCAGTGGCATGTTTTGAAACTTAATAAATCAGTGACAGATTTTGTGGTGGTCCATCAAGCAAAACTTCCTTTGACTTTGACTTTTAATACTTATGAAAACCTTTGAAGACAACTGCCAACTTATTATTAATAATCTTCTTGAGAGTGGATGTTACAAGCAGTCAGCAGCAGGCAGCCCAGCAGCCACCAGCCCCTGCTAGGATTTCTTCTGCACTAACAAATCCAGATTTTCAGGTGTGGTTTTATAACAACATTCTCATTTTTTTTTGTGAGAGAGGGAAAGTAAGTTTTTCCCTCCACCTTTAAAAAAAAAATCTCATCAAATTTGCCTTTCTCAAAACACTGAACATTCCCTTTCTCATCTACCTAAACCTGATGTTGAGTTACTGTCCCCCAGAGGCTTTCAGTAGCTCAGTTCTGATGTATCCCTGCACTTTGTAGCTCACTGCCTTCTTAGAGTGTAATCAAACATCAAGCTAAGTAGCAAATAAATCTCCCGATCTCATAAGCTGCACAGCAAGATCATGTAAATGCAAATGAAGGGCTTGATTTCAAGCTGTCGCGGGGGGAAGGAGGGAAAAATGCTGGGCCTTGTCACCACAATCACTTCACTCTGCAAGTGCAGTAAATCTGCAATAATAATAGTAATGGCAGCGTGACGGGAGGCTTTACTGTACAAGGGGGTGTCATGAAAAGGGGAACAGAAGGTAGGAAGGAGGCAGGGCCTGGCAGGCTGAAAATGCACCAGCACAGAGTTTGCAGGTGTCCACAGGGCAGAGCCAGAGAGGAAGGAATGGGGCAGCCCTGGCTGAGCCAGAGCAGAGGATTCATGGATTTGCCCAGCATCCCATCCCACTGAAAGGCTGCAGAGCCAGGGATTAAAAATCCGTGCCTGTCTCTCACTGTATCTCTGCAGAGACATCTCCTACCCCTCTCAGTCTCAGTTGTCTTTAGAAAATTGATGCCATGTGTGTCACTGGGCCATAAATACCAGGGGGTGAAACAAGTAAGTCTTGCAACAAAACCTGGAATCCTGAAAGGTTTTGTACTTCTTTACATCTTTGCAACACATCTACCTCTTACAAATAGACCCCTTTCAGAGCCTTCCTTTTCCTTCACAACTGATATTTTCCAACACTCAAATCCAAATCCAGGACTCAAGCCCAGGGCTGTACAAATCAGAAATTCCCTGACAAAGGTCAGCAGATCTCAATACATCCAACACCACTCACTTTTCAGCCAGCCAAAGTATCCCCAATGATCAAATACCCCCAGCATTGCACTGGGACTGGTCTGAGCATGGCACCCTCCAAACCCAGTCCACACACACCCAGTTCAACCATGAAAATTATCATGTCCAAGGGGAAAGGGTACATTAGCAGAGTCCTTAAAGACAATTTAAGAGAGCAAACAAAGCCTCAGTGCACGTCTCCCACAGCCTTAAGAGAGGTGTCACCTCTGCTGGGTGCTCTGGGAACGCTTTAGGAAAAGGTCTAGAGTTGTCCTTTCCGAACAGGCTGGATAAACAGCATTTAGGATGCTGGATTTTCCTCACTGAGGTCGTAAAGGGAGAAAACTTGCAGAAGGTACCCAGAGAAAATTAGGACCGCCTGGGATGTAGAGAGAGACGGTTTTAATTAGAGCCAAGAGGTGGGAAATAAGGCAGAGAAATGACATCTTAATGAGGTTTAATGAAGTTGTCTGCTGATGGGCACAGCTGTCAGACAGATCTGTATTCCAGCCAAGCAGCTTTGTGACAAGCTAAACCTGAACACAGGGAACGGTGCTGGAGCTGGGAGAGAAAAAAAGGACCCTCTGCATCAACTTTGGCTCGCTCTCCCCACTGCTCTTTATGACAGAGCACACCTATAATGCCCCAGGACAACAAATGGAACCAGCCCATGAACTGGAAACAGCATTTTGCTAATTTATGAATGAGAAAGGCTGTAATCTTGGATTACAGCAAGATTCATTCCTGCTACATCCTTCCCCTTCTTTTGTAGGTAAAGGATGTTGGCAGGCAACCAGAGTCCTCTGAGTTCGTTGATTTTTCTTCAGGCACAGATTCTCTCCATGTTCAACATATTGGACCAGATTTTTTTTTTAATTAATTATCCAGCACCTTCAGCTTTATTTATTCAGTGCAAAGTGACTGTAAAATGCCACCTGATCATAAAAGGAAACAGTGTGCACTCATTTTGTTATGGAGTAAACACCCAACTGTGTTAACTTCAGGTGAAAGAGACTCTTTAAATCCCATAATTTCTTCCATCCTACACAGTTCTGCATTCAAGGGTCTGGAAGCAGCTTTGCCACAGGTTACAAACCTCTCTCCTTTCCTGCAGTTTCTCATCAATTTTCTCCCATCTGCCACACCTTTGCCACCATAGCAGATTTCTGACCTCACTTAACTGATGTGGTATCAGAACATGATCTCTGCAAAAAGCCTTTTCTCATGTGTCTGAGGAACATTACACCATTTCCCTTGTATACCAGTGACAACTAATCTAAAAATAGCTGTAAATACAGGAGAAATAGATCAGCAATGAAAGCTACTTTATCATTCCTGGCAGAGGTTTATGTGCTTTGCACGGGCTCCTGACTCACACAGAGTGTGCACATATGGTTTAGCACTGCTGGGGTGGCATTTCAGTTGTGACAGCACTAAAAACCCATCACTCCCCTCGTGCTCAGTGCTGGACACATCTGCAAGGGACAGTCCCTCCCTCTGCTCGAGGTTCACAGGAGGCAGCTGGGGGAATGCAGCCATGTCATGCTCAGGTTGCACCAGGTAGATGAATCAATGGCTTTTAGAAAGGTCTGTTTGCAACAAAGGATCTGTAGTTTTGCACAGGGCAAGGAGCCTGATGGCATTTTTGAGCCTGTCAAAGGATCTTGGCAAGTCCAGAAAGTTAATTTTGGTGAACCTGTGCTCCTGAGAGTCATGGGAATACCACACCTGCTTTCTAGTGTAACAAGGGCATGGATTTGTTTGGAATAAGATGGAGCACCTCCTTCCCAGACCTGTGAAGTAACACCCTTGGATTTACCTGAAAGAATCACTGTATGGGCATGCAGGCCCAGTGATTCCAAACTGGAAAAGCTGATAGCCAGCTTGCCAGGCTCTGCAGAGGAGCAGACCTGTTGTTACAACATGGATAAAACACCACCATCTCCTCCCTGGACACACTGGTGAGGATCCCAGTGCCACAGCCACTGCATGCTTTTAGGGTTTTTTGAGGCTTCATATAGAGACAGGTGATTAGAAACTCCAAACTGAGAACACAAGAAAATGTTTCCAGGTGAAAAAGTTTGAGGAATTACAAACAGATTTTAGAGATCTCAACACAAAACTCTCTGGAAGGGTACATGTTCTGGACAGGGGTTATTAACCCACACTCTCCACGCAAAACTGGCTCAGCAGGAGTTTTGCCTGAGCTGAGGGTGATGCAGAAGAGCATCACTGGAAGGCAGCCACCATGCTGGCAGTGTACAGGAGAGCCATGCCTGCTCTGAGGCCTGGCCAGGTTTTGGACAGTGCTGACTGGGAGCAGAACATAAATTTGGGGCTGGATGACATTCCTCAACAAGCAGCCCCAGTACACTGGTTCCCTTATCAGCTGCTGTACAGCCTCAGCCTGCCAGAGGGGCAAGTTGGAGGTGGTTCATTTGCAGTCTCTCTTCTCCCTCAAGTCTATCTCCTGATCCACAGAATGTTCACTGTGCAGTGTGACATGGTCATCCCAATGTTTGTGTTCAATGCTTTACCCCTGCCAACACCCACAACATCCCAGCTCCTCTAACACCCTTCCCATGGAAAATAACCTGTCCCAAAGCACCCACTGTGCCCTCCAGGGTCCTGGGGACTTGTTGCCTGACCCTGTTCCAGCTTTCCCTTGCAGGAACACAGATCCAGAGCTGCCAGGCCCCTTCCCTCCTACACTGCCTCCCTTTCAAGCAGCAATAAGGTTTCAAGACACACGTCCTGCAGTGACTTCACCATGGAGATGGGAGGATAGAGACAAAAGGGGTGAGGGGAGGTCAGTTAATCCCACAGACACCACCAGGCTGGGACACACATGGGCTGGGGAAGAGTTCATTTTGAAACTAAATAGAAATGTGGTTATTGAGCTCAAATTCTCTTCTGTGATATAAACCCCAGGCTCTGCTCTCCCTTCTTCATCCCCCTTATCCTCCTCCTGCAAATGCCCTATGTCATGATTATTCCCAGGCAGAAATAACCATGTGATTGAGCTTGGGGAAGTTTATGTCAGTTTTCTAGGAGGATGCACAACTTGGGAATGAAATAATTCAAAGTAAAGTTAAGACCAACTGCAGTTTCCTCAGCAGACACCACAGCTGGGCATCCCAGCCAAAGGAGAGATGAACCAAACAAGACAACTTCAAGTCCATACATATTGAGTCAGGATCCCTGTTTCCAGCAAGACTAGGTGGCTTTATAACTCAAGTACAAATTTGTGTGAAATTCAGCATCCTTTAGGCTTCAGCTCCCTTTTACACTGTGGCACTCCCTTGTGGGATTCAAACCCCTGCCAACTGGAGCCACAGCCACTCCTGGTACTTGTGGCCATGTTCTGTTACAAACTTTTATTTTCAGGAGCTTTATCTTATCAGAAAAATCTTTATGCTTTTCTTTTAACTTCACTTTTCTGCAGGCAGAAGTGGGGAAGCCCCTGAGAAACTGCTACTCCCTGCCAGGCTTTGATTTTGCCTATGGGCTGTACCTGCCAAGGAGAGATGGAGGAGTTGCCGAAGGTAGGACACTGCCACTAAAATACAGACCTGCCAAATCCTAATGCTAGTAGGGACTCTCCTCTCCTTCCCAGGGGTTTTCAATACTTCTTGTCAAGCTGGAAGTGCAGAACTCCAAAATTTACCTACTTTCATTCATATCACCCAAATTGCTTCGTGACAAGTAAAGTTTCTCTGTCATATTGGAAACTTTGAGAGGCTCACACAGAGCCCAAGCAGAGAGAAGTATGACACCTGCAAAGGGTGACACACCTGGCCACTGCCATGTAGAGCTCCTACTTTGTTTCCCTGTGAAATCAGACTTCCTGAGCAAGCCAGGGTGGAGGGTGAGAAAACATGCAATTCCATGAGATATCCCCATATGGAATGCAGTGGGATGGGACATGACCACTGCACACTAAAGCCGTGGCAAAGTGCATCTGAGCATTGTGCATGGTGCACAGACATCAGTCTGCTTTCCCACAGAGCAGTTAACTGAGGTGCCTCATCTTTCTCTCTTTGCCTCTCGTGTTTCCTTCCACCTGCAGCAATAGGCCACTGGGATGCAGTAAAGCCCAGGACTGTGAAAAGGATCATGCCCCGAGACTTCGTCACCATGAACCGCGGTGCTGTTCTGGCCGGTTGTACCACAGCCCGGGACTTTGCCTTGTACTACAAGTTCAAGGACATTCGGTGCAAAGAAAAAGAGAGATTCCTCAGCTGGGTTCCCAAAATACCAGACATAACATTTGGCAGGCCACCACGGTAAGGGGGAAGATCTGGGACTCTTCTCAGGAAGATCTGGGAGCCTTCTCGGGTTGAAATTGTCCCTTCCTACCCTCACAGCTACATCTCTCCCACATCTCAGCCAGCACAGTCTCCAAAACAGAAGTGTCCTGAATCTGGATATGCTACAGCTGAGTCACAGCATCACTTCCATCAGATAATCAACTACCTAAATCTAATGTACGTGCCACAACACATCCCCATTCCACCTGTGCCATTAAGGGCTTGGAACCTCTTAAAAACATCTTCAATGCCAGCCCTTAAACTTAAAGGAATATGAAGAGTTGTAAGCCAGAAAAATTACTTCCCAGGGTCAGAAAATCAGAGCAACAGCATTTCTACCTGTCTGCTCTGGTTGAAATACTCTGGTACAGTTAAGGATCACTTCAAGTTCTTTATTCCACTCTCTCCCACTTCTTAGTTGAGCAGTTAGTTATGCCTTCATTGGGCAGAAACTGGTAGTAGAGCAGGAGGCGAAGAAGCTTTTTACTGCTTTCTTCTGCACAGGGGCAGTGGGAGAGCACAGCAGGCTGAAAGAGCCAGTGTGACTCCAGCACAAACCAGTGCTCAAAGCCTCTGAAAGTCCTGTTACTGCTGGAGCACTGAGGCTTTTCTTGCTCTGTGCAGGTCTGGACCAGACATTAGGTTTCATTTTAAGAGCTAGATAATAATCACCACCAGAAAAATAACAGCTACAAATTCTAGAGAAGAGACATGATGAACGGCAGCATGTATTTTACATGATAGTAAATGGGCTTTGCATATGCAAATTGAATGGATTTTAAAATGGTATTTAATGACAATTTTCGTAGCAGACATTAACATTAATTGCATCAAAATGAAAATGTAGCATTAGCTTGCTGTTAGCTGCAAATGCCCCAGCTATAAAGCTTTATCTTTATCAGTATCAGCCCTCACCGATGTGACAGGGCTGCTCTGCAAATTGCAGGCAAAAGGGCTTTTATGTTGCAAAAGTATCCCCCAATGTAGACCAAAATCAACATCAATTTTGCTTTATTTCTTCATAAACGGAGGTTAAATGGCTGCCTGTAAGAAGCCTAGGCACGTTTCAAAAGTTTTAAAGAAAATCTGCAGACCCTACAACAGCAGAAGTAGTGAGAAAGGGCTTTTAATTTAAAGTTATTATTGTACAACTTGCTTGCTCCTTAATAGCCACCTTTTATGCACACAGATTGTATTTATCCCTTTACTTTAAAAGCACGTTATAGATAAAATCAAATTACTGGGATTACCAAGGAGTTGTTACAGCTATTTCGGTAAAAGTGGGAGTTTAACATACTTTTCCATGACTGGCAATTTAAAGATACCAGCTTTGGCGAGCACTCCCCAGCACAAACTGTTCCCCCATCACAGCTCCCCAGGTTCAGAAAGACCTGTTTTGCTAAAAATTACTTGGATTCGGGTTGGTTTTGGACTCTAAGCCCTGTATGACTTTGTTCTTAGTGCTGCTGACTGGGAAGGCACTCCCAGTTAAGGTACCTACTTGTCTGGAGACAGAAGAAAACTGTGGTATATGATCTTTTTCTGTGACTCCAAGTACTTCATGTCTTTTAGGAATAACAATTTGATTAACATCTCGGGGGGAAGTGAAGTTTTTCAGTAAGAACTGAGCCTGCCTGTCGTCCCCCAGCACAGACCCATTAGCCAAGAAGGCCAGAGGGCAGAGGTGCTTTCCCATTGCACTGGAGGCAGCTGGGCACACCCTGCCTGATGACAGTGGTGCTCTGGGACAGCCCCACAACGCCAGTGCAAACCCTCCCAGTCTGCACCCACAGCTCTCCTGAACAGTGGGAATTGCAGCTGGTGACCCCCAACAGCCCTGGGGCTGAGCTGCCTCCCTGGGAACAGCAGCACAGGGGTTGCAATCCCAAATAACTCTGCAGCTCTCCAGCTCTGCAGGAAGGTGTCTGTGGTCAGTGGGTAACTTACAAGGGGCTTCTTGAGCCTGGCAACGTATCTCCAGCCCCTGCTCAGGCCTGGGCTGTGCTGGTGAAGGCTTCTGTCTCCTAAAGACACCAAGGTCAGGAGTTCTCCCCAGGCTCACACGTACGAGTTCTCCTGGATCATCCCAAATAGAAACGAGCACAAATGCTGTGGTTGCTATTAGTGCCTTATTAATCACGGCCTGGCCCTGCTGCTCCCTCTAGCACAGCACATCACTTGTGCTGCTGCTCTCCCCTCACGGTGGACGTGTGCTGCATGGAGCATTTCACCAGGCAGCCTCAGACAGTGTGGGCTTTCTGAAGCTTTGAGGCCTCTTTCCTTTCTTTTCCTGGGATATTTACCTTCAAAGGTCACCCATACCCCTCTATTAATTCCCCATGGGCATCTTCCAGGGGAGAGAAACAGCTCTGCTTTTTGCTGATTCCCCCCCCAGTTCTCTCCCTCCCTTTTCCCAGAGTAACGTTTGCTGCGAATCATGTGGCCAGCTTTGTTGTGAGAGTCATAAAAAGGACATTTTTCATCTCTCCTTTTTCCTGCTCTCGCTCCCTTCTCTCTCAGTATCAGACAGAGATTTATTCCTTCCCTGATGCCTGTGGCATTCAGAGCTGGGAGGGGTCAGGGGAGGCACTGATGGGCCGATAATAGATAATACAGTGGTTCCCCGGGGTCTTGTCCAGCTCCGTAGCCGATCCATCAGCAGGCAGTGCTTGTGCCAAGGTCAGTGGTAACGAGGATGTGGTGGGGTCCCAGCCTCCCCCGTGGGGCATCCTCCAGTCAGGCTCCCCCCATTCATGCTCCAGCTTCTGATCTCTACAAGAGCTGCCTTGTGCAAGCCACAGTTTGCAGGAGAGCACATGTCCACTGAATGCAGGTGCTGGGCTAACAACACACACACGCTCAGCTTCACCTGCCCCTGGTTTGTCTTCCAAGGAAAATGCCCATCATTGGCAACATCTCCCCTCCAGGAGCTAAACCCCATCCACGTGCTCTATGCATGACTTTGCAGAGCTGTAAGATGTGTGCAGATGAGGGTTGCCATCCCCCAGGCCCTAAGTCCTGGGTCTTTTCAGTCAAAGTAATCTCACAACATAGTGCTACTGGCAGGTGTAGTCAACCCCCATAATCTGTATAATGATCTTGTTTTACAGGGGGAAGGATAGAAGGCAGTGAGTGGGCTGGGGTTTGGTGATACTGGAGACCTAAAGACACAGAGGGTCTGTGAAGACCTCCAGGATCTTCACTGGTGTCAATACATCCTGTTATTCAAGGTGCATTTGGAAACCCCAGTAGATGTCCAGATCCACATTTATCCTCCAGA
Source organism: Calyptomena viridis (assembly GCA_013390005.1). Lineage (NCBI taxonomy): Eukaryota > Metazoa > Chordata > Aves > Passeriformes > Eurylaimidae > Calyptomena > Calyptomena viridis. The sequence goes on along the minus strand of WEIV01008734.1, from coordinate 227,440 downwards.
CCACTTTTCTTGACTGAATTTCACTGTGCACTGAAATTAGCCAACATGAAATGATAATTTTTTGCACCTAGAAGTAAGCACAAATGTGGATGCTGTCTACAGCTAGATTTTACATTATATTGATTTGTGCAAGGTCACACAAGGAGTCTGAAGCCAAAACACACCAGCACACAGTTGGTACCCCAAGCACAAGTTCTCTCCCCAGGAGCAGGCAGAGTGCACCCTCAGCATGAACACACTGCCCAGCACTGCCAGGGTTGCTGGGAGAAAAGCTTTCATTCATCTCTTAGTTTCCTAATTCTCCCCATTATGTCCCAGAACCTTTTCCTGGACACAGGGACTGCACAGACGTGCCATTCTCTGCCATTCTCACCTGTACCTCCTTCAAACCCTGCATGGTCATACCCCTGCCTCCATCCACTTGGCAGTTGGCCTGTAGGTTGGGCTGACCTTGGGTGTGCTGGCAGGATTTCCCTGGCACTCTGTCATCCCCACGTCTCCTGCCGGGTCCCCCCCACCGTCTGCCTTCGCTTCAACTGTCCCTTTCCCGAATTTTACATCCCATTTTCCTTCTATCTTCATCTCCTCCCTCCATTCCACCTCCCAGTCTCTAAAACTGGTTTTATTCCTTTGGCAGCTGCTTTCACCATGTTCCTGAAGCAAACTCACCTCTCAAAACTGTTTGGTCACTGCAATTTCTCTTCTTCAAATTGTTACAACTGGCCAAGGGCATCAGTTATTCAGTACCTCCTCTTTAATTTGTATCATTTGCAACTGTCCTAATCTCTCACCTTCCCCTAGAAGAAAGATTTCAATACTCTTGCTCTGCTTAGCAAGTGGCCTTTCCACCCAAAGTGTCCATGATGTTTTCACATAACCAGAACAAAGTTTAGAAAGATGCTGAGGTATTTCCAGCATCAATTTTGGCACATAGAATGCACTGGTAAGTTTATTTTTGAGACACTTAAAGATCATTTCAGGTCATTAATATACGGCCATGAAAACAAAGCTAATCTAGATGTAGAATAGCTGCAAAAATGTCAGAGAAATAATGTAGAAAAGCAGAGAGTATCCCTGGAAATAATGCACCAGGGAAAGCTGGACAGGTAAGAAAGTTGAATACTACAGCCAGCCCACATCTGACCCACTATCACTGGAAGTCAAAGAGAGTGTAAAGCCACCCAAATCCTAAAGATTAGGGCAAACAAGCATTTTAGAAAAAGAAATATCTGAGCACTGACAAAACAGATTGTAAAAACATAACACAGTGACTGGAATCACCATCAGTCTCAAGGCATTGGAAAAATGCAACTGAGTTAAAAAATACAGGACTCGCATCAGCTCAGGTAATTACATATCCCATCCAATTCCACAGTGAAAGGCACTTTGTGTCTCTGCCACCATTCTCATATTGCTAAGATAAGAATGTCTATTTCAAGAATAGTTTTCTTCTACTGGAAATGTTCCAGGCTGTGTATGTGCTCTCCTCACTGCCACAGAGCTCCCAGCCCCATCCACCTGCGTCCTGCTGCCTCGTGCCCCAGTGGCTGCAGCATCTGGTTGGGCAGAAAAACCTGTTAAGCCCTTCAAAAAATCCTGAGTGCACCATGAAGGTACTGATTCTGCTCCAGAGTAGTTTATTTACTGCAGTTGTAACACTTTCTGACTACTTCAGGCTCACAGCTTAAGAGAAAATAAACAGCCAAGTCATGGTTTTGCATAAGGTTTGGGTCCTGCACATCATCAACAGAGCTGGGAAAAAAAAGATCTAAAGAACAGAGATTTAGATCCCTTATTACCAATTTACACTGAATAGGAAAGTAATTTACTCTCTCACACAGGCTGGCTGTTGTCTGTGGGTTTATCTCCATTGATTACAGCTGGCTGAAAAAATTCTTCCAAAACTTTTACCATCTAAAACTACTTCTTGCCACAAGTGGATTCTTTCCTTTGCCAACTTCTGCTTTTGCAGCCTGTGCAATGAAAACCTGGGTCAGGGGGGAACAACCACAGAACCCTTTTTGTGAAAGCAAAGCTTTTCAACCCTCATTGACATCTTTTTCTTTCAAGCAAAGTCATGTTCCCACCGAGCCAGAGAGATTCAAGTATGGGATGGAGGTCAAGGGGAAGACCTTGCTCTTTGATTTCTTTTGCTCAGCATTAGAGGGTTTTTTTCTTGGCTTTTGACTCATTGGGATATTTTGCATTTGCTGATGGCTGCAGAAGGAGCACTGTTCACTCTCAGCCATGGATTAAGACCCCAGGCTGAATAGCTCTGTCCCAGAATCATGTCCCACCTGAGTTTCTTAGAGAGTAACAGCAGATTTTCAGTCTGTAGAGAAATGTGTCAAAGACAAACCTAAATAATCTTCAATTGAGTCAACTAAAGAGTATTTCCAACCCAAAACCGAATGCTAACAACAAACTCCAGCTTGTAAAGCCAGTTATTTAATGGATGAGAGCTGGCTTGGTATCTTCACTGCAAGACACATGTTTCCATATGTGTGTTTAGGACCATTGCAAGTAAACCTCTCACTCTCAGCCTGGGAGGGAACAGTAAAGCAAATTGGTGCTCTTGTAGCCATGTGTACTCTTAAGTACAGCTATGAGCATCTGATAAATCTTTTAAAGTGCATGTTTACAATGGATTTTATTCTTTTTACTGTTCTATACATACGAGCCCTCTGAGCAAAATAACAGATCCTCTGATGCTCAGAAGAAGCCACTGCCTCATTGGCTGCCCACAGTGAAATAATTTATATTGTTATTTCCTCACCCAAATTACAAGGATTGTAAAGAAGCTTCATTAATTCAGAGTAATCAGTGCTTTGGCAGTGCAGATCCCGCAGCTGCCACACGGGTGGAAGACCCACTCTTGCAACTGAGAGTTTTGCCAGCCCAAAGACTGCAAAAAAAAATTGGTCCCTAAGTGTTTTCTACCAATTTTTCGCTGGTTATTTTCTTCAGTGGTTAATGGAAAGTGAGGACAAGTGGAAATCATTTAAAAATTATCTTTCGGGCCTCTCCATGGGTTTATTGCCAGGACCTATTTAGAGGACCATAAAGCTGTAAGGGGCCTATAACTTTACTGTATAGTCCACAAGCTTCTTAGGAAAATGAAGAGCCTTTATACTCAGACCCAGCTTGTTTTGCAGTCTCTCCCTCTCCTGCCAAACACACCCACACACGTGTGTGCAGGGACTTCCAGCCGCTAATTGAATTCACCCTTGTGAAAGCATTAACAAATTGTAAGTGACCTTTTATACAAATTTCAAAGTCAAGAATTCACCACTAACTGCACATCCCTCTTCTGCCATTCACTGTTATGCAAAACCCACAAACAATTAAAAGAAATAATGAAGAGCCCAGCGGCCCTCTTTCCTAATTAGCTGCAGGAGGCAGTGCTGGGGAGTGTGGCTAAGTGCTTCAATTACCTCGGCCCTCCTTGCAGCCCTTGTTAGAAGAGACAGGTCCACCGGCCAAAGGGGAACAATTAAGGCAAGGCAGAGCCAGGCAGTTTGCAGGGGGATGCCGAGGCCGTGCCGGCTCTCGCACAAGGGCCAGAGCTGTAATCATACCCCAGCTTCCTGCTGGGATACACAGAGACAAATTAATGGGAGATAGATTGCTACCTCCAGCCCATCAGTAACGAGGGAGGGAGGGAGACAATATAGTACAAGGGAGCTGTAATCAGACTGTTCCTGTGCTTGCAGCCCCCTTTCAGGGCAGAGGGGCCTGAGCACTGCTGCCTGCATTGGGGGTACCCCAAGGCCCCGAGCAGAATGAGACCTCAGTTTGTGCTTTATTTGCTGCAGATAATCTGTGACAGCTGCACTGAGGAGCCCCACGCTCCAGAGATGCTGGACACCAAACTGCTTCCCAATAAGAAACTGGTTAGACTTGATCCTGGAGGTCTTTTCCAACCCTAATGATTCTATAAGAAACCACCCTGAGCTGGTGGGAACTGGTTCTGTTGGCCTGTCCACGAGCCACGGAGAGATCTCTATGTGGACACTGCTATCACAGGACAAATCCTTCCCTGCATGAAGTACACAAGAAAGGAGCACAAAAGTGGTGCCCCTGTGGACTGAAAACCCCAAAGACACACCCTGGCCATGCAGCAAAAGCACATCTTAGATGGAAGGACACCAGCGAAGACTAAACCCCTCCTTGAAACCTCATTAACCTTTCAAGAAATGGTTAAAGTTTCAGGATAGGCAGTGGTGCGGCAAAACAGCTGCAGACAAATCCCATTATATGATTTATCTGTTGCATAAGCACCTTTGCAGGGCCAGATCCTGCTGCCTCTAAGCTGCCACTGAAATCAGAGCAGAGTTTTCGGCACAGCCCAAACAGCTGCGCAGCCGCCGGGGAGTCGATGCCTGTGCACGTGTCCTCTGCTCCCTGTTCCCTCCCCACCAGAGCCTGTCCTGACCAGCAGCAGGAAAAGTGCTGCAGGAGCTGCCTGCACTGGCTGGAGAGCCACCCAGAAAATCCAAGGGCTGAAGTTCTGCACTAAAATATTTACAAGCCCCTCTGCTTTTGAATTATACAAGAAGAAAGCAAATCACGAGTCAAGTTTTTACCCCTTTACAACACAACTTACCAATCAAATTGATTGCACCTTTCAAGCTGGTATAAACCTCCTTTCCTGAGAAAAGTCCTTTGTATCCACTTTTGCCAAGTACCTGTTCTTTTTCAGTTGATATATAAACCTTTGAAAATAAGTTTGAGGGGAGACTGACAACCTTGAAACCTCAAGAGCAACATGGCATTGACGGGTGCCGCTCCCCGAGCTGAGTATTATAGATAGATTTTAATTTCATTTTAACAAAATAGCTGTCTGCAGTGGAAGAAGCATCAAGAGCTAAATGAGGACCCATCTTGAGCTGAATCACGTTGAACAGACCTCGGCACTGTCATTGATTTTCTGGGAAGAAAAAAAACGCCTCTGGCTACTAAACCAAATTAGTAGTCACTGATGACCAATTATTTTGCCCCACTGTGAACGGAGAGGCGTACTAAAATTCCAGTTTGTCAGACCCAAGGCTCTCTTCTCAAACACCTTTCAACAAGCGTGTACCAAAAATCCCTCAGATGGTTCTGACGCCTTCCTGTTTTCGGCAACTTCTCCTTCTCCAAAGTTTTAATGAGCTGTGGCTCTGAGGATGGCCTGCCAGAAAGTGAGCCCTTCCCAGGGCTGTGGAGCACTATTTGGCATGGCACAAATCACAGCTGTCAGAATTTATACACACATACACAGAAAAGTGTCAGCCTAATGTTTGCAAATTATAATTACCATTTCTCTTGCATGTCCCTGGTGCCTTCATTTTAGATAAATCCCAGCTCTGAGGTATCAGCTGCAAAGCACTGAAGGCTCATATTGAATAGAATAGATTTAACTAGTTTGTAGCTCATTTAAGGCCTACACTGTTTTATTTTAATATTGTTAATACTTTATTATACTTTTTAACATTGTTTTCACAGTAAAATAGCCTATTAGGAGGCTGCAGCTTCTTTTCCAGGAGATTTCTGGCAGGCTAGCATTCCACATTGTATAACCAAGTTAGCAGGTGCTTGTCATTTCAGTTGAAAATAGGTCTGTACTCTGACTCTTGAAAGTAAATTCTATTAAAGAGACAGGAACTCTTTCAGGGATAATAGTTTTGAAAATGTGCACAGATAAATTTTAAAATATTTAGGAAATGTCAGCATTAGAAGTAGCTCCAACTATTTGACTATAAAAGGAAGCAGTTGAGGGGTTTTTTCTACAATTATAAATAATTTGTTAGATATAACAAATCAGAACTTCTTTGCCTTTCTTTTCTGTGGCAGGGTGCTTGTGCCAAAACAAGGAGATCTGAGTTACTCCGAATGAGATGGGTTTTAATCTGCAATAAGCATTTTCAGCTGATGCTGCCCCTGTTCTCCCCACAGACAGTAACAGCCAAACCCTCCCAGTCCAGGAGTGACATCTGGGCAGGGTGACAAAAGGAAACAGAACACACAAGCCGTTCATTCCTGTCCTTAAGTAACACTAAGGCAAGAGGACATTTTCCCAAAAGCCAGCTGCAAACAAGGACTGTCACCCTGCCAAGAGGCACCGAGATCAGGGCCAAACTCCCCATCCACTCCGATGGCATCAGGCTTTGACCTACAAAGGAAAAGCTGCCTCGCTGAAATCTTTCCAGTAACCTTAGTCAAAGAAGTGTGTTACCTGATATCCCTGCTCTTCCCCACTCTCTGTGTCTCTCTCAAAGGAGGCAGGAAAAGCCAGACGAAGCCTCACATCCTACAGCCCCACCAGGGCTCACGTGGATAACTAAGCACACGGTCATTCCCACCGATTTCAGGGAGGCAGTTCATGCGTGTATCGTTCCAGGCATGACTCTATACTTTGCTGGATCAGGACTTAAACGCGATTAATCACACGGCAGGGAAGGATCTCTGAAGAGCATCAACCCAAATGTGTCCTTTCAAGCATTTACTTACAAGCCAGCTGTGGACTAATCAGTCACCAACTGGCTGGTCCACTGGAGATGGTAAAAGTTCTCTGCATAGAGATGTGAAAACACATTCGACTTCCACAGAAATCAATAATCAAAGACTGCAAAGGCTCAACACTTTCCTGCATCCCTCCCAGCTATACCTGCACATTGAGAAAGCTCCTGCCTCAGAGAGCAAAGGGATGGAAGGAAACAAGCCCATGAGCAATGCTCACCATGTGTTTTTGTCAGGAACACCAAAATTTACACCATGCAATGAGACTGGAGACCCACACAGACAATAAAACACTTGACCACAGGTTTGCCACATCTTTAACCTTTCTAAATATTTTGCCAAGCTCTGATCAGGGTGAAATGCCAAACTGGAAGGAAAGGAGGGGAAAGAAAAGGGGACAAAGGGTAAATACCAGTGTCGCCTTTGGCACTGGGAATCTCCAGATAACAGTCTGGAGCAGCAGAGCTGATTTGTAAGCAAAGGCTTGAAAAGCCCTGCAGCATGTGATCTATGAAACAGGAGGTCTGCAGAAGGATGTCTCCTCTGATATGAATGCCCCCTTGGGATGTATATTGCTGGATTGCACATCTAGTATCATTAGAAAACACGACCATAGATTAGGCTGTTTTGAAGCATGTGGTGTGCAATAATTAAGTAATAAAAGTCACCACAGGGGTGAAGGAACAAGAAACAGAAGAGTTACTATTTGCATATGCGCTGCTGGTGCCCTCCATGATCATCAAGGATTCTCTAGACTGCTAAAAGCTGGCAGCTGTCAATTTTGGACCCACTCCTGCCAAAAGCCACGAAGCACCAGCCCACTCTGTGGCTCAGGGGCTCTTTGCAGAAAGAGACCTTCTGGTGGAGCTGGTGGCCCAGAAGCTATCCCAAGTCCCCAGTGCCCTGCAGTTGGCCTGGACAGGCAGGGATAGCACTGTCTGTTATGGGAGCTGCAGTTGAAGGCACTGCAGGCTACAAGTGGGAGCAGAATTAGAGGGGAGAACTCCACAGTCATCAGCTGTGCTGAGATCAGAGAAGTCCCTCCTCAGCAAGGTGTGCAAGGACAAGGACCAATAAAACTTGAGATCGAGATCCTCTATCACCTTCAAGTGTTTGGTTCTGGGGGAAAAGACCAGCAGCAGGGCCACAGCAATAACTGATACACTGTCGTCAAGGCAGGAATCCTGCTGCTGCCACTGCCAGTTCTGCCTCCCGTGGTGGCTGATGAAGTTAAAGTATCTTCCCTTGCAAGGAGCAAGGCTCAACAATTTCAGGCTGCCACAAGCTGGTCAGGTTAATGCCAGCTTAGAGCAGCTGAGTGGGACACTGGCCAGCGAACAACTGCCTTTTTTCCTATTTTTCTAGAAACGTAGTCATCTGCAGCTCCTCTCTGCTGCTGTGTCCTCCTTGCTCTCTGCATGCTCCCTGGAACCCTTTCGCAAGGGGCAAACACATCTGGTCTGTGCAGCTGAGGCACTAGACCAGGGCTCAGCATTTCAGCTCCCCATTCTGCTGCAGACACCTGACCATCTGCATTGGGTCCGTTTTTATCCCTATTCAGATTGCTTAGGACAGCACTTACTCCTCTCACCCAATCCATCATTGCAGCCTCTGTTGCAAACATTAGAGAGATTTTAATAAAAAAAAAAAAGCAGTGTCATTTTAGAAAAACACCTTTGCACGTGGTGGTTCTTCCACTGGAGGGGATCCAGCCAGAGCTGTTCCTCTGAGCTCCAGGGTGGCAATGCCAAAGCCCAGCTCTCTGCTCTTACACATTGCCCCATTCAGTGCTTTCATTATCTACCATTGGATACCAGCTAGAAAATGCTCTCCTGGAGCTGTGTGGTTCTTCCACGTGGAGCTGCCGCCTGTGGTGCTCCAGCCTGTGGTGCTCCATGGTCCTTCCAGCACACCAGAGCTTGGACAGAGCTGCTGAAACATGCCCTGTAAAAGGGTGTGCAAAGATAGAAATTGTGAGCAGGTTATGCGCCTGTGGTGCTCAATGAATGTGGGTTTGGAGTTTCTTGAGGAAGAGAAAGCCTTTCCCAGTGAGAGGCTTTATTAATGTTCTCACCAGTCATACCTTCCACAAGTAGAGATCTGAACCAGCATGGGAAGGTAAAGAGAGGTATTAATCCTGGAGATTAAATTGTTGTCTTTTCAATGTTTTCCAGGCCTTCCACTCCCATGTTTGACCTCCTCCAACACAAATACAAGGAGGAGTGGATGGAGCAGCAGAGAGCCCGGAGAGTAGTCCAGAAAGTCGAAAAGAAGAAAAAGGTGATAATACTCCAGCACTGCTTTCCCTTGCTGTGCACTGCACTGCTACTGGGCATAACCCCCCACTGTCCTACCCTTCGATGGATGGGGAAGGCTCTCAGCTGGGAAAACATCTTCCTTGACTACTGGAAGGCTGATGAAACTTAAAAGATGAGCATCCCTATGCCAGGAGCCCCACAGACTGTCATTTGGACCATGTCAGCTCTGCTCAGGTTACATGTGACAGGGGGCACAACAAAGGAACAGCCAACAAATGTTGAAAGGAAAAGCCCTGCCCCTGGCATGGTGTGGTTGATGGCAGCACCCACAGCAGCTTTTAGAGTATAACACTGTGTTGTTAAACACACCAACATTGTAATATCATTTAAAAGCAGCCAATGACTGTTTTAGTAGTTAATGGCTCAAAGAAAAGTCGAGCTAATATGGTAATGACCAATTTCAATGGGTTTACTGCCATCACAAACTATGCTTTATAGTTGAAGTGCAGGAATACAGTGTCCTTAATTAGCAGCTTCTTTATGAATACACCAGCCTGGGATGTTGGAAAGTGCATCCCTCCTTTATCTATTAATGACTGATGGTTTTAATCACTAAGTTCCATCAAGTTTCCAAAGCCTGCAGCCACCAATTACCAAATAAAGCAACACAAACCTACATCCTAGACCACAGAGCAGACAGATTCCCCAGGATTTCATGCAGTGGCTAAAACACTGGGTACCTGCCCTGGCTTGTGCTGGGACTATCAAGCACTGTGAGCTGCAATTAATCGGGAGAGCAACACACCCCAACCAACCAGGAAACCCCACCCTGGTGGAAGTGACTTTACCAGCTAGCAATGAGCCATTGCTGTAGCTCAGGGCACAGGGCTTCCAGCAGGCAGTGGTCATCTCCCTGGGAGGCTGTATAAAGCAGACACTGAGAGCTGACAGCTGCTCATGTTTTCCTCATCATTATGTTTTAACTATCAGTATCAGCTGCACAGACATGAAAAACTCCCCACATCAGGCACTTGTGGCCATCACTCCAAAGTGACTTTTAGCCTTGTCCATCCCAGTGTCACTACACTGCATGACAGCAGGCTGATGTGTGTGGCTGAGCAGCTTTTGGAGCCCACTCTTGTGTTGGTTGCAGCTGGACAAAGTGCGTGACAATCGCGCCTCGTTCCTGCGCAAGAACCCGCCCCCTGTGAAGGAGGAGTCCTTCTGGCACCCAGCCCGCTTTGAGAAGGTATGGAGCACTGTGACAACCCACCCCAACCCATCCCACCACTAAAGCCAACTTCCCTGGGCTCTGCAGCACTTGTTTGAACTCAGGGACACTTTCTAACCTTGCCCACGTGCCTCAATAACATCCTTGGCACACGTGAAGCTCTCAGCTCAGAGCTCCCCAGGACCCAGACCCTAAAATGGTCCCACACTGGATATATTCAAACATGTATTTTGGACTTCAGGATGGGATGTTTTTTGCCAGCCACAAGCCCTGAAAGGCAGCAGTTGCCCAGATAATTCATTTTCTAACTTTTGTGCACTTTCACACGTTTAATGAGATGAGAAGTGTCTTTTTATATCTTACTGTTAGAACAGGAGTTGTCTTTGTTCTCTGCTGGTGTTCCTACAACAGCCCTACACAAGCAGGACAGTCACACCTGCATTTTGTTACCCTGCCATTTCATCAGCTCTCACCACAACTAATTCAAACCACACCAGATGTTTCAAGAAGCTTTCCCACCCAGAAAGCCTGCACTCTTGATACCTCTAAACTGCCTGACTGACAATATTCACCCTGAGACTAAACAAAGGGTCTGGCCAGGTTATAGATGTGCGTGACACTTCCTTTAATTGATCCAAATAAGAGCCAAGGTGAGGATTTCTTGTTCTAGCAATGAAATCTAAACATCTCCTTGAATTCTTCTGTGCTCTGGGGTACTTGTTTGAATTTCTTTAGCTTTGTGGTGTAAATTACAGGGAAACTTCAAGTGAAGAGCTAGGAGGCATTTTAGGAAGGAAGGGGAAAGAACTGGGCAAGTGGAATGGAAAGGAGACTCCAGAAAGTGAAAGCAGTGAAACCCTGCAGGGAGTTTATGTGGCCAATATCATATCTGGCATTGATAGATACCACTGCAAAGCCTCTCAGCTCTCCACCCCAGTCCTTGTTCTGATGGGGTGATTTTTTTTGCCATGCTGTTGATTTTTAACCGCGGTTTAAAACAACGAAGCATCCTTGTGGCTTCCTGAAGCTAATTTACTTGTACAAGTTGGAGAGTTTTGCCCAAGAAATGCATTTTGCACCACCTTGATGTATTCGTCTTGCGTCCTGTCTAAGACTGTCCGATTAGCATATGTCAGTAATCATTTATCCCCACTGCCTGTCAGCACAGAGCTGCTGCTGCCGAGAGTGTCAGGGAGAGAACATGACCGATCGCTGTTAAACAGATTGTGTAAGTCACACGAGATACTGGGGCAAGGCTCCTCTTTAGAGCTCCTCTCACCCCAGACCTTTCCATCACTGTTCATTTTTCAGGCTGTGTTTTGCTTCGTGCTTTGCCTTTTGTTTTATCCATGGCTGTGGTTGGGTTCCTCCACCAGTCTCTGCTCTCAAACCTCCAAGTCTTTTCTTCTTTCTGCCTTTCTCCTTCCTCTCCTCTTCCCTTCCTTCCCAGGAGCAGCATCCAGAGAGGAGGGACAGCTCATTTTGCACAGCCTCTGCAGATTTTCTGTACTCCTCCTTTCTCATTACATTAACCCAGATGCTTTGCCTTTCCCCAGCTGCAGATTTAGCAGGCACAGCCCACATTAGAACTTGGATCAGGGAATTTGTTACTCACTTGACTTTCAGTGCATGGTTTCCTCCATGGAAAAATAACTCCTCTTGAACATCCATAAATGTTTACCAAGTCAAAAACAATAACTATGTAGAGAAACTCAATGGTTCCCAAAGACACTTGATGGTCTCTAAACTGTTCTTTAACTACCTTTGTAAAGCTGGGTTCCACATTGATGGTAGGATGGTCCTGAAAGCCAGACTGGCCTAACCCTTCAACCAAACCCAGGGCCTCCAAGAGTCAGTGTCAGTCCCTCCTTTACAAAGGTGACAATAGACCAAAACATTGTCTTGAATCCATATAATATCCTCATCCAACTGTGCAAAGAGAGTATGCAGAGCAACCACAAAAATATCACTTTACAGAAACCCTGTTAGCAGACTCCATCTCCTTATTATTTCCTACCAGCCTTCAGTGACATTGCCTTGCTCTGGTCAGTACACAAAACTCATGGCCTGGGAAATACTCCAAGCTCTGGACAAGAATATCCAGAGACTCCACTGCCCTGTCCAATACTGAACTTTATTTCAATGTGACCCAAGGCTGGTGTGACATGCAGGAGTATGATGTTCTCAAGCCACTCATCCTCCTTGTCACAGTCACCCCATCATCTGGTGTAAACCTACTCTGGCCTGCTCTAGGCCTGAACAAGCAATGCAGAGCATCCAGTCACCGAGGTGGTTTGGTTACAGCCATGTAACCAAAATAGGGGGCAGCAGGAAGGTGAGACTCTCTGTTCCTTTAGACCCATAAAAATCAACAAGGAAAATTTTTCTGTTCCTGTCCTGACCCTTTACAGAGAGCTGCAGAAGCTGGGTGTGGATGTCACTACTTGCTCTTAAACTGGACTCTCCATTCAGTCCCTTCAAGACTCTCTCCTGGCATCATCCTAGAGCTTGCAAGGGAAGTGGAAGAGAGGAAAACAAAGAAGCTTTTCCCTCCCCACTAATTGCCTCTGCTTGCTCCCTGCATTGCCAGAGCTGCATGGCATTACATAGTCATTCAGTCAGTAAAGTATAGACAAATTGACTATATTTTCATCTGGGTTTAGGTTTCAGCCTCACTGCTTTAGAATAATGGCCCACACTGTTAAGCTAAAGGGGTGATTCACAGGCTCTCCCACACCTGGATCACTCCTGCTCCTCATCTCACTCAGGACTGACCCTGTGGTCTCTTGGGCCCCCCAGCTCACCAAGACAACCGGGTCACAGGAAGCCAGTCATCTCCTGATAGCAGGAAAGTTGCTTCATTGTAGTGGTTTTTAATTTTTAATAATTTTTTTTAACAAAACCAAACAGAAGTTAACTCCTTACTCATCTCAGCAAGACGCTTCTACTGCCTTCGTCTTCCTCAGTCACTTCCCAAAACAAACAGCTTCTGCCTTGCTCCGCTTGCAGTAACATGATTCCTGGGCTCAGGTTTCCCAACATGGCTGAGACTTTGCATCAAAACTTAATGTATTTGTAGATGTGGGACTACATTCCCTGGGGACTGTACTCTTGGGCATCCAGCATGGACAAAAGTCATAGAATAGTTTGGGTTGGAAGGGGACCTTGAATATCATCTCATTTCAACCCCCCTGCCATGGGCAGAGACAAGGGACATCTTCACTAGACCAGGTTGCTCCAAGCCCCATCCAGCCTGGCCTTGAGCACTTCCAGGATGGGCTACATCTCCTGTAAATAGTCTTGCCCCATATTTCCTACAAGTTCCCTTCAGGTACTGGAAGGCTGCAACTAGATTACCCCAAAGACTTCTCTTTTCCAGGCTGAACAATCCCAATTCTCTTAAATACTCTCCCAAACCTTAAATACTCCTGGTTCCCCATATTCATGGGATGTGTCCCATCCCTGTCTTACTCCTCACTTGCTGGCTCAGGCAGAATGGCACCCTTGGTGTCAACCAAACTCTGGAAGTGATGTTGCTGTCAAAACTCAGCCTTGGCTGTGTCAGCCTGGGGTGAGGCTTCTTCCATCTGAGTTTTTGAGAGTCACTCTCCAAACCAGTAAGGCAATGCTGGCCACTGTGTGATAGATTTCCAAGGTTCTGTCAAGTCAATCCAGAAGAACTCAGACAGCAACACCTCACACAGCAACAACACAGGAGAGAATCCACCTGTGTGTCAAAATACCTCCACGCACCATGTCACTGACACACACCAGGGTTTTTCCTTTGCTCATTAGAGAAGTCCACCTTGCAGAGACACTCAGGGTGACTTGTTTACTTGACCAAACGGGGAGGAAAGAAAATGCAGCAACTTTGGACGAGACTTTTGTCACCAGGCGCTGCCTTCCCGAGCAGATGAAACGCACTGCGCTGGGTGCGCGATATGAATAAGCGATAAGCAATTGACGAGCAAGTGTTCGGGTACCTTGGCAAAAGACTTAATTTGCAACCTGGCACAAAATCAAAGGCTCTGTCAACGGCTGAGCGGCTCTCCCGCGTATGCCTTGCGTTACCTGGAAAAGCTCTGTCAGGTAAATTTCCACTGAAAGTAATTAGAGGAATCCCCACTGTATAAACTTTGCAGCAAAATTCTGGGCTCCAGAATTTGATTCTCACCAGGGATCCCATATCTGCTCACAGCCTGATCCTTCATCAGAATTAACAGTTGAGGTTTAACACGTACACACAAAAAATGTTCCACATTTCTTTTTAATGCCTTACCTCTATTTTTGTCTATAGAGCTGAACTGACAAGCACAGCTCATGTAATCTTGCAACTGTTGTCTTGTCAGGAAAGCCATAGATTCTACTGAAATAACCTGGGCTTGATACACACAGCATAGGGTGGGCTGGCTTTTCAGCTGCAGCATCAGTCCTCCTGGGTTTGAGGACAGAAAAACTTTATGGACTTTGAGTATCATTATAACTTGTCTCCTGAGGCCTAGGTAGTCCTTAAAAAAAAATACAGCAACAAGTTCTTATCACCATGGTACCAGATCAAACCTCCCTTCAGCTGGGATTTTGGCTGACCCAGAAAAATTAAAATCAGTGTCACCTGAAGGCTGTTCAATGGCCCAAGTGACACAAGTTGGTGGGTCCCAGCCCTGTGGTGACAATCCAAAGTAGCACCACTGGCCTGCAGCAGGCACAACGTAAAAAGAGAATACAACACCCTTCAGGGTTCCAAGTGGGCAGCAGAGACCCAGCTGCCCTGAGCATGATCCCTGCACATCTCTGGGAGCACAGCAGAGGTGTCACCTCCCACACTGCAGCCATTCCATGATTAATTGCAGGCTCTGGGCCCCTGTCACAATCACAACTTTCTTTTTAGATTCTAGAGGTTTTCTTGTTTTGCCTAATAACAAACTTCCAGGAGTACAATTGCTCAAGTCACAGCAAAGCAACTTCATGGTCCGGCCTTTCCCAGTATCCCTTGTGTCCTGGATATTCAGCCTCTCCCACTCTAATGCTGCCCTCTGCCATGGAATACCCTGAGTTGGAAGTGACCTTTCAAGGCCACCTAGTCCAACTCCCCTTCAACATCTTCAACTAGATCCTGTTCCTCAGAGCCCCATCCATCCTGACCTTGAATGTTTCCAGGGATGGGGCATCCACGACGTCTATGGGCAACCTATGCCAGTGTTTCAACACCCTCATTGTAAAAAAACTTCCTTATATCTCATCTAAATTAACCCTCTCTCAGTTAAAGCCATAACCTGCCTGTCCCCTTCAGAGTAACCCATCATCCCTCTGCCACTTACATTGCTCTTGGCCATCTCCCAGTTGACACAACAAAACACCACCCTCCTTGTGCAGCCTTTCAGCCTGGACCATCTCCAGGGCAGGCTCCACCTCCATCAAGCCCCAGTATCCAAAGGCAGCACAAGGAACTCTCGGCAATCAATTTCCATTGCTGTAATGGAGATATTCATTGATGAACTTGAGTGAATTTTGGGTGCCCATAGCTTCATGGCTTGCAGCAGAGTTGGGTTACAGGTGAACACCTACCATTGCTTCCAGTGCTACTTTCAATTCCCTACACAAATCCAAAGTAGTACTTTTTAAATGGATTTGGGATTTAATTCACTGACCTATTCTGACTTCTGCAGAGATGCTATGTATCAATGGACAACTTTAAATAAAACTCTTGCCTGGCATGAAAAGGGTTGGGATTCAAATCTCAAGCGTATGAGGTCAGTGTGAAAGCTGCCAGCTCTGGTCTGACCCCAAAACACCTTCAGTAGGTTAATTCTCCTTTCCTCATACTATTGCCCAGATGAAGTGACCAGTGAACTCCAACAAATATCTGTGGGCATTAGTCTCAGGAAGCCAAAAAGAAAGTCCCAGATCTCCATGGGACATTAAATACAGCAGCCAAAAATCGCTGTGCACTGTTTGAAACCTTCCTGGGCTTGAAGCAAATAAGGATCATTTAGCCCAGGCTCCCTTGTCCTGCATTTCCCTCTGTTCTTAGAAAGGTGGGGAGAGAAAAATCAACCCCATTCATTAAGCCAGTTAAGCGTGCTACTGGCAGGAAAAGCCACAGTATTTGTAACCCTAATAATCCGACACTCACCTCTGAGCACAGCTCATCTTGGACAGAATAACGTCTGTTTTAAAAGTACCTGCCTCTCTCTAACTTGTCATGGCATTTGTTGACAACCCTATTGAAAGCCTCTCTCCATGCGGCTCTGAAGGATCTCTCAGCACCTTTCTCTTTCCTAGACAGTTTTTGAAAGGGAGGGGAGAACAAGAAAAAAGCCATCAATACAGGGGGAAAAAGGCATCAGCAGCCAACATCGGCTGATGAAGCGCCTCACCTGGGCCCCCAGCACACCGCCTCCAATTAAATCAAAATGGTTTGTTTTTAATGGTCTTTTACACTGACAAGTGGGCTATCATTCCAGGCCTAGAGAGCTGTCAGGGAGCCGAGGCAAATCCTCCGTTGATAATGCCCAATGCTTCCAATTAGGAGCCGAGGCCGCTCCTGGCGCACTAACGATTCCCCAGCCTCCCCCAAGGCCCCTTCGGCGTTGGCTGTTTCGTCTTCCCTCTTCCTCCGCCGCAAATTACTGACACAAAACGGAGGCGCCCCGGTGCCTCCTCACCACGCCGGGCCCCGGCCCTGTTGGATTTAATGAGGCGATGGAAGTTTTTGCGGATCTTTCGCTAAATTCTTTTCTTGTTTGACAGCTGCTTGAGTGTTGACCTTATAAAAGATTTAGTGTTTCTCATTATTTTCTGTCAAGCTTTACAAGTGATAGCTTCGCGGAAATCATTTGCATCCCGATGTGCGCGCGCGCGCGGGTTTGGGGTTTTTTTTTTGTCTGTACAGGGATGCTCGGCACCGTGTGCGTCAGTGTGTGCACCCCATACACCCTGTTCTCGCTGCATTGTTTATTTTACTCCCTCCTCCCTGAAAAAAAAAATCTACAGACACGGTTTTGTGTTGGTTTTAGGGAAAAACAAACAAACCACAAAACAAACAACAAACAGGATGGGACTTAAAAAGCCCAGGATTTGTTAGACTCCTGTAAATGAAGGAGGTTTTGAAAAAGGA
This sequence comes from Calyptomena viridis, assembly GCA_013390005.1. NCBI lineage: Eukaryota > Metazoa > Chordata > Aves > Passeriformes > Eurylaimidae > Calyptomena > Calyptomena viridis. The sequence goes on along the minus strand of WEIV01008734.1, from coordinate 210,333 downwards.
ATAGAGATTGGTTTCCTGTAAAGAGAGCTCAGGAAAGTGTTTTGTCACCCGCTAAAAGGATTCGATCAAACGGATGATGGGAAAACCAGGCTGAGTCTCGGTGCAGCTTTGTTGTGAAAGTGAAAAATCGCACAGGGCTGGGAAGCTGCCTGTGAGCAGGTGGGCAGGGCAGAGCCAGGCGGGTGCTGGGGGAGGAACAGGTATCTCCCTGCAGCCCAGCATGGATCCGTCCAGGCCAGGAGATGATCCTGGTGTTGCTTGTTACCTCTCTCAGCCCCCTTTGTGGGTTCTTTCTCAACACTTCCTACAAGTCATGACAGTCAATTAAACCCAGCTCTATTTAAAACTGCCTCCCAAAGCTCAGCTTGCTGAGCACCCAGGGGTGCTCACAGTGCCCAGCACCTACAGCACATGCATCCCAGCACCCACCTCAGTCTCTGGGGTTTGCTGCCATCAGGGGAGCTCTGCCTTCCTTCCCTGCACCAACTTAGCCTGTCTACATCTCACATGCAATTTATTAGCCCTCCATTAATATACGTGCTTTAATTTATCCTCCAGTTTAACATGTTACCATAACTGAGAAGAAAATACCCCCCAGATATGTATTTAAGTTTTAGGAATGGTAATTTTTTTATCAGTCCTCTAATTCTTTGAAGCAAACATTGACATCACAATATCCCAGCTGGAAGGGTCCTGCAGGTTTTCATTTGTCAAGAACAAATGCAATGAACAGCAGCAAAACATTGCTCCTCATCAGCAGATGAAGCCCATTGCAGCTCTCATCTGCAAGGAAAACCAGCCAGCTTTTGCCAACAAACTGTATTCCTATCCTGCTACAGCCAATGCTCCAACTCCATGATTCAGACAAAATCCTGACATAACAACCCATTAGCACATCAGAGTAATGGCAAAAATCATCAGCTGTCTCTAGAGGAAGTACCTTTGGGTTCATCATTTAAAATATGAATTAGAAGAATCAGAGATGAGGATCCATCACTGCCATTGACTTCTCAACACCAGTCTCTGTCATAATAAGACCTTTGACCCAAGGACACCCTTATCTAGACTCTAATTACAGGCCCTCATTATGAGAGGATTTCTCATTTTTTAAAATAGCACTTGTCCCTGTTCTACACCTGGTGCTTCCCACTCACTCATGCTGAGGGCAGGAGTGGAATCCCTCACTTCTTCAAGGCTCTGCTAATTTCAGTTACTGCCAGTTGTGGCTCAGTGTGACATTTCTCACCCAGGAGCTTTGTACCGAGGTTGGAGTGAATAAACTCCTGTTTCCTCCCGTGAGGCTTCAACCCAATCCCAGGCAGAAATTTCCCTCTGCCCAGTTTCCAGCACTGGTGGGTAAGGGAGCATGGCAGGAAGGCAGAGGCACATCCAAGAGAAGCAGCTCAGCTGTCCTTACCTGGAAGCACTGGATTTTTCTAACACTCCCAGCTCCGAGGGAAAAAAAAATACTGCATCTTTAATGGGAAGTTGGAATTGGAACAACCAGGGATTGTCCCTGCCAGCTCTCTGGGACTCCCCACCTACTTTAGCAGCCCTTGGTTCTGCCTCCCCCACCTTTCCCTCCCAGAGAGGGGCTGTGTCACTGCTGCTACTTGTGAGGAAGCAAAAACATCCAGAAACAGCTGTCTGAAGTTAGGCACTCAAATGCATATTTAAGTACCTGAACGCCTTCCTCCAGAGAGGGGGAGTAGCTAAATACGCTTTGTTTGTCTTGATTAATGAGATCACTAGCAAGCTTTTCAGGGCAAAGACTGCTCTGTATTTTTACATATGCAAAACCTGACATCCCGCCAGCCTGAGCAGGGTGGGGGAAGCGAGAGGCAGCTCAGCACATCCACACAAGGCAGATGTATGGCACAGGGAATTGGGCTGGGGCAGGCGGAGCACCGTGGCCCCCCCATGGCAAACATATTCCATACAGGGAGACACTCAGACCTCAATAACTGCATCTCTTGTGAAGGTCTGCTGCACACAGCTGTGTGTGAACCCCAGTGCTCATCCCAAAGACCCTGAGGACTTTTTCCCCAAAATTAGTTATCCTTTGTTTACTGTCATGAGCATTTTTTTCACCTTCTCCCTGCCAGAAAGGTGATTCCTGAGGAGACGCTGCTTCTGTTTGTCAGGCAGATCATGCAAGAGCCCCTGACCTCAACAAGGGCTTTCCTGGGAGCTCTGAGCCCATCCTGGCCCCCCCAGTGAGTCCTGTGTTGTAGAAAACGAGTCATATTTATTTCAGGGCACACCCTTGGCCATGCCAGCCTTTGAAAGTGTCAGACAACAAACACACCATAGTAAGACTACAGGGTCTTGTTACTAGAGCATGATAAGAATCTGAAGTCAATCAGGAAACTACTCCTCGTTGTAAACAGGTTAAGTGTTTAACTTCAGCTGAAGCAAGATTTCCCAATCAAGCAAAACCCCTTGTGCAATCTGCATTGCCTTCCCTGTCTGTGCTACAGCCCATTTTCTGTGGCTGGCTGCTGGCTGTAACCAATCCTCTCTCTGCTCCTTTCCTCATAGGTTGAGCCTCATCTCAGTACTTTTCCAGACCCTGACGCTCGTAAAAAAGCACTCAGTGCCTCCCATTGAGAAGTGCCTGCGAGATGTTGTCCCTTTCCCCAGAGCACCCACTGAGGACCGTGCTGGGCACAGCCCTTAGACCCCACACAGGCAACAGACTTTCTCTCAGATTTTACAGTTATACTAATGCAGATATAGCCAAATAAAGCATAAACATGACAGGCATGATTCTGTCTCAGCCTGTTCATTGCTTCATGTCAGGTGCACAACACCTTAGTCTGAACAGAACGATTCTCATTGTGCCCAAGGTATCAGCACACACCAGGAACAGGGGAGTGTTCAACCAGCACAGCCCCGGAGGGAAAGCAGCACAGTCTCCTTCACTGCTGGTTTTGAATAAATAAATTAAATGCAGCCATAGCCTAGTTGATATCAAGTCTATAATATCTCATCCTCCATCAGGCCTTCTCATTTCTTTGCCAAATAACCTTGCCATCACTGCCTGAATCAGCAAAGCCCTTGCCTGCATGAGGGAGTCAAACCACCTGCTTTAAGTGCTCTGCCAAATTGAGGACTCACCACAGAGTGATGCCTCCACTTGAAGATGACTCCAGCCAGCTCCGTGCTCACCCTTCAGTAGCTGCTGGTGTCTCTCAGGGCTGAGCCTGTTCAAGCACTTGCTGAACAAACTCAAACTCCAACAACTCCACAACCCAGCACCCAAACCCCAGCTTGGCCACCCACCCTGACAGCAGAGGCTCAGTCAGGTACCAACACATTTGGAATCCATCTCCTCCCAATAGAGCATTTCACCTCAAAGAACTATCACTTGGTAATAAGTGTGATTACTTTAACTGTGCATCTCTGTTATTGTTAAATTAATTTTTCCTATGTAGTCTGCTTCTCACATCTACTGTTAGAGCTCAGATTGTACCAGCTGTTTAAGTCAAATTTTCATATCCATCATCCCACTAACAGCTCAAGAGCTCAGATGTGATCTGATCCATGCTGAGAGATGAGATCTGCTGCCCTGGGTAGGTCCAACTGCATCCCCAGCTCAGGAAGGGGCTGAGAACAAGAGCCTTGGGAGGTAGATGTGCCCAGCATAATTCCCCCCCCACCTGAGCACTGGGACTAACCCAGCCCTCCCACACAGACCCACTAGCAGTCTAAGAACATAGAAGACTCCTGTTGAACTCCTGGCCCAGCACCCACCAGGTTTCCAGCCAAACTTTTAAACCCAAAGCTCAAAGAAAAACGTTCTTCATAACATTAAACTGTATTCCTTAGGATGAAAGAGCAAAGTAAACTGCACAGGAAGATTTTCTTACCCCTCTCAGAACAAGGAAGACTCAACACCAGCTGCTCCATCATTTCCCACATCCCCTCCTTAAGGGCAGTTTGTGCCTCAACTTGCCCTTTATATAAAGAAGGAGCTGTAACAAACTCCACCCTGCCCACACCTGAGCTGAGGGAGGAACAAAATCACCTGCTTCACAGTGGGGACACCCTGGTGTGTGATTGCCTCCTTTTAGTACAGGCCTTTAAATAACACCCATGTAAAATAACGAGGAGGATAACAACAGGGTTTGTCATGCTGGCAGAGGTGGATTGTAACCCAAGTCCTTTCTCACCTCCCCGGGGAGGAAGAAAGCCAGGCCTTAAATACCTGTCTTACTAAAAATGACGTTGTTTACGAGTGTGTGAGAAACCCAGGCACCAGGTTTGCCCTGCTGCCTGTGGGAGCCACATGCAGCTCTTGGTCCAGCCACAGCATCTCTGTCCTCCTGCAGCAACTGCTCAGGTCCCTGGGATGTGCAAAGGGGAGGAAACATCTCCAGTGAGTCCTGTATGGCTGGGAAGGGCTGACACACAACATGTGTGAACTAAGCCCATGTAGACCCGTTCCTTAGGGACAGGGGGAAGCCAGAAAAAGAGACCAGAAACCCAAAAAGCAACAATCGAGTTCAGAAGGAGACACTCAGTGGGGCTTGCAGCCGACAGACCTGCCCTACTGTGCCCCAAAATCCTGGACGAGGTCATGTCCCGAATGTCTCGAGTCTCACAGCTCGGAGGAGCTGCCCGAATCCCCCGCCCGAATCCCTCGTGGGGAACCACCGGGGCTGGCCCCGACCCAGCCAAGCCCTGAGCCGGTGTCCCCTCCCCGCTCCCCCTGTGCCGAGCCCCGTGCGGGTCCCGACGCCCCCTCGCCGCCCCGGACGCTCCTTGTCCTGCAGTGACACCCACCGGTAACGGGGTTTTACCGCTGCTGCAGCTTCCCCGCCGCCGGGCCCAGCTCCTCCCCGGCACTGCGGCCCCCCGGCTGCCTGTCCCCCCCTTTCTGCCGTTTCCCCCCACCCCAGGCCTCCTCTTTCCCACGGAAATCCATTCGTTTCGTTACCGAGGTATCCCATGGAAGGTTGTCGCTGTTGCGCATCGCCCCCGGTCCTGCTGGGCACGGGCTTTCCAAGCACCCAGCTGGGGTTCAGTGAGAAATTCAGTGCGGCAGAGCCTCCTGGGAATTCCTCTGTGAGCCAGACCCTTCCAGGACACTGGTCTGTGCATGGCCAGCAGATATTTCTGGATTAACTCTTGCTACAGTCGAAATCACAGCTCAGCAGTCTGTGCCCTCCAACCCCTGGCCCAGCTGTGGAGGTGTCCCCCAGCCCAAGCCTCTGGGAACACCTGGGTCAGCCTTGTCTCGTGGCCTCAGGGCCGAGCCTGTACTGGTGACAGGTACCAGGAGAGCCTGGCCATGTCCATCAGCAGCTCCCAGCAAGGTGGGGCACGTCGCAGCTCCCAAAGTTGTCAAAGTCCTAGATCCAACCTTGGAGTGCAACTGGGGCTTGTGAGGAGGTGACTGGAAATGTAGGGAACTCCTCTTGTCTGATGCATGTCTCTGTATTTGTGGACAGGAACAGTCACACTCATAAACAGTCTAGAAAATGGAGTTTAAGGACAGACACACAGAGGAAAGGAGTGTACACTGCTCAGTGGTCCATACACAGGATTTCCTGCCTGTGCTGGGAGCCACAGACAAGCATTTGAACCCCACTTGTCCATTGTCTGGTGAGGTAGGGGGGACACCACATATGGGCAGAATGGGGCACATTTCTGCCTTGGGGAGACTAGTTCTGAAACAATTTAATAACAATAACATTCATAGCAATAATATTATTAATGTCAGCCACACCAATATTAGAACATGAGTAGCAAGTGTATCTGTAACTGCTGGGAGCTCCAAGTGTGGCCTAGGAGTGAGGGTCTCTGTCCTCAGGGCCTTGGCTGGGGATGGCATGATACAGCTCCTGCTCAGGGATAAGGATTGGACCCCACAGATACATCTCACCCAAAACCTTGCACAACATCAGGAAGTTGGCCTGATCTGGAAACTTCCTTGTGGTTATTTGAAGGCAGGTGCTTCATTCAAGAGCAGGAAACACAGCAACAAACTCACCAGCCCAAACCTGTCCCTGCAAATCCTGGTTCTAAACCCACTCTCAGCCCTGCTTCTTTTTCTGGTTCCAAACACAATCTCCTGATCCGAGTGCCAATCCCCATCCCAAAGGGGGTCTCATGGTTTCGTTGGGAGGCTGCCAGAGCCAAAGAACCAACACAAACACTGCAAAGAGCTGGGAAACCCCATCGGGATCTCACCCTCATTTCTCACTGGGACCAGTTCTTGCACATCCACTGCTCTGGTCCAGCCCAAAGTGGCACTTGGCCCAGCCTTGTGGATGCTGCAAAACTGACCCTCCAAACTGACCAGAACCCTTTAGCCAGGCCCCCAGTCCCAGGTACTGGGGCAACACCTCTGTGCTGGGAGGGAGACAGGGCAGAGCAGCAGCAGGAATCCTTTGCCCAGGGAGGACCAGCAGGCTCCAGCACAGGCGTGTTGCATCCCCAAGGTGGGGGCAGGCTGGGACCGGGGCCGGTACCGATTTACTTCCTGAGTTTGTTCTCCTCTAAGGTTCTTTTGTTCCGCTGCCCCGATCCCAGCCGGCCCCGAGCCTGCAGGGCCGAGGGCAGGAGGTGCTGGGGGCCCTGCCTGCGCCGCTGCCCGACAGCTGGCAGCCGGGCTTCCCGAGGGGGGGCTCTCCCCTCGCTGGTCGCCTCCAAGCTGCCGGCCAAGGGCGGCTTTGGAAGAGGGACAAGATGCAGCTGACTGGCCGGGGAGGTGGGGAACTGAAGAAATCGAGTATTTGAGAAATAACCAGCGGCATTGCTTTAAAGTGGCGCAGCTTCACGCACCCGGGTGTGGACGTTTTCCTCATCGCCGCAGCGAAGGGTCTGCCCACGGGAAAAGCCCCTAAATAAACCCTCGAGGAGACGGGAGCCGGTCTGACCGGGAGGAAGGTGGGAATCCTGCGTGAGCCGGTCCCTCTCCAGCCCGGGAAACCAACAACAGCAAAACCTCCCGACGGGGCGGGAGGGAGGAAACTTAGTGTCTTCGGGCCAAACGGGCAGCCCTGGCTGAGGCTATTAGGGTTTTATTTAAAATAGGGTTGACGGCAGGAAAAATCAGCCCTGTGTGCTGTCCCTTCCCAGTTGCACCAGTAGGTACCGCGGCTGGGTGCTGGGAGAGCGGCAGAGCGATGTCCGGTCCCCGCAGCTCCGGCAGCCCTGGGTTGGGGTGGTGGCTGCCCGGCGGGCCCGTGGACCTCTCTGCTCGGCCACAACCGATTTCGAAGAGATTCAACGAAATTCACAGCTCCGAGGCTCACCTTGGGCTCAGAGCAGCCGCCTCTGTGCTGGGGGTTTGGGCAGAGTTTAGGTGCTTTCCCTTTTCCTTTTATTTTTCTCTATCTCTTTTTTATTATTATTATTCTTATTTTAATATCCAGCAAAACTTTCCCTGCCTGGGAGGGACCGGCAGATCGGGTAATTGCGGGGGGAGGCGAGCAGAAAGCAGTAACCCATCGACAACCCACCCAACCCACGACCCCCCCGCCGCCCTCCGCGGCTAATCATCCCATTACGAGCCCCATCAGCGGGATAATGACAGCAAAAGAGGGCGGAAACCGCCCGGAAAGCGCGGGGATCCGGGCGGCAATTAATTCCCGTTAATCAAGCTCCAAGGTGTCGCCTGCTGGGGAGTGACATCCCCCAAAACGCCTGGCGGCCAATGGGCGCGTTCACACGGGGTGTGTGGGGGGGTGCCGGGGTCCCCCAGCCGGAGCGGCCCAAGTTCGGTTTTTCCCCCCATTTCCCCCCGTTCCCCCCCCGGGGAGGGCGCGGCGCTCCCGCCGCTGTCCGAGGTGCTGAAGGCACCTCCGGCTCCGGAGCGACTCCTGCTCCCGGGCGCTGTCCCGGGTACTGAAGGCTCCGGAGTGACTCCGGTTCCCCCCAGCGCTGTCCGAGGTGCTGGCGAGGAAAGGGGGGCGCCGCGGCGGCCCGACGGCTGGCCACCCCCTCCGCCCTCCCCTCGCCCTTCCCCATTGATTTCTGGATCATTAAGTGGTTAAGGCGCTGCGAAGCCTCCACTATCGATCGCTGCCTCCCCACCTCCGGCTGGGAGCCCCCGGGCTGCCCCCCAGCCCCGCGCCGCCGCGGCTCCGGGCACGGGTGGGGGGGCCGGGACCCCGAGTGAGCTTGGGGTCCGTCC